>JAWWNI010000568.1:0-425000 GCA_034642065.1 Darevskia nairensis | reverse complement strand
TGCCATCCCGTAAAAAACAGAAAGAAAAAACAAAACAAAAAACAGCACAAAACACACACACACCAAAAAAAGCCACACATACACACACATACACCCATCACAGCTCTCCAAGGTCATATTATCTGGTTACAGCATTTAAGATGGTTATAGCTCTTGGTATAACCATCTTAAATGCTGTAACCAGATAATATAACCTTGGAGAGCTGTGATGGGTGCTAGCATCTTGCCTAACCTACCATGGGGCATACTGATACACAAGTGAGCTGCTGCCATTATACAAATAGTCTCAATGTAAATCTCACTGTAATTATGCCAGGACACAAGATAATAATATACTAATAATAATTTATTATTTATACCCCGCCCATCTGGCTGGGTTTCCCCAACAGAACATTAAAATGCAATAATCTATTAAACATTAAAAGCTTCCCTAAACAGGGCTGCCTTCAGATGTCTTCTAAAAGTCTGGTAGTTGTTGTTCTCTTTGACATCTGAAGGGAGGGCGTTCCACAGGGCGGGTGCCACTACCGAGAAGGCCCTCTGCCTGGTTCCCTGTAACTTGGCTTCTCGTAGTGAGGGAACCGCCAGAAGGCCCTCGGCGCTGGACCTCAGTGTCCGGGCAGAATGATGGGGGTGGAGATGTCTGATCTAACTTTATGGAGGGGAAGAAGGAAAACTCAACACCATGCTGCCATTTAAAAACACAACACAACACAACACAAAACACAACACCCCAGGCTGCCATGTTCAGCTTTGCTCTCTGCAACATGTAGTTTGCCCAAGCACTTTGTCAAATTGGTCAGTGTGTTTTTGAGTGAAAGAGGCAACCCTTGTTTTTCCTTTCAAGGAAGATGCTCTTACCTGGACAGTCTCTATGAAAACAGAAAAGGTGTTCTCCGCACAATCTCTGGCAAACAAGTAATGGCAGATGCCGCTGAAGGTGAAATGCTTGTTGTCAAAGCTCTTGAAATGCGACTGGCCAGTGACAGAGCATTCACCTGGGGGGGGGGGGGAAACAGCACCAAAATTGGCTTTGAACAACATGACTTCAAACTAAAGCAGAGTTCTTACGATCATATTAAAACAAGAAAGCAGCATTCCCGATTCAAATGGCCAGGCTGAGCAGATGTCTGCCTCAAAGCATATTCCTCTCTGGTTGCCCTTGTAAGAATAACTGCTTAAAAGCAAGTATCACTGAGATCTGTTGGACTAAATTTTAAATATTTTTAGGCCTGGGATCTAAGAAAGCTGGTATCAAATGGGATGGTAGGATAAAACAGGATGTGCCAATAGTAAACATGAGATGAAAGACCTCTGATGTGATAAGTAGCAATGTTGTTGTTGTTGTTTAGTCGTTTAGTTGTGTCCGACTCTTCGTGACCCCATGGACCAGAGCACGCCAGGCACTCCTGTCTTCCACTGCCTCCCACAGTTTGGTCAGACTCATGTTGGTAGCTTCGAGAACACTGTCCAACCATCTCGTCCTCTGTCGTCCCCTTTTCCTTGTGCCCTCCATCTTTCCCAACATCAGGGTCTTTTCCAGGGAGTCTTCTCTTCTCATGAGGTGGCCAAAGTATTGGAGCCTCAGCTTCAGGATCTGTCCTTCCAGTGAGCACTCAGGGCTGGTTTCCTTCAGAATTGATAGGTTTGATCTTCTTATACCGGTAGTTAGTAGGTCTTAGTACTAGTGTGCTTACCTACAATGGATCTGCACTTAAATATGGAGCAGCAAAAACAATGTGAGAGGGAGGAGTTACACGTCTGGATGGTTTGGGCAACCAGTGTTATAATTGACCGCAGCCCTATTTTTAAAGTAGAGATATCTTCTTTTATTTAAATTTTTTAAAGTTTAAAGTTTATATTTATAGTTTATATTTTACAATGTATTTTGGATTGTATTTATCGTTATATGTGTGCGCTGGTGGAGAACCGTAACAATAAATTATCTATCTACCGATCTATCCTTCCTTCAAAATATCTACAACAGAGAGCAAGATACTATTTTCAATGTGAGACACTTGCGAGTTAGGACCGAAATAGATTGTGCTGATTCATGTGGGAGTTATAGTTTCAGTAAAATGGTGCTGGCAATCCACGCCTATAGAGTTAGAGGAACATTACAATAATGGCAAGCCATGCTGACCTAGAGGAGCTGGGTCAGGCACACTGGTTGGGGGCGATCAGAACCAGAAGGATCAGGATTTACTGGATCTAACAGGATCAGCCAAGGCACAGCTAGGGAGAACAATGCAGGGTGGTGGAAAAACCCCTCCAGAGGTCAGAAGGTGACCAGGGAGGGGCTGCCTACATGAGGAGCAGCACATCCACAATGGCGGAGGTTTCAGGGTGTCGCCTACTTCCTGTGCCTATTAGTAATACCTTGTAGGGTCTATGCCAGCGTTTCCCAACCGGTGTTCCGCGGCACACTAGTGTGCCGCGAGACACCGGCTGCTGTGCCACGGGGAAAAGCCCCGCCGAAGCCGAAGCTCCGCCGGGCCTCTCCGACGCGGGGAAAAGCCCCGCCGGGCCTCCCCAGCGCGGGAAGAAGCCGCGCTGGGCCTCGGAGGCCCGAAAAAAAAAGTTGTGCCGGGGTCCTCCCGGCGTGAGCCGAAGCTCCGCCGGGCCTCTCCGACGCGGGGAAAAGCCCCGCCGGGCCTCCCCAGCGTGGGAAGAAGCCGCGCTGGGCCTCGGAGGCCCGAAAAAAAACTGTGCCGGCCCCCCCCCCATAGAAAAAAAGCCGCGCGCTGTGGGTGCTGTGCCGCGAGATTTTTCCCCGAAGACAGGTGTTCCGTTGCCCAGAAGAGGGTGAAAAACACTGGTCTATGCTAATGACCCATACCATATTTGGCTGTGAGAGTTGCCTCTGCGAGGCTAATCATTAACTGTCAAGTGAGCTGTCAATAAATACGGGATGCTCGGTGCAGCCCGGGGTCGCCTTCCTGCACAACCATCCTGTCATCGCGTCCCGTTATTCAGTGTGTTGCTTCATCAATGCAACAGATTGACTTACTGGTTATTCAATACCAACCTACCTGGGCAAGGTTCATTGCTGCAGATCCAGGTGCCATGCCTGCAAATACTGAAAAATACCAATTTTTATTATTTAGATACATGGACAAATTGAACACAGCCTATCATTATTCTTTAGCAGTCAAGGAGATGAATTTGATGGGACAATTGACACAAGGTATGGGAAGCCATACAGATGCTGGTTCTAGTACCTGCATGCCTACTTCTCTGTGGCTAATAGCAGCTCCTGGGGATGAGAACCCTTTGCACTTGGCACTGGGCTGTCCCCGGGGGGGGGGGGAGAATCCATCTCTGGAAGCCCAGATCCTAATCTTTATTGCTGATTTAAATCAATTAAATCTCACTTCTCATGCTATTATTCAACAAAGTCCTCTTTAATATTTTATGTTATGATCTTCAGATGAAGGGTGGTATACAAATAATAATAATAATAATAATAATAATAATAATAATAATAATAATAATAGCGTCCAAGGCCTTAAGCACATGCATGAGTGTGTTGAAACTTATTCCTTGGGGTCATCTATAGTTCTGGCCTAGGCACTTATTTTACACACTGAGATACAGTGGTACCTCGGGTTACAGATGCTTCAGGTTACAGACGCTTCAGGTTACAGACGCTTCAGGTTACAGACTCTGCTAACCCAGAATATTACCTCAGGTTAAGAACTTTGCTTCAGGATGAGAACAGAAATTGTGTGCCAGCGGCGCAGCAGCAGCAGGAAGCCCCATTAGCTAAAGTGGTGCTTCAGGTTAAGAACAGTTTCAGGTTAAGAACGGACCTCCAGAACGAATTAAGTACGTAACCAGAGGTACCACTGTACAGGAGAATCAACTCCATACCAATTCATGCTCCAGGCAAGGAGCTTCATGTCTGAATGTTTCTGTCAGGGAACAGTTGTGGCCTAGGGAGGGGGCGCTGGGGCTGTCAGGGTATAGAGAGCCCCAACGCCTCTTGGACAGCAGCTCCTCTTCCAGCAGGGATACCAGGAGGTCTTTCAGTGGGGAGGAGGAGGAGCAGCCAGGGAGCGTGGTGGAGAGAGGGCTGGGAGATGTTGCAAAGCCCCAGCATGCACCTGTCCCATCTGGTGAGGGGAACGTCGCTCCCCTTCCGTCGCCCCAGTTGCACAGAGAGGTGAAACGGAAGGAAATTAGAAAGAGATGGGGGGTGCCTAAACTGTTGTGCTGGGGGAGGTCCCGGAAGGGGCCACTCCTGGATTCTGGAACGGATTCGAGTGGTCATGAACTTTAGAGCTCTTGACTGTACATAGCATGTTAATAAAACTGTAAATAAGGAGAAGGCGTCCGGACTGCTTACTCGCAGGGGAACATTGCAGCAACCTTACAGTTTCCCTATAAATGAAGTTCCTTGCACATAGAAAGAATAGCATGTATGCGAGACAGCTAGACTGATGTCTCCTCCCTCACTTGCTAGCTTTCTATGTGTCGGTTGAGTGGAGTTTTTGTTCTTTGGTGTTTTTGGTGCTGTGGAACTGAAATGTACACCTACAGCACCACAATCCAAAATAAACATTAAGACTTGATTTGGCTGCATGTATAGATTGGTCCCCAAGGTATATAACCAGTCAGTTGGCCAGAAATGTAAGTGTCTATGGGGATAATCACACAGGGTCTCGTTGCCTGTGACAATATTGCCATTGTGGATCACAGTATCCTATTTACCATGAGTTGCAGTCCTGGTAGACAGAAGAGCCGGGAGAGTAGCGCTTGCCTGAATGTAGGCAGGGGCAGTCGGAGCTGTCAACACAGAGGTCTCCGTCAAGCAGCTTGCCCTCTAGAGAGGCCAACAAAAACACTGTTAGTATCCACAAAACCATCTTAACCCTAAATTCTAAGGAAGAAGATTGACACAAGTCATAAATGTTTATCAGTTGGCATCTTTCACCCTAGCACAGTTATTTTCAAACTGTGCTGGAATTTCCTTGCAAATTTACAAGGGATTTCTATGTTTCTACATATAAGGAGATAGAGAGATAGGTAAAGGTTAGGGTTAAGGTAAGAGATAGGTAAAGAGAGGGTTAAGGTAAAGAGATAGGTAAAGGTTAGGGTGTCCGACTCTGGGGTTGCGGCGCTCATCTCGCATTATTGGCCGAGAGCCGGCGTACAGCTTCCGGGTCATGTGGCTAGCATGACTAAGCCGCTTCTGGCGAACCAGAGCAGTACACAGAAATGCCATTTACCTTCCCGCCAGAGCGGTTCCTATTTATCTACTTGCACTTTGACGTGCTTTTGAACTGCTAGGTTGGCAGGAGCTGGGACTGAGCAACGGGAGCTCACCCCGTAGCAGGGATTCGAACCGCTGACCTTCTGATCAGCAAGCCCTAGGCTCTGTGGTTTAACCCACAGCACCACCTGGGTCCCAAAGGTAAAGACCCCTGGATGGTTAAGTCCAGTCAAAGATGACCATGGGGTTGCGTCGCTCATCTCGCTTTCAGGCCGAGGGCGTTGGTCCGCAGACAGCTTTTGGGGTCGTGTGGCCAGCATGAACAGAACACTGTGACGGAAACCAGAGCGCATGGAAACGCCGTTTACCTTCCCGCGGCAGCAGTACCTATTTATCTACCTGCACTGCTGTGTTTTTGAACTGCTTGGTTGGCAGAGATGGCCAGACACACACACACACACAATTAAGGCGAGTTACAGGTAGGTAGCCGTGTTGGACTGCCATAGTCAAAACAAAATAAAAAATAAAAAAATTCCTTCCATTAGCATCTTAGAGACCAACTAAGTTTGTCCTAAGGGACCCAGGTGGCGCTGTGGGTTAAACCACAGAGTCTAGGGCTTGCTGATCAGAAGGTTGGCGGTTCAAATCCCCACGACGGGGTGAGCTCCCGTTGCTCGGTCCCTGCTCCTGCCCACCTAGCAGTTCGAAAGCACGTCAAAGTGCAAGTAGATAAATATGTACCACTCCGGCAGGAAGGTAAACGGCATTTCCGTGCTCTGCTCTGGTTCGCCAGAAGCAGCTTTGTCATGCTGGCCACATGACCCGGAAGGTGTCTGCGGACAAACACCGGCTCCCTCGGCCTATAGAGCGAGATGAGCGCGCAACCCCAGAGTCGGACACGACTGGACCTGATGGTCAGGGGTCCCCTTTACCTTTAAGTTTGTTCTTGGTATGAGCTTTCGTGTGCATGCACACTTCAGGCGGAAAGAGTAGTTTTGTTGCTGCTACCTTAAACCTCTGGAAGTCAGAAACCCTTGTCAAACTATTGCAAATCAACCAGAGATCTACCAGCAGATGCCAATATACTTTCTGCCCACCCCTGACCTTAATGTGCTCCTACCATATTCTGTGATAAACTGGGGCTTCGTAGGCGTTCCTCAGCAAAGTCAATATGGAACAGGTCCCCTGAATACCATTGCCCTAGCAAACAAAGTTTGCCTTAGCTGAGCTGTGAAAACAACTCTAATCAGAGAGCTAGTATACTACCCAGTGTATGTCTGGTTGAAAAGAATACATACTCTTACATCTCCAGGCTCAATTAAAAAGCCTCTCACAGTATATCTTCTTCATTTTCTTTCCCTAACAACTGGAATGACTTAGAAATAATTCAGAAGCAACTCAAGGCTTTGCAGGCAAAAGGAAAGAAGTAATGGATCATCATCCATCGCTGAACTCACATAGACCTTTATTTCTTTTTATTTAATAGTAGCTCTTTGATAAAATACATGTAGGCAGTATGCAAACTGCCTAATCTGGGGACAGAGAAAAAGAGAAGGAGAAGAGGGAGAAATAAATACTCCTAAACATTTGAAAACAGACACCAGTTTTCTTCTTTAAATGAAATGGGAAATGCTACTGCTCAAAGATTGGCTCTGTAAACAAATCAGTAAATAAATTACCAGGGCAGCTGCAGCCATCAACACATTTTTCTTGGCACACTTCATTGATATTCAAACTCTGACAGGTTTTGGCACATGGGGACGTGCACTCCTTATACTCCAAGCCAACTGGACATCCTGGCCCTGAAAAAGTTGCAGAGATCTGAGAGACAAATCCTTTAGGAATCTACTAGTACTCTATTATACAGAAGGGTGGATATTTTATTTGGTCAATTCCTTTCTCGTATTTTATTTTGTTAAAACCACTTCTAAGGGGGTAAACTTACACATACAAAACAGATAACATATTACAGTGACCATACAACATTTGGCAAATAACATCATGTGTAGATGTTGAAATTCCAAGAAATGTTTGTGAACATCTGAAAACTTAGTTGTGGAGACAGACAGGAACTGAGATATTTTGCTTTCCATGGTGTAAACATGCAGTTTGTTTGTTCTCTCTCTGGCCAAAACATTTTTGAAGGAGCACCAAAACCTGCAAACAGCTATTATGCAATGGGTGTTCTTTCATTCTGCCTTTGGCTCTCTGGAAACAATAATAATCTGTCTCCACCTTTTGCGATACAAAGGTGAATGCCTGACTGTTATTGTTCTCAATGAGGTGGATTGGTAAATTTTACCTGCAAAAAATTCATTGAGCTTAATTTGACGAATAAGCTTATGAACATCAATCCGTGTTTGGAAAGCAGAGTATTTTGGTGTGGGTACAAAGCCTAATCCTTTCTCAAGTATATTCAATTCCATTCTAGTCAAATTGTGAGAGGACAAATTAACAACTAGTGACTCTGTAGGAATCCTTTCTTCCTGTATGGGCGCCTCCCCTGGCTCCTGCGAAAACCCGGATACCGTCTCCCAGATCTAAGGTGCAGTTCCATATCTCTCTCTGTTTCACCATCACTACAGCTGGAGGCACTAATGGAATCATAATCACTGGGGACCTCACGTGGTCTATTATCTTCATATCTCTTGGGATGGATATTATCCTTTTTATTGTCATTAAACCACCAATATATATTGTTGTGAGCATAATCATTTTTATCCCTATTGAATTTCTGTACCTTCAATTTCTTGATCTCTTCAGTGAAATTTTTTTAAATCCTTCTCTATGGTTTGCATCAACTTATCCATTTCCTGAGATTTTAATTGGGTTTTTAGATTCTGAGTTGCCGTATTGATTTCTTTATCAGTGCACTCTATATCTTGTATACATTGTTCAATAAGAAGCAGCATTAAATCTGAAGAGCACTTATTCATAATAGAAATCCACTTAAATTTGAACTCTTCATTGTTACAAAACAGCATAGGTTCTTTCTGTATTCTAAGTCCTCTCGGGATAAGGTCCCCTTTAACATAGTCTGATAATGAAGCCAAATGCAATTCCAAATTACTTTTCTTTTTCATCAATTTACCTAAATTGGAATTATCAACTTGTCTTGCATCAGACGCCAATAACAGAGAAGGAGCTGTACTAACCATTCTAATTTTATCCTCATTGGTGAAAGCAAATTTATTAATATAATCCGCCATGATACAATACTATAAAGTATACAAAAAAAGTATCAGGTGTTGTAATAATTGTGATCAAACAAAACCAAAACTCCAAAAAACCCCACCAAATTGGCACCTTTGTGGCCACCCCTACCCTAGAGAGTAGCCCTAAGGCAGTGTGTTTACTTGTATTCAGTAAATAAAGCTACTGTATTTTAAAAAATATTTGAAACTGCCAAGTTGGCCTGATATGTACTGTACTTGCAATAGGCACCCATTCACTGTTACTAGTGAATTTATGAAATGGCAAAAAATATCTGCAGAAAAATCACTGCAAAATTTGGAGCCTTTGTACACAGTTTGGAGACGAGGGTAAATCTATAGGAGGAAGATCTCCCTGAAGTATAGAGGGACTAGACTAAATAGGGCTTTAAAAGTCTTCACCAGCACTCATAACTGGACCTAGAAGCTAACAGGGAGTCAGAGCAGCTGAGGCCCAATTTATGTACAGTCATACCTCGGGTTATGGCCGCTTCAGGCTGCGTGATTTCGGGTTGCGCACCGCTCTGAACCCGGAAGTAACGGAACGGGTTTACTTTAAAAGCTTCCCTAAACATTAAAAGCTTCCCTAAACATTAAAAGCTTCCCTAAGCAGGGCTGCCTTCAGATGTCTTATAAAGGTCTGGTAGTTGTTGTTCTCTTTGACATCTGAAGGGAGGGCGTTCCACAGGGCGGGTGCCACTACCGAGAAGGCCCTCTGCTTGGTTCCCTGTAACTTGGCTTCTCGTAGTGAGGGAACCGCCAGAAGACCCTCGGCACTGGACCTCAGTGTCCGGGCAGAATGGTGGGGGTGGAGACGCTCCTTCAGGTATACTGGACCGAAGCCATTCAGGGCTTTAAAGGTCAGCACCAACACTTTGAATAGTGCTCGGAAACGTACTGGGAGCCAATGTAGGTCTTTCAAGACCGGTGTTATGTGGTCTCGGCGGCCGCTCCCAGTCACCAGTCTAGCTGCCGCATTCTGGATTAATTGCAGTTTCCGGGTCACCTTCAAAGGTAGCCCCACGTAGAGCGCATTGCAGTAATCCAAGCGAGAGATAACCAGAGAATGCACCACTCTGGCGAGACAGTCTGCGGGCAGGTAGGGTCTCAGCCTGCGTACCAGAGGGAGCTGGTAGACAGCTGCCCTGGATACAGAATTAACCTGCGCCTCCATGGACAGCTGTGAGTCCAGAATGACTCCCAGGCTGCGCACCTGGTCCTTCAGGGGCACAGTTACCCCATTCAGGACCAGGGAGTCCTCCACACCTGCCCGCCTCCTGTCCCCCCAAAACAGTACTTCTGTCTTGTCAGGATTCAACCTCAATCTGTTAGCCGCCATCCATCCTCCAACCGCCTCCAGTTTTTAATTTATCTATATTCAGTGTTAGCCGCCCTGAGCCCGGTCTTGGCCAGGGAGGGCGGGGTATAAAAATATTATTATTATTATTATTATTATTATTATTATTATTATTATTATAGCTCACCTGTTGAAGCTTGTGAAAAGGAACAATGCAGGATGTGGGACTTGTCCTTTAGAGGGAGTGTAACCCTATACAGGACAGATAAAAGCAAAAACCCTCTTGCCCGGGGCCAGTCCACCACCATAGCCTTTGACCTATCCAGATTGTGTTTCATATTGCTAGCCCTCACCTAACCCATAATTTGGTACAGGCGTTCCTTCAGGGACTCGGCCACTGCCACCGGGTTGGGTGAAAAGACAAAGAAGTCCTGTGTGTCCCTAGCACAGTGGCAGTGACAGCACCTGACAGTCCCTTCCAATGGTTACACACCTCTGTTGAAAAGCATGGATAAGAAATAGCCCACAAATAGCCCATGAGAGATGCAAGGTCAGAGCAATGTCTGTGCCTTTAGGCAATCATGGCAGCTTTCTCCTCCAAACTGGAAGTTCAAGCTATGTTCCTAGTGTTTCAAAACTCTCCAAATCAATCTGTGCTGCTGTCCATGGGATATTCTAGAAACCAAGTCTTGGAAACTTACTGCATGCAGCGCTGGCAGGCCATCCTTCCAGAATCATGCCTTGCCGAGCACAGTTTCTGGCATACTCTAGAAAAACGGGACAGTGGCAGTTCCCATCCTGGGTACATCGGCAGATGTCTTCTTCGCAGAGGCCAATGAATTGCTCAGGATCAACCAAGTGATGGCATTTGGAAAAGACAGTGGATGTCCTCAGCAGCTGGCAATTTTCTATAACGCCCTGCAGGTACAGAATAATTAGAGCTGACACAAAGCTATTACAATAAGCCTCATGGGATAAGGGTGGGTTCGGGAAGGGAAGGGTGTAAGTGCAGGAATATGCAGGTGCTAGTCTCTTCCTCCACCCCATGAATTGTCCCTGGAGAGATGTCAGGAGCAGGGCTTCATGCCTGAATACTCTCTCCTCTGTTCACTCCTGTCTCATTCACCACAGAGACCTCATGAGGGGCCTGGCTCTGCTGGCTGGTACAGTAGAGAAAGGGCCAGATTTAGTGTTATGTACTGAGTTGAATAGGATCGAAAAGGCAGCAGTCTGATTGGTCCTAGAACAATAGGATTCAGAATGCAGCAGTCGGATTGGTCCTAGAACAATAGGATCCAGAATACAGCAGTTGATTGGTCTGCAGGAGCCACCCAATCCAGCTCCAGCTGGAAGTGAATCCGCAACCTGATTGGCTTACAGGAGTATCCTGGAATTAGCCAATCACATGGGGCCCATTGTGTAACTAATGTATATAAAGCAGACGTTCTGGGGAAACTCGCATTCCTCGCTACTATGAGCTGAATAAAGAGCATGAAATCCACACTCGACTCCGAGTATATTTCATTTAGGTTTGATGAGGCCCTAAGCTACGGAAGGTAATGGGGCCCTTTATATGTCCAGCTGTCCTTTGTCAACAACAAATTGTCGCTGTTTTTTGTGTTGAATATATATAATATGATAATAATTTATTATTTGTACCCCGCCCATCTGGCCGGGTCCCCCCGGCCACTCTGGGCGGCCTCCAATGGATATTAAAATACATTAAAATATATGCTATATAGAGGGACGCGGGTGGCAGAGGGTGGCAGAGGAACGCGGGTGGCGCTGTGGGTTTGCCGACCGGGAGGTCGGCAGTTCGAATCCCTGTGACGGGGTGAGCTCCCGTTGCTTGGTCCCTGCTCCTGCCAACCTAGCAGTTCAAAAGCATGTCAAAGTGCAAGTAGATAAATAGGAACCGCTGCAGCGGGAAGGTAAACGGCGTTTCCGTGTGCTGCTCTGGTTCGCCAGAAGCGGCTTTGTCATGCTGGCCACATGAAGCTGTACGCTGGCTCCCTCGGCCAATAATGTGAGATGAGCACCGCAACCCCAGAGTGGGTCATGGGGTCAGGGGTCCCTTTACCTTTACCTATATGCTATATGGTAATTTATGGACCTAATAGGTAAGTAAAGCCATTTGCACATAACAAATAGGAGCCAACACAACACAACACAACACAACACACTGTTGCTGTAGGTTTTATTTTATTTGTTTTATCTTATATTTTGGAAATGTACATCCAGGTTTTTTTCCTTTAATTTTTTTTGGGGGGGCCCAAGAAAGTGGGGCCCTAAACTTTAGCTTGTTTAGTTTATATGTAAATCCGACACTGAGTAGAGGCCAAGTCCTCAGTGCAAATCTCACCTTTCCCATCAACTCATTACACAAAGTGTCTTTAGTCAAGACACAGACTTTCCTTTCAAGTCAGGAGGCAGGCTAGCTCCTGCCCTCTCCCTCTTTTAAAAAGAATTAAATGCTTGATTATGTTATTACAAATTTTTATCCTATACTCCTTTTATTTATTAGGTTCTTAATCCCATAGACATGCCTCATCGCCGCACCCATTTTATCCCCACACTAACCTTCAGAGAGATGAATCTGAGAAACAGATTTAATGTTCACTGAAGTAACTGGCAAGACTCAAGAGTCACGCAGCACTTCTCCACCAACCCCTTTGAGTAGGAAGAAAGAGTAGAAAACCCCATAGCTCAGTAGTGGTGGGCAGAATACAGACTGAACCATAGCTATTGTTCTCTGCCCCCCGACAGCTGACCATGGCACATTGAAAGGCGCTGAGGGATGGGGAATTGTGCATTCTTGAGGCAGAGCCTAGCAAACAAAGGAAGCTGTTTTTCTTTATGTAAAAGATCAAAATTCTTCCAACAGGCACTGGTATTGCTGAACTGCTATTAATAGAACAATGTATTGCTTTGAGAGTGAATAAATTAAACTAATGTTTGAAAATGCCACAAAAGTCTCCTGAATACATAAGACAGAGGCTTCGCTTCTTCAGCCTGCAGGAGAAATAATCCTCTGTCCAAGCACTCTGTTTGATAGTAGTTGATACAAGCACGACTGCTGTGGTATCTTTTCGCAATCAGTAATTCTGCCCAAACGAAGCTCAGTCTTACCATCAGGCAAGGTGAGGTGGGCCACCTCAAAGAGAACATTTCTAGTGCCATTGAAGGTCATAGAATCATAGAGTTGGAAGAGACCACAACGGCCATCCAGTCCAACCCCCTGCCAAGCAGGAAACACCATCAAAGCATTCCTGACAGGTGGCTGTCAAGCCTCTGCTTAAAGGTAAAAGGACCCCTGACCATTAGGTCCAGTCGTGTCTGACTCTGGGGTTACGGCGCTCATCTCGCTTTATTGGCCGAGAGCCGGCGTACAGCTTCCAGGTCATGTGGCCAGCATGACAAAGCCGCTTCTGGCGAACCAGAGCAGCGCACGGAAACACCGTTTACCTTCCCCGCCGGAGCGGTACCTATTTATCTACTTGCACTTTGACGTGCTTTCGAACTGCTAGGTGGGCAGGAGCTGGGACCGAACAACGGGAGCTCACCCCGTCGCAGGGATTCGAACCGCCAACCTTCTGATCAGCAAGCCCTAGGCTCTGTGGTTTAACCCACAGCGCCACCTGGGTCCCTAAGAGCTTAAAGACCTCCAAAGAAGGAGACTCCACCACACTCCTTGGCAGCAAATTCCACTGTCAAACAGCTCTTACTGTCAGGAAGTTCTTTCTAATGTTTAGGTGGAATCTTCTTTCTTGTAGTTTGAATCCATTGCTCCGTGTCCTCTTCACAGGAGCAGCAGAAAACAACTTTTCTCCTTCCTCTATATGACATCCTTTTATATATTTGAACATGGCTATCATATCACCCCTTAACCTTCTCTTCTCCAGGCTAAACATACCCAGCTCCCTAAGCCATTCCTCATAAGGCATCGTTTCCAGGCCTTTGACCATTTTGGTTGCCCTCCTCTGGACACGTTCCAGCTTGTCAGTATCCTTGTCAGCAAAGGAGATAGGTGGAGGCACAGGACACTGGGAAGTTGGCAAGCAATGCACCCCATATTTAAAGGAGCAGAAGGTGCAGAAGTCATTCTAATGAACCCTTAGGATGTTCTGCTTTAGGTTAAAAGGTCCAAATCTAGTCCTAGTTCTGATATTTTTTTTAAAAAAAAATAGGTTAGAGCCAGACTTAATCAAGCTTAGAGCAGACCCACTGAAACCAATGGGACAAGTTGATCATGACTAAGCTAAGTTCCATTGATTTCAATAGGGCTACTGTAAGCATGACTACTTGTGCAATCTTCCTAACCATGCCTACTCAGACATGCCCTATTGCATTCAGTGGGGCTTACACGCAAGGAAATGGAATTAGGACTGTAGTCCAACTCTAGAGCCAACCCAACAATATCATCACAGTTAAAATGGCTGTCATTACCGCAAATGTGGCTCCTCCAAAGCTGGGGTCTCATGATGAAGGGGAGAAATGAAGAATCCTGTTGTGGATTCTGTTGTGGATTTCACAGGTGGTATCTAACACCAGCTAGGTTGGCAAAGATGTATAAATTGAAATCCAACATTTGTTGGAGATGTGGTAAAGAAATAGGA
The DNA here is from genome assembly GCA_034642065.1 of Darevskia nairensis. Lineage (NCBI taxonomy): Eukaryota > Metazoa > Chordata > Lepidosauria > Squamata > Lacertidae > Darevskia > Darevskia nairensis. The sequence goes on along the minus strand of JAWWNI010000568.1, from coordinate 410,660 downwards.
ACAATAATACATATGTGGTGGAGATGTGAGGAAATTAAGAAATTATGGACAGGAATACATAAAGAATTAAAGAAGATGCTGAAATATCAATAATTAAAAAACCAGAGATATATCTCCTTGGATTGATAGGGGAAGAGATTACGGGGGGGTGGGAGAGAGAGAGAGAAAGAGAGAGAGAGAGAATGTTATTATATGCAAGCACAGCAGCTAGAGTAGTGATTGCTGCTAAATGGAAATCATAAACTCTACCTTCAAGGGAGGAATGGATTGGTAAATTAAATGAATACTTAGCTATGGCAAAACTAACAGCTATTATAAGAAAATCAATCGAATCAAAAATAAAAAAATGGAGTGGAAATGTTTTGATGAATATATGGAAAAACATTGCTCAAAAAAAGATATGCTAATATGCCTAGATTAAAATGTAAAGTATCTGAGGGAATGTGAGTTAGTAAGGAAGGACAATAAGAATACATAGAGGAATTGAGAAGTCTGCAGAATGCAAAGATAAATGTAATCTCAGGATGTAGAGGTAATCGAGTGGGGGCGGTGGGAAGCGGGGGGAGGGACAAAAGAATATTATGTTTGATTGAGGATGTAAATGATAAATATATGTGGGGTGGGGGTGATGTGGGGATGGCTTTGGTATATTTGCATTGTGATACCTCATGGGTCACTACAGGATGGGAGGAATCACAGGGATGAGACAACAACGGGGGGGGAGGACAAAACCCATAGCCCAGGGGGGGGGACACATCCTCCCCCTTTAAGGACCCTGAGTCAGGCACAGCAAGGCGTGCCCGGGCCAGCTAGTATGGAATAAAATTAATAAAAAAAATTTAAAAATCCTGTTGTGGAGGTCCCTTGGGGCATTGGAATGGGCTACAAGCCCACCATACTAACCATTCCATGCCAAAGGGCCATTACAACCAAAACATTGTAAACTTTTTCTAAACCGGCAATAGCTGCAAGTAGGGCTAGATGTGGTTAGGTAGGCAGAACTAGACTGGCTGAGGGCAGAGGAAGGAGGAATTGTCCCTGTTCTGGGAGTGAAGAGCATTGAGCATTGAGCATCTCCAAGCAAAACCCCAAACAAGCCGAAAGCATCAGTCATCAGAAAGTTCAATGGTACGAAAACAAAGAGGATTATTTGTATGAACCAGGACCTCTGTTTTCTATCAACAAGTTGCTGGGTGTTGCAAAAGGGAGCAGAAGATGGAAAGCAGATTGGCAAAAACAAAGTCAGCACCTCAAAGGAAGTCCAGAACATAATAAACAGTCAAGAGGGAAAATGCCAGGGTGAGGCAGTTTGGGTAAGAGACAACACAGAGAGGGGTTGCTTTCAGACATACATGACATAGCAGCCGCTGCCAATCATCGCTGGTCAACTGTAGCTGAATAGCGACTCTGAATACAGTGGTACCTCTGGTTAAGAACTAAATTCGTTCTGGAGATTTGTTCTTAACTTGAAACTGTTCTTAACCCGAGGTACTATTTCCCTTCCTCTTCTTTTAACAATTGGCTATAGGTTGCTCAGCCACTTTCCATGTTGATTTTTGTAACCGCAAAGGCTTCTAGTGGGAACAGCCAGCATGGAGTATGGGGCTCAAATAACAGTTGATACTTCCTTTTCTTTTATCAACTGTGAAGATAGGCAATTTTCAGTACAAAACCACAAAGCGGGTTCTCCTTCATGGAGAGCACGCATTGCGGTGGGGGCTAACAAGTCACCCCACTGTTGCTGGGCGGGTTAGGATAGATGACCATGGCAGGTGATTGGGCCCTGCGAGTTGCTGGGGAGAATATCATGTAGCAATTTTTGATGTACAGCTCAGAGGTTATATATTCTCAGTGCAGGCATCACGCGGCCCTCTTTGCTGCGTGCATCGGATCACCCTCCCTCCCTTTATTTAGGCTTGCGCGTTGACCTTGCTATGCCTGTCATGGGGTCGTCTGCCTTTGGGGCAGGGGCCTGGTAGGAATTTTTCCATCTGGCTGATTGGCTGTTGCCATTTGGTTTTCGCCTACTGCGTAGCAATTAGTCACAACTTGTCAGGTTGCGGTTAGGCATTGGTTATTGTGTTCGTTGGTGGAGGGGTAAAGATTGGCTGTGCCTGCCCCTCCAATGCTGCTGCTGCGTGGGGAATCCCGTTAAAGGAATCCAGGGGCTCATCATGCTTTTGTCCGTATCCCCCGGTCGGGGGCCAGGGCCACGCAAGAGCCCCTGGGAACATTTGGGGAGAGACGAGGGCCCGGGCCCCTGACCCCCATTCTCTCCCCAAAGTGTTTTCCCTTTACTGACTTCCGCTAACCGGGCGGGTGTCAGTCTGCCCCCAGGAGGGGGCAGCTAGTTGGAACCAATGCCTAAGCAACCACTCACATTTTTGTATTTTAATAAAAGTTGTGGCCAAAATCATGCCAAAAACCTTAAACTTAAATTACAGTGTGTAGTGTGAGTTATTTAGGGGGGTGGCTTGGGGACCTCGACACGCAAAGAAAATGGGCACAGAGAGTTGAATCGTCCCTCTTTCCCAGTACTACCCCTGCGCTCAACTTTGCAACCTTCCTGCTGCATTTCCCCTTTCAAAACAAACGCTGTATTCTGCTTTCTCTCTCAACCGCATCTCCAGTTTGCAGTGTTTACAATGAAGTACACTGGCCTCTCGCTTGCTCTCTCTGCCACAGCACTCCCCCACCCCCACAAAAAAATGCCACAAATCTTAAATATGCATTTGTCTTGGCAGGCCAGTTGTTTACAATGTAAAAAAAACCACACGCTTATTTCCCCCACAAAGATAGCATTACTTAGAAAGAGCATGAAAGCATCTTCCAACTAAGTTTTTTTTCCTGGGTGGATGCTATTGTTTCCTATGGGCAGCTCTCACTTCTTTCCCCAGGAGAGGAAAAGATGCTGTTAACCCCAACCTCTTATTTTATCAATAAATAAATGTTCTTAAAAGGAAGCAGGAAGTGGGATAATCTGGTGCTTGAATTATCAAGAGTAACTCTCTGCTTACCGTATATAAGGGTCTGGTGACTTCTGTTTCAGTGTATCTGAAAAAGTGTGCATGCACACAAAAGCTCAGACCAAGAACAAACTTAGGTAAAGGTAAAGGGGCCGCTGACCATTAGGTCCAGTCATTACCGACTCTGGGGTTGAGGCGCTCATCTCGCTTTATTGGCCGAGGGAGCCGGTGTACAGCTTCCAGGTCATGTGGCCAGCATGACTAAGCCGCTTCTGGCGAACCAGAACAGTGCATGGAAACGCTGTTTACCTTCCCTCCGGAGCGGTACCTATTTATCTACTTGCACTTTGACGTGCTTTTGAACTGCTAGGTTGGCAGGAAATAACAAACTTAGTTGGTCTCTAAGGTGCGCTGTGGGTTAAACCACAGAGCCTAGGGCTTGCCAATCAGAAGGTCGGTGGTTCGAATCTCCCGTTTCTCAGTCCCTGCTCCTGCCAACCTAGCAGTTTGAAAGCACGTCAAAGTGCAAGTAGATAAATAGGTACCGCTCTGGGGGTAAGGTAAACGGCGTTTCCGTGCGCTTCTCTAGTTCGCCAGAAGCGGCTTAGTCATGCTGGCTACATGACCCGGAAGCTGTACGCTGGCTCCCTCGGCCAGTAACAAGAGATGAGCGCCACAACCCCAGAGTCGGACACGACTGAACCTAATGGCCAGGGATCCCTTTACCTTTCAGGTGCTACTGGAAGGAATTTTTTTATTTTTTATTTTGTTTCTCTGCTTCATCTGGCTTTTGCTTCCTGAGGCTCAGGCGCCTTATTGGGATATTGGTTGCCAATTGTGAAACGGGCCTCCCTTAGCATCTAACTGTTAATCTCTCTTCCCCACTGACCACAGCCTAGTAGAGGAGAGAGCACAGAAGAGACAAGAAGCACTTACTAAAATCCCACCTCCTCCTAACATGGCTGCTAAAGATACAGGAGCCCTTCCCCCCCCTTTGCTAAATCCTGCTGTGCCAAATACCTGAAGACCTGCTAGAAACAGTAGCCAGGTGAAGAGTATAGGTGAAAAAGCCCAGGGGGTAGTCACAGCTGCCTTGTCTTCTGATTCAGGCGTGAATTTTTGCAACATAACAGTATTTGAGAGAAGCAACAGTGGCTGAAGGCAAATTTTGGGTGTGTGCCTTGCTCCTTTTCTTTCGGAATGCCGAAGGAGGGAGTGTTGCACATTGTCTCTGCTAAAACAGGTTCTGCAGGGAATCTGTATGGTTTCAAAACCTGATTGACCAGAGATGACAGTCAGACAAATGAAATGGGAAGGGGGAAACTCCCTTTACAAAATGCCATTTGGAACTTTTAAGTCCGCTATCAGTCTCCTGCCAAGTGTATAAAGAAAGCGTGTTCTCCTTCATGGAGAGCACGTGTTGCGGTGGGGGCCAGGAATATCACCCCTCACTTGTTGGGCGGGAGTGTTTGGATGACCACTGCTCTGATTGGGCCCTGGGCTGTCGTTGGGGAGATTTGCTTGTTGCAGTTGTTGAAGGACAGCCCAGGGACTATAAATTGCCTTGATTTACTGCGTATGTTAAACTTTGCTGCGAGCATCGGATCTCCCGTCCCTGCCTCCCTGACTTTAGGCCTCTGTCTTGACCTTGCTATGCCTGTCATGGGGTCGTCTGCCTTTGGGGCAGGGGCCTGGTAGGAATTTTTCCATTTGGCTGATTTGGCTGGTGCCATTTGGTTTTCGCCTACTGCGTAGCAAATAGTCACAACTTGTAAGGTTGGCGGTTAGGCATTGGTTATTAAATTGGTTGGTGGAGGGGTCAGGATTGGCTGTGGCTGCCCCTCCAATGCTGCTGCTGCGTGGGGAATTCCGTTAATCCAGGGGCTCACCATGCTTTTGTCCGTAACCCCCCAGTTGGGGGCCAGGGCCACGCAAGAGCCCCTGAGAGCATTTGGGGAGAGGCGAGGGTCAGACCCCCGGCTCCCATTCTCTCCCCAAAAAGTTTTCCCTTACTGACAAATGTCAGTTCTGTCCCTAGGGACAGATAGTCTGAACCAATGCCTAAGCAACCACTCACATATCTTGTAATTAATAAAGTTGTGGCCAAAATTATGCCAAAAACCTTAAACTTAAATTTCTGTCTGTTGTGTGATTTATTTGAGGGGTGGTTTGGGGACCTCGACACGCAAAAAGGTGTTCACGGGAATTGCCTGGGTCCTGTCAAAAATCCACACTAAAATGCTTTGTGCAAGTTTTAAAACAGCATCTGAGAAGCTGCTTAGGACAAGTAGGTTTCTAAATCATGAACATACAGTTCAAGAGAATAAGGTGCATTCTTTAACATGCTTTGAACTCCCTCGTCTGAAATGTACTGCAAAATTATAATATAAATTAACTAAAATGTAGGATTCCCTTCTGCCCTGCTGTCAATGAATCTCTCGGTGTTGCACCAACCTTCTCTTCCATCTCAGATGAAATGTTGCAGGTATAGCTTGGGGGGTTCACCCTCTGGCATCTCCTCTCTTCGCTGCGCATGGCCCAGGAATTAGCAAAAATGTAGGGGTTCTCTTCCAGAGTTCCTGCAGTTGCAAGGAGGAAAAGAGGCCATTACTTGAAGATGACAATTTGCTTAGAGTTCTATGATCAAGAATGAAGCTTAAGCAAAGGAATCTTCCTTCCTCAACCATCGATTGTGCTGGATAGTTTTCTGCAGACAAGTAGGTAAAACACACAGCCCATTTAAAATCTCCCGCCAAAAGTGCACAATTGTCTTCTAAACATGTTCCCACTATAAGATGCATAACACTTCTGAAATGTTATCCAAAATATACCAAAATCAGTCTGATCAGTGTTGGAAATGCAAAAAAGAAAAGGGCACATTTTATCACTTATGGTGGGGTTGCAAGGTTATAAGTAGATTTTGGAATGAGATTTATGAGGAGCTAAATAAATTATTCAAAATTACATTTATTTAAAAAAGCCAGAATCATTTCTATTAGGAATAATTACAGATGAGATCCCCAGAAATAATATAAATGTATTCTTATATGCTACAGCGACGGCCAGATTATTAATAGCGAAAAATTGGAAAGGGGAGAAAACCCCAACAATAATAGAGTGCAGAACCAAAATGTGTGAATTGATAGAATTGGCAAAATTAGCAGGCAAACATTAGAGGACGTTCAAACCAAGAAGTCATAAAGGAATGGCAAGGAGTGAAGGATTATATGATATTGCAATGTTCCGGATTTGATATTTTGATAGATATGGAATGAAATGGGTGGGGGTAAGTAAGTAAGTAAGATGAAATATATGAAGTAGGATTATAATATTGTAATAAGCAACATAGCGAAAGAAAATAAAACAGAGAAGTAATGATTCACGCATGGGAGAGGGGGAGTGGGGAGGGAAATAAGATGGGGAAATGTGATATAATGATGGTATGGTTTTGTCCTTTCCCCCCGTTTTGTGTGAATTTGAAATAAATAAAATTGAAAAATAAATAAATAAAATAAAATCTTCCGCCAAAAGTGCGCAACTGTCTTCTAAACATGTTCCCACAATAAGATCCTCAGTATGATAACACTTCTGAAATGTAGCTGCCAAATATCTCCTTATAAAGGTTGAAAGTGTTTACTGAGGTAGCTTATTATAAAGAGAAGCCATCAGAACTCCAGAAAGCATCATATTTAATTATTGGTGTAAAGGTAAAGCTAAAGGGACTCCTGACCATTAGGTCCAGTCGTGACTGACTCTGGGGTTGCAGCGCTCATCTTGCTTTATTGGCCGAGAGAGCCAGCATACAGCTTCCGGGTCATGTGGCCAGCATGACAAAGCCGCTTCTGGCGAACCAGAGCAGTGCACGGAAACACAGTTTACCTTCCTGCCGGAGCGGTTCCTATTTATCTACTTGCACTTTGACGTGCTTTTGAACTGCTAGGTTGGCAGGAGCAGGGACTGAGCAACGGGAGCTCACTCCGTTGCGGGGATTCGAACCTCCAACCTTCTGATTGGCAAGCCCAAGAGGCTCAGTGGTTTAGACCACAGCGCCACCCACATCCCATGCCCCACCTAAGCATCTCTAAAAAGCATCTCTTTTCCAGGGAGTCTTCTCTTCTCATGCGATGCTTCAGGATCTGTCCTTCCGGTGAGCAGCCAGGGCCGATATACTTCAGATTGGACACCACCCCCATCCATCTCCCCATCCCACCACCCTCTTCCCCCCTTTTCTTCCCAATGTCTCAATAACCGAAATTGATTTGTTAAAATGTTAGAGGGGGGAAATATGAGAGAGACATTGTACACACCTCTGTAAATCAAGAAAATCTTTAATAAAAAATATTTTTTAAAAAAGAAGAAGAAGAATGGATCGGTTTGATCTAAAATCATTTCTGTTAAGGAAATGGCCTTTTAAGAGACATTTCCCAGGAATCTGGCATTTAACTTTATGGGAAAGAGAGTATATTTGCATTGTTATTAACTGAATGAACATACTTTCCCAGCCTTGCTTCTGCGGCCATCCCACGAGCTTAGCTAGACAGTAGACCCAACCCTGAAGTGACGCTTCTCAGACATTTGGTTTTAGGATTAGCCGGATTTACTCTTAAATTCCACTGACTTGAGTGGCAAGCTAAGGCTGAACAAATTTACCTCCAAGCAACCTCCAAGCAAGTTTTGCTCAGAGGGCAAGCAAGCCCCCGAGTCTGGTGGGTGTTACTCCAAAGTAAGCCTGTCCACGGTGACGCGAGGAGGGGAAGCAGAGCGAGCTTGGGGCCCCTTCTCAAACAGGCAGATGGCTCAGGGATGCCGCGAGGGCGGTGCAATGGCACCAAGTAGCGTTGCCACCCTGCGCTCCAGAGGCTGCGCGCGAACGGGTGAGCGAAAGAGAGAGCGCGTAGACGGCTGTCTGTCTGGTTGGCGTGAGGGTCTGGCTGCACAAGGCATGCAAGCTCCGCACCCAGTCGGTCTCAGACTCCTTATTGGCAGCTGAGGAGCCTCCCTGGCCGGCAGGGAGGGAGAGGAGCTGCTTCCTTTGAAATCTGGGAAATTTAAGGGATATCAACAATCCGGGATGGCAGCGGGAAACGGCATTGAAATAAGGGAGTTTCCCGCCAAAAAAAGGGAGGGTTGACAGCTATGGGCATGGGAGTAAATGTTGGCAACAAGAGATTGCCCTCTACCTCTGGAGAAAGCAGGCAGCTTGCTTGCCACCTGCCTCCATTGGCGTTCCCCCTACGAATCCTGACAGCAGCCCTGCAGCTCTGCCAGCAGATAGCAATATTCTGCCTCTTATTTTGGAATATTTTCACGGACTTCCCAGTCATGCATACTCCTAAACTGAGTCAGCATCCCACTTTTTTCATATATATTTTTTTCCAAAAGAAGGATGTTTTTCAGGTACAGGGAATCTACAGGGCTAGAACAAGGTCAGTCAGAAACAATGAAATGTTTCTGACCTTTGGCATTTGGCTGTTAATTTAACGGCCCTTTCCCAGTCCTGAAAGAAAGCACTCACAGTGTTTTAAAGTACAAAACATTTTAAAATACACACACACACACACACACACACACCTATTCTGAATTCAGTTTTTAAACTCCTCACAATAATACTGAGAGGTTGTTTGTAATGAATTCACAGGGAATTTGAATGCACTGTTTAATAGTTGATTCACGCTGAACCTATTTGTCTAAAAGACTTGCTGCCATAGCCACATCTCTACCTCATGTTTCTGTGGACTCCTCTACCCTAATGTGCTTTTTGCAGGAAATAGCACTTACACGAGGAACCAGGTTGGAAGGACAATTGTTATCAAGAAACAAGGCTGCGTGGAAAAACCCTCCCCATAGGCCAATCTCCAAATCCAGCTGCTTTTTTAAAATGTCTTTTTATTAAATATTTTCTTGGTCTACAAAAGTATGTGCAATCTCTCTCTCTCTCTCCCCCCGTAACATTTTTGCTGTAGGTTTTATTTTATTTGTTTTTTATCTTATATTTTGGAAATGTACATCCAGGTTTTTTTCCTTTAATTTTTTTTGGGGGGGGCCCAAGAAAGTGGGGCCCTAAGCTATAGCTTGTTTAGTTTATACGTAAATCTGGCACTGAGTAGAGGCCAAGTCCTCAGTGCAAATCTTACCTTTGCCATCAACTCATTACACAAAGTGTCTTTAGTCAAGGCACAGACTTTCCTTTCAAGTCAGGAGGCAGGCTAGCTCCTGCCCTCTCTCTCTTTTAAAAAGAATTAAATGCTTCGTTATGTTATTACAAATTTTTATCCTATACTCCTTTTATTTATTAGGTTCTTAATCCCATAGACATGCCTCATCGCCGCACCCATTTTATCCCCACACTAACCTTCAGAGAGATGAATCTGAGAAACAGATTTAATGTTCGCTGAAGTAACTGGCAAGACTCAAGAGTCACGCAGCACTTCTCCGCCAACCCCTTTGAGTAGGAAGAAAGAGTAGGGAACCCCATAGCTCAGTAGTGGTGGGCAGAATACAGACTGAACCATAGCTATTGTTCTCTGCCCCCGACAGCTGACCATGGCACTGACCCTTGGCCTGAGATCTTGGAGGGCTACTGCCAGGTCAAGTAAATAACACTGGGACCACGGACCATCTGTCACTCCATATAAAACCCTCATAAATGGAAGTGTAAACTATAAACGGATTTGAATGTGAGATAGCCAGTCCACCTACAATAATTTCACCTCAGTTAGGGTTCTCTCAGTCTCAGTACTCCCATCTGCAACTTGAGTATGTACTGATGTACCAGGCTGGATAGGAAAGACTTCTGAGAAGAACTCTGAACATTTTCTTATATTTTTTTTAAAAAAACAAGTATAGAAAAGGTAAAAGGTAGTATTATCAACTAATTTACTTTGCTGGTTCAAGTATAGTTGGAAGAAAACCATGCCAAACTGTCCAAGTCTCTCCTGAATAATGATGAACCTCACCTTCTTGTGTCATGAAATCATCCTCACCAAAGTTATTCAAGTTGCCACAGAGTCCACAGGTCTTATTGTAGTGCTTGTCCGCAAGGATTATATGAATGTTTCCACTGATATCAGCCTTCACCACAAAGCCATGTTCTTCACTGGATAACTTATAATAACCTGCCTCCATTTCTATAAATACTCCATTGGAGGCATGAGGTATTGAAATCCTATGATTAGAGAAACAAAGATTCCTAAGTATAGGATGCAGAGGAAAAATGTATTTTTCACAATTCGTTGGCACTATCAAAATCTTTACCTTTCGTCACCTTGAGTCACCGTGCCATCTAAAAACAAGTGAATATCAAAATATTCTCCGAGGTACATAGATATACTGTTTCTTTTTCCATTCCGGTAATCGCCTGAAAAGAAACAAGATGTTATGAGTTTTCTTCCTTCAAAAATGACGTTTGCTCTTTTTAAGAAAGGCCCATTTTAGCAGTAAGCAATCCCAGTGGAAGCAGGGTGACGCTCCAGCTTGACGTGGGCATGATCCTGGTATACAGAGAGGGCGGGCCTTCGTCCTTCATCTGAGTCGTGCTCAGAAATAAAGAAAACAGACACCATCTAAGTGAATGCCCTGTTTTGCTGTTTAATTCCTGATGTCCCTTTAGAAACATTATCCAAGTGCAACGCCACTAAAATGACGATTGCACACTAATTAACCTTTAATCATTTCAATTTAGTCAAAACCGTTTCACAGCTATGTTACATTTTCAGTTAGGCCCATTATGCCACTAAATGGAATTGTGTCGTTGTCGAAGAAGAAGAAGAAGAAGAAGAGTTTGGATTTGATATCCCGCTTTATCACTCCCCGAAGGATTCTCAAAGTGGCTAACATTCTCCTTTCCCTTTGTCTCCCACAACAAACACTCTGTGCGGTGAGTGGGGCTGAGAGACTTCTGAGAAGTGTGACTAGCACAAGGTCACCCAGCAGCTGCATGTGGAGGAGAGGAGACGTGAACCCGGTTCACCAGATTACAAGTCTACCGCTCTTAACCACTACACCACACTGGCTCTCAAAGAGGACAATGATTTATGATTTCAAAATACTGAACACAGAGGGATATATGTCATGAAATCTTTATTAAATTACAAAAAAGGAAGTCTACACCGTGAAAGATCCCTGAAACGAGATGAGCGTATATTTATATAGTGATACTAAACCAAACAATATATTTAATGCTTCAAGAGCAGACTTGCTTAAGAGAGAAAAAAACTCAAAAACGTAATGAACTAATTCAAAGAGATATAAATAACTCAAGAAAACCTTCCAAATAACTCCAGATAACAAGAAATAACTCAAGATAAACTTCCAAATAACCTTGACGAGTTGCCGGCTAAAATTCTTGTTTCACTGTTATGGTCTATCAGTTTCCTCAGAAGGAAAAAAATACATTTATATAACTCAAAATAGTTTGTTTGCTATTGACTCTAGGGGGAGGATTAAGGAAACTTCAAAAAAACTCCCAAACAGTAAGTGGTAGTTATCCAAACTTGGAATTCTAATTTAGCTTCATCCAAAAGGTTAAAAACCTAGAAACAAGTTCAAAAACAAGCTCCATAGCTTGTAAAACATGTCGACAAGAGGCTATGTAAGCTCACACGATCTTATTCTTACGAAGCTATTGCAAAAACTGTTGCAAAAACTCTTTTTTGCCTAGATGAAATCTTTACTGGTCGCCATTCCCTCCATCTGTTTTGGGACTACAATTCCCATCATCCCTGACCACTGTTAGCTAGGGATGATGGGAGTTGTAGTCCCAAAACAACTGGAGGGCCAGGTTTGGCCATCACTGCGGCTAGCACATGCCTACTGTCTATCTGAGACTGCTTGTCTCTTCTTCAGGTTTTAAGGGCTTATCATGGTAGCACCAGTGCAAAACTGATACTCCCAAGGCTGTCACATCTTGCATGGAGCCTCTTTGGAATTGTGCCCCATTTCTTCAGGGAGGGGCTCAGGACTAAAGAAAAAGAGCGTGAAGCCGGAATGTAGGCAGCAACGAAATAAATCCTGGGCTTCTGCAGGATTTGGTTGGCAAGAAGCAGTCTTGGGAATCCAAGGACACACAGTTTGCTCTTGGAGAAACAATGGACTTTCAAGGCTAGCCTTGCTTGTTCCTCCAGAACCACAACTTGCAACTTGCTTGTCATAATCCCCCATGTCCGTCTTCTCACAAATAAATTGTCCCTGTAAAAAGCTAGGTTGTTCAGGGAAGTGAAGGAACGTGCCACACTTTTAAGTGATGTAAAAGCTTGCAGATTCACTTTTTAGTGCCCCAAGAATTGGGGGGGAAATCATACATAAGGCCTGCCCAAGCAGGGCTTGTCCTACTATTAGGCAGAACACGCCAGGGTGCTGTCATGGTTTACAGCAGGGGTCAGCAAACTTTTTCAGCAAGGGGCTGATCCACTGTCTCTCAGACCTTCTGGAGACCCGGACTATATTTTTTTTGGGGGGGACGAATTCCTGTGCCCACAAATAACCCAGAGATGCATTTTAAATAAAAGGATACATTCTACTCATGTAAAAACACGCTGATTCCCGAACCGTCCGCGGGCCAGATTGAGAAGGCGATTGGGCTGGCTCCAACCTCCGGGTCTTAGTTTGCCTACCCATGGTTTACAGTGTTGAATTAGGACCTGGGAAATGGGTTTAAATTCCCACTCAGCAATGAAGCTTAGTGGGAGACTGTGAACCATTCAGCCTCTCTACCTAATCTATCTCAAAGGGTAGATGAGAAGATGAAATGGAGAAGTAGAGAAGATCCATGTATTCCATTTTTAACTCCTTTGGTGGAGAGGTGGGATATAAATAGGTAAAGTAACAAAGGTAAAGGACTCCTGGATGGTTAAGTCCAGTCAAAGGTGACTATGGGGTTGCGGCGCTTATCTCGCTTTCAAGCCAAGGGAGCCGGCAATTGTCCACAGACAGCTTTCCGGGTCATGTGGCCAGAATGACTAAACTGCTTCTGGCACAACAGAACACCGTGACAGAAACCAGAGCGCACAGAAACGCCATTGACCTTCCTGCCACAGTGGTACCTATTTATCTACTTGCACTGGTATGCTTTTGAACTGCTAGGTAGGCAGGAGCTGGCACAGAGCAACAGCAGCTCACCCCGTTGTGCGGATTTGAACCGCCAACCTTCTAATCGGCAAGCCCAAGAGGCTCAGTGGTTTATACCTTTGATATAAATAGACAGCGACAGATAGGTGGCAATGAAGTGATGGCCACCCAGTCTGCCCTGCCCCCCTCATCTAGCCTGCTGCCCTCGGACACGGTGGCAACTGCTTTCCCATTGCCAGTGAGATTCAGCTGTCGGTCCAGCAGGCCTCCACAAATGGAAGTCAGGGGACCATCTTAGACCTTTGCCCCAGGCGGGAAAATGTCGTGAGCCAGCTTCTGGAAGTGGAATACAAATTGCCCACCTCTTGGCTTGTTAGCCATTTGGACAGCAATTCCTGTCTCCATCTGTCTCATGCTGGAGCCCCCACCATAGCTGTCAACCCTCCCTTTTTTTTGCTGGAAACTACCTTATTCCAATGCCATTTCCCGCTGCTATCCCGGATTGTTGGTATCCCTTAAATTTCCTGATTTCAAAGGAAGCAGCTCCTCTCCCTCCCTGGCGGCCAGGGAGGCTCCTCAGCTGCGTTGCTCGGCTGCCAATAAGGAGTCTGAGACCGACTGGGGGCGAAGCTTGCATGCCTTGTGCAGCCAGACCCTCACGCCCAACCAGACAGACAGCCTGCCTGCCGTCTATGCGCTCGCTCTTTCGCTCACCCGTTCGCGCGCAGCCTCTGGAGCGCAGGGTGGCGAGGTTACTTGGTGCCATTGCACCGCCCTCGCAGAATTCCTTATTTTCAAATCCGAAAGTTTGAAAAAATCCCTTATTTTCAAATCCGAAAGTTGACAGCTATGGCCCCCACACACTTCACAAACATCTGCCACAAGGCTGGAAAATGAAGAAAAGCCTGTTGGCTAGATGTTAAAATCCAGAGAACAAAGTAGTTACAGACACCCAGATAACTAGATTGTTAGATTTCATTTACACCTGACTATCAACCACAGTTGTGTACATGCACACAAGTTTGCTCATTCAGAATCCAGTTTATACTCACCCAAGAGTGAGAAGGATCTCATGTGACAGTCTCCAGCAAGCAGATAACTGCAGTCTCCAGCAAAATCATATAAAGATTCGTCAAATGTTTTAATATGGTGATCTCCAAAAAGGCTACATTGTGCAACAGGTTGTATATCTGCAAGAAAAATAACAATAATGATATGGCATTTCCAAAATGTTGAAGTGCAAATCTTGAGCTGTGTTTCAGTTTGCATATTGAAACTGTGCTAATTTAACTCATGCTTTTTGTTTATTCTAATGGTCCTTGCCACCCAGCAAACACAAGACTGTGCAAATTCCTCTCATATTAATCAATTGTAAAACAATAAAGGTAAAGGATTACAAGAAAGGTGATTCTGACTAAGCATTGGGTAGAACTGTCTGGGGGTAATCAATCAATCACTTTATTTCAGCTTTACGCTCATAAGAACAACAGAACTAGAACAAATACACAGTACAATTTGATTTTAAAAAAAAAAGAACCAGTAAAACTTAAGAGTACAAATTTGAAATAGATACTATAAGGAATTTTCAGCTTCCAAACAACAGTCCATTACGATGTTTATATGTCAAAACGGAAGTTAAAAATTTTGCCATTTGTAAAGTTACATGCTGATCTGTGTCTTGCAATAAAAAGGCCAGGCGAAAATCTGCCGGGTGCCCAGGCAACTTGTGGATTAATGGTAACAGTAAGTTCTTCCGGACAACACAATATAAAGGACATATAAATACTATATGGTGAAGTGTTTCGATCGATCTATTATCACAGGAACATAAAACCGAGACTTGGCCCCTAGAAAATCTATGAAAAAGGGAATTCGAAGGGAAAACATTAAAACGTGCTTTGATAAAGGCAAAACAATGACTGGCAATAGAAAGGGATGATAGGTAAGATAGCACCTGAGTTGGAGAAATAACTCCCAACTGACGCGGGGAACATAGCCCCCCACCAAGCATAAGATTACGCTGCCACTCTATGTCGTCCAGTCTTTGATTAATAATTTTCCTTGCTAAGGTAAGATCTTGGTTCAAGAGTTCTATGGGCGAGATTCCAATAGATAAAAGTTTAGCATGAATCTTATTGGCCCAAGGGCTGCTAAACTCATCGCGCCAAAGGCATTGGGCTAGATAGTAGTTAGGTAATCTAAACCAAAGTGTTAGCCAGTAACTAAAGACACGTTTCCACAGGAGTGTCTCTAGGGAAGGCATTCTCAATTCAACACGGATAGCCGCGTTACTCACACAGGTAGGGACTTTCAAGAGATGGCATAAGAATTGAATTTGGATGATCTCCAGAGGGGAAAGATTAGCCAGGGCTGCCCAAAATGGAGTCTGGGGGTAAGAGTTCATTGACAGTGGAACAAACCACCTCAGATGGTAAAGGTAAAGGTACCCCTGACTGTTAGGTCCAGTCGTGGACTCTGGGACTGCGGCACCCATCTTGCTCTATAGGCCGAGGGAGCCGGCGTTCGTCCGCAGTCAGCTTCCGGGTCATGTGGCCAGCATGACTAAGCCGCTTCTGGCGAACCAGAGCAGTGCACGGAAACGCCGTTTGCTTCCCGCCGGAGCGGTTCCTATTTATCTACTTGCACTTTGACATGCTTTCAAACTGCTAGGTGGGCAGGAGCAGGGACAGAGCAACGGGAGCTCACCCCGTCGCAGGGATTCGAACCGCCGACCTTCCAATTGGCAAGCCCTAGGCTTAGTGGTTTAGACCACAGCGCCACCTGCATCCCTGTGGAAGCAGCTAGTGCATCTCAAAAACTGCCAGCCTCTTCTCTTTCACACGAAGGCATCTCCATCCCTAGAAGCTCTTTTTCCCTGCTGGCAATCGCCTTCCAGAAATGTCTCCAGAGCAACAGATTTCTTCTAGCTTATATAGTCAAGGGTAACAGATATGGCCAGGGACACGGGTGGCGCTGTGGGTTAAACCACAGAGCCTAGGGCTTGCTGATCAGAATGTCGGCGGTTTGAATCCCCGCGATGGGGTGAGCTCCTGTTGCTCGGTCCCTGCTCCTGCCAACCTAGCAGTTCGAAAGCACGTCAAAGTGCAAGTAGATAAATAGGTACCGCTCTGGCGGGAAGGTAAACGGCGTTTCCGTGCGCTGCTCTGGTTTGCCAGAAGCGGCTTTGTCATGCTGGCCACATGACCCGGAAGCTGTACGCCGGCTTCCTCGGCCAGTAATGAGAGATGAGCGCCGCAACCCCAGAGTCGTCCGCAACTGGACCTAATGGTCAGGGGTCCCTTTACCGTTTACAGATCTGGCCAGGGCCAGGGGCTATACACTTAGCTACAGAACAGGTTTGGCCATTTTAGCAGTCCTCCTCTTCTCCTGACCCCAGCCTCACAGTAATAGATTAGAATAGGGTTAGAAGGGACCCCAAGAGCTATTTAGTTCAATCGCATAATAATATGTGTCTGCCTTATCCTCAGTTCAGACCACCAGCCCATTTAGCTCATCATTGTCTGCTCTGTGGCTCAGCGTGAATAAGCGTAAAGGTATGCACTTGGTGTGGTGGTGAATTTCTCAATGAAATTCTTGATCCCTTGTTATGTTTGGGCAAGCATGCCAGGACAAAAAAATGCAGGGTAGGAATTTTAAACTTTCTTACCTAGTGCTGAGACAGGCAGAACTAACAGGAGCAGCAATACTTCAGAGCCTATCATCTAAAAAAGAAACGCAACAGAGTTATTAGAAGTTATCCCCACCCCTTAATGTATCAAGCTGTAGAGACAACAGTACAAATAGCGAAAGGCTTATGCACATTTTAGTTATATTGAGCACGATCCAGCCAAAGTTAATGCTTTGATTTCAATAGGATTGGAACAGGATTGAAATCAATGGGTCTTTAAAGTGCATGGCTAAAGTGCTTGGTTAAAATGAATGGATCTGGATACTGGCGTTAAGGAATATATGGTAAAAAAAAACATTAGGAGGACAGAGGTGGGAAAATTAGCCCAAAACTTTGAGACCAGAGGGAGGAAAGGGTGTAAAAAGAGGAAATTTAGGAGTTTAAAATTAGGTTGGAGTAAGGGAAATTGTTAAGGGTTTAGGGAAAGTATCGGAAGTAGTTAGGAGCCGAGGTGTAGAATTAGGATTGTTAAAGTTAGTAAAATGTTTCTGGTATTTTATGATTTTGTGAAAAATTTGGGAAACTGATAAAGAGGATAGATAATGAATTCAACAGTGGGGACTTGAGGAAGTCAACCGAAAAATGAAATTGAGGAAAGGAAGAATATCTGGCCTAGAGAAATAGGCCAGACTCAAGCAATGATATGAAGTATGTTTATTACGTTAAATGTGAAATATTTTTTATTTTTTATTTGGTTTATGAAGTGTTTACATGCCCACTGTTGTAAGTTATCCTGCAGCCAATGCTTCTCTTTGCATGTGTCCCTATCAAACTGGTAAAAAAGTAAAGTACTTTAATCACACTGGCCCAGAGAACTGTGCTAAATTTTAAGCACACGAACCCTTAGCATGGGGCTTCTAAACCTTTGTGATGAATGAGCTATGGATTCTAGCACAAAGTATTATAAAGCAATGTGGGTTTTAAATTTATTGACACACAGCTTGAATGCTAAATTTATGCCACACATAGAATTATAGAATTTTAGAGTTGGATCCTGAGGATCATCTAGTCCAACCCTCTGCAATGCAAACAACAGAGGCAAACACTTTTGGGGGCAGGTTTGGGGAAAGGGAGGGGGTAATATGCAATTGATTGAATTTTGTCCTCTGTTACATGGAATAAATTTCCACATGTCTAATTTCACTAATACCAGTGAAATATAAATTTGGTGTATGCATGTATGGGAAATTAAACAAGAACATTTGAAAAAGCATGTCTCATTCAGCAATAGCAAAGGAAACAACAGAATCATAACAGAAGAAGAAGAAGAAGAAGAAAAAGAAGAAGAGGAAGAGGAGGAGGAGTAGTTTGGATTTGATATCCCGCTTTATCACTACCCGAAGGAGTCTCAAAGCGGCTCACATTCTCCTTTCCCTTTCTCCTCCACAACAAACACTCTGTGAGGTGAGTGGGGCTGAGAGACTTCAGAGAAGTGTGACTAGCCCAAGGTCACCCAGCAGCTGCATGTGGAGGAGCGGAGACGTGAACCCAGTTCACCAGATTACAAGTCCACCGCTCTTAACCACTACACCACACTGGCTCCCTAATGGTACTTGCAGCTGATGGATTCCTTGCAGATGAGCTGCATGTAATAACTTCCCCAAACTATCCAGCACAAGGTTCTATGAGAGTGTAGCTTCAGAATATTATTAATGATTGGGTCCCTGAAGAATCAATGAAATCTGATGGGCAGGCCCCCATTTTGGGTGCTAGCATAGGAAAAAACTGTTTGCAATTAGTCCAAGTTAAAAGTCTAAATGTGATCTTTAAAAAGAACAGTTGAGAGTAAAATCAACTGGAGCATCTTACATTTTGGGTAACAAGTCAGTTCAATGTCACAGTATATTCTGAACCCATTATCATCACAACCACCCAATGAGATAAGCCAGACTGAGATAGGGTCTTTCTCCAGGCCATCCTATCTGCTTTAACTCTAAGATGGAATACGAACCCAGGTCCTCAAACGTACAGCAGTTACTCCTTGCATCAGAGACATTCTAGAACTCTAAAATTTTCACAATCCTAAGTACATACATGCACTTCCATAATTTAATTTAAGCTTGCTTTTTGCCTTTTGCCCAATTCTGATTCCATGAATATTTCTTTTGACTACCCACATCAAATAAAGCCTGAGCAACCCAGATGGTAAACAACTCTGGCCTTTCTAAACATTTATCTATTGTAAACTCCTTCCTAACACTTATAAAGGGCCCACTTAATTATTTTCAACCAATGGACCTACACTTTGCTGCATCAATGATAATCATAAAATCTGCTGAAATAATAATATAGATACCTTTGCTTCTGTGCAAAATTTAAATTGCCCATCAACAATGTGCTTCTCTAATGATCGAAACTAGACTCCTGAAGGTCCTTAAGCCTCCTCTCCGTTAGAAGGCCACATTGGAATTGCCTCGGTGGGCTATTTGTTCCTGTTATATAAGCCAGGAACTCTTGTTCACCAAAGGGAAAAGATAAAGGGTGACGGTTGCTTCCGCCAGCTTTGCAACACAATGGTGCAACCAGGAAAATCAGTTGCCTTAATGGCTAAAAAACAACAATGAAGGGAAGTCGTATTAAATATCTTTACAAGACAGATAAACCTTTGAAATGATGTGTGCGTCTCTCTGTGCGTGAGCATTAAGGTCCGAGAGACGTTTTGCTTATGCGCTGCAAATAAGACTTTACAACCAATTGGGGGGAGGGAGTGAAATAATAGATTTGATTATATTGGAATGCAATGCCGTGCTTCCTGACAGTAGCTGATATCTTCCAAATAACACGATGATTGACGCTTATTTCTAAAGAGCTGACAGCTTTCCTGGAGAATGAAAACAGAAGAGGGGCCAATTGACACCTTGCCACTCCAAGTCAATAACGTTGGTGTCCTTGGTCATAGGAACCTGTCCTACTGCTTAATCTAACCCAGTAACAGGCACACAACCATTCAAGGTCTCAGGCAGAAGGCTTTCCCAGCCTCATTGCCTGTCTTCCTTTTAACTAGGTGACCTGGAGACTGAACCTGGGGCTTAGAATCCTAGAATCATAGAGTTGGAAGAGACCACAAGGGCCATCCAGTCCAACCCCCTGCCAAGCAGGAAACACCATCAAAGCATTCCTGACAGGTGGCTGTCAAGCCTCTGCGTAAAGATCTCCAAAGAAGGAGACTCCACCACACTCCTTGGCAGCAAATTCCACTGTCGAACTGTCAGGAAGTTCTTTCTAATGTTTAGGTGGAATCTTCTTTCTTGTAGTTTGAATCCATTGCTCCGTGTCCTCTTCACAGGAGCAGCAGAAAACAACTTTTCTCCTTCCTCCATATGACATCCTTTTATATATTTGAACATGGCTATCATATCACCCCTTAACCTTCTCTTCTCCAGGCTAAACATACCCAGCTCCCTAAGCCGTTCCTCATAAGGCATCGTTTCCAGGCCTTTGACCATTTTGGTTGCCCTCCTCTGGACACGTTCCAGCTTGTCCGTATCCTTCTTGAACTGTGGTGCCCAGAACTGGACACAGTATTCCAGGTGAGGTCTGACCAGAGCGGAATACAGTGGTACTATTACTTCCCTTGATCTGGATACTATACTCCTATTGATGCAGCCCAGAATTGCATTGGCTTTTTTAGCTGCTGCATCACACTGTTGACTCATGTCAAGTTTGTGGTCTACCAAGACTCCTAGATCCTTTTCACATGTACTGCTCTCAAGCCAGGTGTCACCCATCCTGTATTTGTGCCTTTCATTTTTTATTTTATTTTTTTGGCCCAAGTGTAGTACTTTACATTTCTCCCTGTTAAAATTCATCTTGTTTGCTTTGGCCCAATTCTCTAATCTGTTAAGGTCATTTTGAAGTGTGATCCTGTCCTCTGGGGTATTAGCCACCCCTCCCAATTTGGTGTCATCTGCAAACTTGATCAGGATGCCCTCAAGCCCATCATCCAAGTCATTGATAAAGATGTTGAATAAGACTGGGCCCAAACTTAATAGAAGCCACTAAGAATTGAACCCACACCTGTCACCTTTGCCCAACTCCTGCCTGTTTCTAGGAAAACAAGTCAGTCTTGAAGAAGAAGATGTGAAGTTATTGAAGAAAACTTACAGTATTCTGTCAGAATGGGAAACAAAATGATGAAGAGGTTAAATTGGTAATGATCAAATGGGCACAAGATTTGGGCCATAATATACAATTTGAGGATTGGGAAAAATTATGGAAAGTGAACTTGAAATTTACAGACTGTTCTTTGTTGAAGGAAAATTACATGAAAACGATGTATAGATGGTATATTACACCAGTTAAAATGGTAAAAATGTACAAAACTGTGTCAACTGTGTGTTGGAAATGTAAAGAAAAAGAAGGGACCTTTTATCATATGTGGTGGGAATGTAGAGAAATTAAAAAATAGTGGGAAATGATATATAATGAATTGAAAAAAAATGTTCAAAATGACATTTGTTAAAAAGCCAGAAGCATTTTATTAGGGATTTTAGGTCAAGATTTGCCTAAGAAAATAGAGAACTTATTCATGTACGCTACAACTGGGGCAAAAGTTTTGCTAGCACAAGGCTGGAAGAAAGAAGAAATTCCAATGAAGGAACAATTGCAAGAAATGCTGGTGAACTATGCAGAACTGACAAAACTAACATATAAACTACGTGAGAAGGACAATTGGGACTTTAAGGAAGAATGGGAACTTTTTACAAATTATTTGAAAAAGCAACAAAGAGACTAAACATACACAAACTTTTTATTAGGAGAACATGATTAAACGGGGAAATGATATGTACAATTTTATAACATGTAGAAACAATATGAATAAATAAATCAGAAAAGGGAGCTGAGGGAAGTCTGAGGAGGGTGGGAAAGGCAGGGGTGGGGTGGGGGGGAAAGGGGGTAAAATATAATTGGTTGTATTGACAAAATGTATTGATTTAAATTTTGCTTAATAATTTTTTTTAAAGGAAAACAAGTCAGTCTGACTCCTTCCTGTAAAAAAGGCAATGTGTAGCTATACTTTAGGAATAAGGTATATAGTAACTTGTCCATGAAACACCCAACATTGAATTTTATACTTTAAAATATATGTAACCCAGTATTATTATTATTATTATTTTATAAAATTTATATAATGCTTGATTGTAGAAATAAAATCTCAAAGCGGTTTAGACATGAGGTGATTGCGTCAAGTTGGAACGGTCCCTCGTGACAGATGTCGGAAATGGGTTAGCTCTTTTTTCCCAGGGATCGCCAACCTTTTTGAACGCGTGGGCACATTTCAGATTTTGACAGAGTGCTAGGAACCTGCTACAAAATGGCTGTCCTGGAATGGCATGGCACAACACAAAATTAGAGAGACAACTAGGACTGGGCATCGTCAGAAACCGGTTTGAAGTCCACATTGTGGTAACGGTTTCATAATATTCAACATGGTGATATATCACGAATCACGATGTGTGTGTGTTATGTAGAAAAAAACTGTGATGTGGTTCCTTGTTCCTCTGTACTGTAACAGTTGTAACAATATGTTAAAGCTAAGTAAAAATGTATCAGTTTTAGACCCTAACAGTAGCAATTTCCAGGACATTACTCCTTTACATCCTTATTTCAAAACAAAATAAAAAGTAAAAAAAAATTCCTTCCAGTAGCACCTTAGAGACCAACTAAGTTTGTTCTTGGTATGAGCTTTCATGTGCATGCACACTTCTTCAGACGAAGACGCATGCACACGAAAGCTCTTAAAGAGGGCACATATTGCGGTGAGACCTGGAAACCGACACCCTGTGTTGTGGGTGGGTACAATTGGATAGCCACAACAGCCGATTGGAAGGTCCCTCGATGCTGGGTTCAATCGGGCCAATGGGGCGCAGTCCAAACGGATTGAAGGACCTATTTATACCCATGCACATGACCCAGAGATTCCTCTTTCGGCGCATGCATTCAGAACACCCGCCCACCTCTCCCTACTTTTAGGGTTTGTGCGCTTGACCTTGCTATGCCGTCGTGTGTCATCTGTCGTTGGGACAGGGGCACGGCAGGAATTTTCCCCACTTGGCTGATTGGCTGTTGCCATTTGGGTTTCGCCTGCCGCGTAGCAAATTGTCACAACTTGTAAGGTTGCAGACAGGCTCTGGTTCAGGTGATAGGGATGGGGGAACGCTCTCGCCATCCCTATGTGAAGGGTATTCCGTTAAAGGAATCCAGGGAATCAATGGTTTGGTCAACCCCTTAGAGTGGGTTGTGCCCGTGCCTGAGTCCATGGGGACATCTGGGTGCTGGACTAGCATGACCCTGCTTTCCACTGTTCCAGGTGTTTACTCTAGGCCAGGGGTCAGCAAACTTTTTCAGCAAGGGGTTGTCCCTCAGACCTTGTGGAGGGCCAGACTATATTGGGGGGGGGGGGGTGAACAAATTAACGTGCCTCACAAATTACCCAGAGATGCATTTTAAATAAAAGCACATGTTCTACTCATGTAAAAACACCACGCAGGCCCCACAAATAACCCAGAGATGCATTTTAAATAAAAGGGCACATTCTACTCATGTAAAAACACGCTGATTCCTGGACCGTCTGCGGCCTGGATTTAGAAGGCGACTGGGCCAGATCCGGCCCCTACGCCTTAGTTTGCCTACCCATGCCCTAGGCTGACCTATGCTGGTACCCTGGGTCAGCGCTGCCTGCAAGGGTGCAGGGAGCTAGTCAAACCAGAGCCTACGCAACCACTCACTTGCTGTAATCAATAAAGTTGTGGCCTAAATTCTGCCAAAAACCAAACCAAAATTTGAGTCTTGTCTGAATTTATTTGGGGTGAGGTTAAAAGGTCTGAACACGCAATAGAGGGCTTCATTTGGTGTGACCTGCAGGGAGCAGGGCCAGAGACCAATGGGGGTCGCAATGTTAAGCCAGTGTGGTGTAGTGGTTAAGAGCAGTGGACTTGTAATCTGGTGAACTGGGTTCGCGTCCCCGCTCCTCCACATGCAGCTGCTGGGTGACCATGGGCTAGTCACACTTCTCTGAAGTCTCTCAGCCCCACTCACCTCACAGAGTGTTTGTTGTGGGGGAGGAAGGGAAAGGAGAATGTATCCACTTTGAGACTCCTTCGGGTAGTGATAAAGCGGGATATCAAATCCAAATCCAAACTCCAAACTCCAACAATACTGCAGCTGGGCTGAGATGCATGGCCAGGCTCCATTTGGCCTTGGCGTGCAGCTGACAGAGCATAGCTAGAAGACACCTTCAGATGGGGTGACCATGGAGCACCCGCAGAGAAGTAGAAAATGGGCAGTGCTGGCTGGATTTTGGTGGCAGGAGATAAACACCCAAGACAGGGGCACCAGGAAAATAAGCAGCTTTTCTCCAGTGGCAACATTCAGAAGCCAGGGGAAAAAAGACATGGAAAGTGCTGGTTACAGGTAGGTAGCCGTGTTGGTCTGTCATAGTCAAAACAAAATAAAAAATAAAAAAATTCCTTCCAGTAGCACCTTAGAGACCAACTAAGTTTGTTCTTGGTCTGAGCTTTCGTGTGCATGCACACTTCTTCAGATACACTGAAACAGAAGTCACCAGACCCTTATATATAGTGAGAGGGTGGGGAGGGGTATTACTCAGAAGGGTGGTGGGGATGGGTGGTTGGCTGATAGCTGTGGTGAACCTGTTGA
Organism: Darevskia nairensis; assembly: GCA_034642065.1. Taxonomy (NCBI): domain Eukaryota; kingdom Metazoa; phylum Chordata; class Lepidosauria; order Squamata; family Lacertidae; genus Darevskia; species Darevskia nairensis. The sequence goes on along the minus strand of JAWWNI010000568.1, from coordinate 386,282 downwards.
CAACTGTTAACGACTGCAATTAGTCTTACAGGAAAAAGCAAGGGGTGAGAAGGTTAAAAATAGCTTTGTCATGTATAATGAGATAAGAATCCAATGTCTTTGTTCAGACCAGGTCTCTCCATGGTTTTAAGTTTGGTAATGAGTTGCAATTCAGCAACTTCTCTTTCCAGTCTATTTCTGAAACTCCTTTGCAATAAGACAGCTACTTTGAGATCTTGTATAGAGTGTCCTGGGAGATTGAAGTGTTCTCCTACTGGTTTCTCTGTCTTGTGATTTCCTGGTGGAAAGTGCTGGTTTGATTTTGATGACAGGGAAATATGGCCCAAACATGGAGCAGTAGGAAAGGTCACATTTTGGACAGCAAAATTCAACAGGGATAGCAAAATCGACAGCTGGTGGGGGAACGTTCAGAGGGGCACAGGTTGGCCACATGTGGTTTACTCCGCTACTTCTGTGCCTGGGTGATGGGAACTGCAATTCTAATTCGTAGGTCAATTGACCAAATGGAATCCCAAACGTCCCCCATCTCCTCCTGTGATTAAAGGGTAAAGGGACCCCTGACCATTAGGTCCAGTCGTGTCCGACTCTGGGGTTGCGGAACTCATCTCGCTTTATTGGCCGAGAGCCGGCGTACAGCTTCCGGGTCATGTGGCCAGCATGACTAAGCCGCTTCTGGCAACCAGAGCAGCGCACGGAAACGCCGTTTACCTTCCCGCCAGAGCGGTTCCTATTTATCTACTTGCACTTTGACATGCTTTCGAACTGCTAGGTTGGCAGGAGCTGGGACCGAGCAACAGGAGCTCACCCCGTCGTGGGGATTCGAACTGCCGACCTTCTGATCAGCAAGCCCTAGGCTCTGTGGTTTAACCCACAGCACCACCTGGGTCCCTCCTCCTGTGATTAGCTCTAGGTAAATACTATAATGCCCAGTGTTTGCGAGTATACTCCACTTAAGACTCAACTTTCTTCTAGTGAATCCAGGAAGTGTTGACCAAGGAAGTATGGGGCAACCTGTTCATTTATATAGACCTTTGTACAAATAGCAGGAATCCATTGAATGAATGAATTTATTCTTACAGTCACAGACCAGCTTATTAAATCAACAATACAAAAATAATACATTAAAATTTACATAACAACAATAGTACACATATGTATACGTATACAGCAACGTTTAAAATATATGAATTAAAATTGTGGCACTAAAATATGGCCAAAAAATTGCCATTTGGGGCCTATTCATATCGGTGACACCGCTTGTTCTCTGAGCTTTATGGTTGCTGCACAGTATTTGGCTACTTTCAGCGTAATCTCAGGGTCCGTGTCTTCTACATTGAGACATAGGAATTCATTTGAAGAATTTTGTCTAACCGGAGAGATGAAAACCCGGCGTATGTCGTTGTAAAAACGACAACGTAGTAAAACGTGAGAGGCAGATTCTACCTCCGGCAGGCCACAGGGGTAGACTTGTTCCGCATATGGTTTACCTGCAAATCTTCCCTGCAATAGGGCAGGTGGTAATACATTAAATCTAGCAAGAGTAAATGCCTGTCTATATTTGGGTATTTGTATATGATGGTGGACTGAGAAAGATTGTGGAATAAAGGAATAAAATTTACTGCATGTAATATGTTAAGAGAGAATGTTATGAAAATGATTTACAGGTGGTATTTGACCCCAGTCAAACTTGCTAAAATCTATCATTTGCAGGACAATAAATGTTGGAAATGTGAGAATGTGGAAGGGACATTTTACCATATGTGGTGGACCTGCCCAAGAATAAAGGCTTTCTGGGGAAAGATATATAATGAAATTTAAAAAGTGTTGAAAAACACGTTTATTAAAAAACCAGAGGCCTTTCTACTTGGAATGGTGAACCAAGAAATTCCTAAGGAAGATCACACCTTTTTTATGTATGCCACAACAGCAGCGAGGATTTTGATTGCAAAATACTGGAAGACACAGGATTTACCAACGATAGAAGAATGGCAGATGAAAATGATGGACTATATGGAACTCGCTGAACTGACAGGAAAACTCCGCGACCAGAGGGAGGAGATGGTGGAAAAAGACTGGAAGAAATTTAAAGTATATCTAAAGAATTATTGTAACATTGAAAATTAGGGAAAAGTTGGAAGAAATGTTAGCTTACAGATTAGAATTAGGATCAAGTAATGTAAATGTATGATTTATGGTTAAGATAATTATAAGATAAGAACATTAGTAAGATAAGAAAAAACAAGGAAAGATGAGAGGAAAACCTAATAAAAATTATTTTAAAATAATAATAATAATAATAATAATAATAATAATAATAATAATAATATATTTGGGTATTTGTAATTTTGTCAGATACTTTGCTGGAGAGAATCCTCTCCCATTGTCCTTTATAGCTGGATGCTTATTCATCTCACTCATGTGTCGTTTGAGTTCCACATCCCAGACTCGTTGCTGAATGGTTGCTCTTGCTTTCTCATATCCTGCAGCTATGCAGGAATCCAGTGGCTCTTTCAGTAACCTTCACTGCCCAAACAAAAAGCAACAGATTCTTTGTAATCTCATGGAAAATGAGCAACTCCTCTGGAATACCAACACCCAGACTTTCAAAACTGCATTTTGAAAGCTGCCTATATTTAGGGGGGGGGGGAGGAATATGTAAAAGGAAGGAGTAATAGATGAACAACAAGTTTCACAATATTTTTCATAAATTCTACGTAAGAGTTATTGCACAGCAAATGGATTGTGCAAATATGTACAAAGGAGTCATATATGAACGTCAAGTAGAAGATTATTCATAAATATTATGTAACAAGAGTTGCACAGCTACTTGTGGAAATTCTGCCTGGTACAAAAGACTTTCTAGGGCACTGGCAGTTGTCTTCTCCTGGTTCTACAAGGGATCAAGTTTGTAGTCCCAGCCAAGAAAACTTTAACAAACCTCTGCTGGCAAGAGGGCTGGCTTTCTCCCTCACACTCTGCTCATGCGCCTTTGAACACTAGTTTGAAATACTAAAATCTGGCAAATGAAGATTTTTCTTAACACTGAGATATCTAACAGCAAAAAGTCCACATGCTAAATCAGGTTTTCTTTTCAGAAACATAGAACCAGGTCAGTAAAAACCCCACCGGCAGGAGAGAAGGTGTGAGGGAATACAAAGGGGTGTGTGTGTGTGTGTGTGTGTGTGTGTGTGTGTGGAGCTGCACATTTTGATAAGCTGGCCAGTCCATAAAAGGACTCATGTTCCATACCCTCCAACATTTCTCCGATGAAAATAGAGATATCCTATTCCAGTAATGGCTAACCTTGACACTCCCGATGTTTTGGAACTACAACTCCCATCATCCCTAGCTAACAGGACCAGTGGTCAGGGATGATGGGAGTTGTAGTCCCAAAACATCTGGAGTGTCAAGGTTAGCCATCACTGTGACCTATTCCATATTTTTATTTATACCCCACCCATCTGGCATGGTTGCCGCAGCCACTCTGGGCAGCTTCCAACATATATAATAACATGATAAAACATTAAACATTTTAAAGCTTTCCTGCCTTCAGGTGTCTTCTAAATAATAATAATAATTATTATTATTTATTATTTGTACCCCGCCCATCTGGCCGGGTCTCCCCAGCCACTCTGGGAGGCTTCCAACAATATCAAAATACATTAAAATATCACAGATTAAAAACTTCCCTGAACAGGGCTGCCTTCAGGTATTTTCTAAATGTCAGGTAGTTGTTTATCGCTTTGACCTCTGCTGGGAGGGCGTTCCACAGGGCGGGCGCCACTACCGAGAAGGCCCTCTGCCTGGTTCCCTGTAGCTTTGCTTCTCGCAGTGAGGGAACCGCCAGAAGGCCCTCGGCGCTGGATTTCAGTGTCCGGGCTGAACGGTGGGGGTGGAGACGCTCCTTCAGGTATACAGGACCGAGCTATAGTTACTTATCTCCTTGGCTTGGTGGGTTCATAACCCCATGCCCACCAACATTTCTCTAATGAAAATAGGGACATCCTAAAGGGACGCGGTAGCGCTGTGGGTTAAACCATAGAGCCTAGGGCTTACTGATCAGAAGGTCGGTGGTTCGAATCCCCGTGATGGGGTGAGCTCCCGTTGCTCGATCCCTGCTCCTGCCCACCTAGCAGTTCAAAAGCACGTCAAAGTGCAAGTAGATAAATAGGTACCGCTCCGGCGGGAAGGTAAACGGCGTTTCCGTGCACTGCTCTGTTTCGCCAGAAGCGGCTTAGTCATGCTGGCCACATGACTTGGAAGCTGTACGCTGGCTCTCGGCCAATAATGTGAGATGAGCGCCGCAACCCCAGAGTCGCCCGCGACTGGACCTAATGGTCAGGGGTCCCTTTACCTTTACCTTTAAAGGAAAGCGGGGAATTCCGGGATCAAATCAGGAACCGGGAAGGCTTCTGTAAATCTGGGACTGTCCCTGGCAAATAGGTACAGATGTTCCTTTAATAGTTACACAGAAGAAATAGTTTTCAGCAAGTTCAGCCTTTTTCCACCCCTACATGACAGGATCCTGCTGCTGCTGCACAGCTTTTATGTCTACAATAACCTTGCCCTCCTTTGCACTGCCTCACCCCCCAGTTCTGCTACTTCCCTATATAACTTTACCCAGAGTTTAAAGATATTTTCTTAACAAGTCACCACTGTCTTTATCCCTCCCTCCCCAAAGGCATGGCTTTTCAGATAAATGAATAATTCTTCCTCTAGCACAGAGTTCCCCTTTGAGCTCTTTTCACTTCATAGTGAAGCAGACAGCTGCTTTGTAAATAAATAGACTCCCCACCCTGCCATGGAAATCACATGGCCCTTTTTCTGATGTTGTGGCTTACCCTAGTACAAGACGGTGCATGTTACTCATTGTGATGGATGATAAAGTCTTGAGACATTGACTGGTCCTAGAAAGAACAATTGGTGCAATTATTGCACACACCCCCCAGGTAATTTTAAATAAGAGTCTTTTTTTCCTGGCTTCCCCAAATCTTCTTTTCAATCCATATCTCATGAAGTTTATCTCATGAAGTCTGATCACCACCTGACCTTTTAACATTCTGCACTTTATTTTCAAGATTTGGGACTGCAAATCTCAATACACAACTAAGAATACACCTTGTATGTATCGCCTTTTAAAGGAAGATGAGCCAAATGTGCAAGTACATTCATACATATATATTTTTTTATAAATAATTTTTATTTGGTTTTAACAAACAAAAATACAAGTAAACAATAACACACACAAAAAGGAAAAAAAAAACATTTTTTTGTTTTTCAACCATCTTTCTTTAACAAAGTTAGGTGACTTCCCTCGGTTTCTTCCATCCTTAACAGTTTCATTTTCATATTTTTAACATCTATATAATACTTAGCATGCCTCTATTACAATTTCTTAAATTTACTAAATAACAATTCCTAAAAAAAACCCTATCATTTTACACTGAAAGCCTATAGCTTCTCCTCTAAGAGTTTTTCAATTTTGTATTCCATAATATTTCTTCAAATAAATTTTGAATTTCTGCCAATCTTCCTCCACTGTGTCTTCTCTCTGGTCGCGGAGTCTCCCCATCAGTTCAGCAAGTTCCATAATGTCCATCATCTTCATCTGCCATCCGTCTAGTGTAGGTAGTACTTGGGTCTTCCAGTTCTTGGCAAAAGTATTCTAGCAGCTGTTGTGGCATACAAAAAGAATGTTGTATCTTTTGTGGCCTAGGACCCTCGTACCTACAGGACCGCCTCTCCTGGTATGCCCCGCAGAGGACCTTAAGGTCCACAAATAACAACATTTTGGAGGTCCCGAACCACAAGGTTGTTAGACTGGTCTCAACTAGGGCCAGGGCCTTTTCAGTACTGGCCCCAACTTGGTGGAACGCTCTGTCACAAGAGACCAGGGCCCTGCGGGATTTGACATCTTTCCGCAGGGCCTGCAAGACAGAGCTGTTCCGCCTGGCCTTCGGGTTGGACTCAGTCTGATGTTTTTTTGTCCCCTTATGGTTTTGATTTTGGGCGATAAATGAAGCTGCATTTAAATTTTAAATTGTATTTTAACCTGTATTTTAATTAACGGTTTTTCTTTCTTTTATATTTTATTGTAATTTTTATTGGTGTTAGCCGCCCTGAGCCCGGTTTCGGATGCCTGGTGTAAACAATGCTGTGGCAGTAACCTGCTAAAAGCTGTACGTTGTGTGTAAAGGTAAAGGGACCCCTGACCATTAAGTCCAGTCGTGACCGACTCTGGGGTTGCGGCGCTCATCTCGCATTATTGGCCGAGGGAGCCGGCGTACAGCTTCCAGGTCATGTGGCCAGCATGACAAAGCCGCTTCTGGCGAACCAGAGCAGCGCACGGAAATGCCGTTTACCTTCCCACTGGAGCGGTACCTATTGATCTACTTGCACTTTGACGTGCTTTCGAACTGCTAGGTGGGCAGGAGCTGGGACCGAACAACGGGAGCTCACCCCGTCGCGGGGATTCGAACCGCCGACCTTCTGATCGGCAAGCCCTAGGCTCTGTGGTTTAACCCACAGTGCCACCCGTGTCCCCACCTCATATAGTGTTTACTCAGGACCGGTGCCACGGATTTTGGCACCCTAGGCAAGGGGGCGGGCCACGTGACGTCATTGCGCATGACGTACGGTGCCCCGCCCCCTGCCCTGCCGGGCGCCCCGCGCCGCCGCGGTTTTCGCCCCAAGTTCCTTGCTCCGCTGGTTGGGGCGGCACCGGGCGGCGGCGGGGGGCGAGGGGCAGGCTGGCCAGCGCCCCCTCCATTTTGGCGCCCCCGCCGCTGCGGTTTTCACCCCAAGCTGCTTGCTCCGCTGCTGGTTGGGGCGGCACCGGGTGGCGGCGAGGGGTGGGGGGCAGGCTGGCCAGCGCCCCCTCCATTTTGGCGCCCTAGGCAACTGCCTAGTTCGCCTAAATGGAAGCGCCGGCCCTGTGTGTACTCCACCTCATATAGATGTAAACAGCTATTACAAACAGACAAGGACTCCCGGTAGCAACAGCTAGAAATAACATTCACCTCCCTTTGTAAAAAAAAGTAAGGTGGTTGCAACCTCCTCTCTAGAAGGTTGTTTACAGTGCAGCAGTTACTCTAGGGTGCGAGAGGAGGCTTAATCACCTTTGTTTGTGAACACTGGGGACATTACTTTCATTAATGAGCAGTTAACTGGCAATAGCGCGCGGTCCTAAGTTTTGTTCAAACAATTTCCAAACTTCATTTATCCAAAAGCATTACCAACTGCTCTACTCACTAAAACTGAAACAGGTGTCGGACAGAAAAATGAGTATGTTCCCCTACAATTTCAACATTTGCCCTATTTCTGCTAAACACTGTGCCTGTTTAATTTCTTTGTGTCGTGTTGCTAGGCTCCTCCACCAACAGAAGCCCTCTCAGGACCTGCTTCTGACAGCCAGAGGGCTGCGCCTTGGGCAGTTGCATGGCAGAAGTGATTTCAGCAGGGATACGAAAAGCTGACTTGCTCCAAATTCCATCTTCTAGAGCTCTGTTCTCTTGGCAACTGGTTATCTGGAATAAAATGGGTTTGTTTCATGGGTGGTTATTGTTGTTGTTTAAAAAAAAAGCTTGGTGCAGTTGGCCCATTAAGTGTCTGTTCTGTGCTGAATCCAAAGCTCTGACTTGGAGTTTCAATGGGAATCTAAGGGAGAAGCAAGATCTGCTGGGAGGGTTGATGCTGTGAGCCCATCCTGTGCTCAGGTTGTATATATGTGCAAATAAAACCATGTACCCTAAAGACACCAAAGTCTCCACTGACCTTCATTCCAAGAATACAGAACCCCGGCACCTTGAAGCAGCACCTACCGTATTTTTCACTCCATAAGACACACTTTTTTCCTCCTAAAAAGTAAGGGGAAATGTCTGTGCGTCTTATGGAGCGAATGTGTGGTCCCTGGAGCTGAACTGCCCAGGGGCAAAAGCAGATCATGCTTTTTTAAAAAAAGAGAGAAGGGGGGGGGGTTCAAAGGAAGCCCGCTGAGCAGCTGCTCAGCAAATGATAGGGGAGAGAGATAAGGGAGAGAGATTCCAGCCCCGCCCCCTTGCAGAGGGAGGCTGTTTCCCCAGCGACATGTGACTGGCTGATTAGATTATCTGTCTGGAAACTGTAGAAATGGCTTCCTGAAGCTGCAGAACTGTGAGTTAAACCCCATAAAACAGGGTTTTTTCCCTTTGCAAAGTAAGCTCAACAACTTTGAGCTGATCCTCAAAAAATTGGGCTTTTTTCCTTTGCAAAAGAAGCTGCAGAAATTTGAGCTGATCCTCAAAAAATGGGGCTTTCCCCCTCTCAAAACTAGGTGCGTCCTATGGTCAGGTGCACCTTATAGAGCGAAAAATACGGTAACACTACAATCACATGGAATGATAGGGCAATTTCCTCCTGGTCCTCCTGGTCCTTTCTTATGCAGACAAATTTGGTCTTAACTTGAGTCCCTCCAACAAGAGCAGTCACTGCTGAGTGTGAGCAAGGTCAGAAGTCCAGTGGCAAAGGCTGCTGAGCCAGTCCAGCTCCCAGGACATTTCTCTATCATATGTGGTGATGATGAAGGAAGTTGTTTAGCAGTCACAGTTATGATGATGATGATGCTAATATTGTACTGTTTATACTCCGTCCATCTGGCCGGGTTTCCTCAGCTACTCTGGGGAAGTATGTGCCAACATTCAAAATGACAGAACTGCTGAATGGATTTTAAAAGGTAGCACCCCACAGGAATTAAAAGGATAAGTTCCACCATAAATTAGTTGCTCCTCCTCCGTTGACGGCCTCATTGGTGAACCCTCCCAGTAACCTGAAAGAGACTGGAGTCCACTTCATTAGAAAATTGAAATCCTAAGTTAAGATTGATTTCCACCACTGACGTTGCTTATTATTTTTATAGTAAAAAGGTAAAGGGACCCCTGACCATTAGGTCCAGTCGTGTCCGACTCTGGGGTTGCGGTGCTCATCTCGCTTTACTGGCCAAGGGAGCCGGCGTACAGCTTCCGGGTCATGTGGCCAGCATGACTAAGCCACTTCTGGCGAACCAGAGCAGCGCACGGAAACGCCGTTTACCTTCCTGCTGCAGCGGTACCTATTTATCTTCTTGCACTTTTTGGGGGTGCTTTCGAACTGCTAGGTTGGCAGGAGCTGGGACCGAGCAACGGAAGCTCACCCTGTCTCAGGGATTCGAACCGCCGACCTTCTGATCGGTAAGCCCAAGAAGCTCAGTGGTTTAGTGTTCCCCAACCTTGGGCCTCCAGCTGTTTTTGGACTACAACTCCCATCATCCTTTGCTAGCAAGACCAGTGGTCAGGGATTATGGGAATTGTAGTCCGAAAACAGCTGGAGGCCCAAGGTTGGGGAACACTGGACCACAGCGCCACCCGCGTTTTATAGTACTTAAGTACTAAACAATTGATTATAGTACTAAACAACTGATAATTAATAATAATAAAAGTTCAAGTTTACAACCTAATAAAAGTCAAAAGTACAAGAAGGAAGGGAGAGCAGGAGGACTATGCCAATGCTGAAGGAAAAATAGTATCACAACAGAAGCAAAAGCAATCATTACATTGAAAAGTAGGCTCCAGAGGGAACCTGGATTGGGCTGTAGGACAGGGCCTGCTTCCCATAACGCACAGCCCGAGTCCAAACTAAGGACTGCAGCTGCTTTTGCAAAATGAAAGTCAATCTGGGTCCTGCAAACACAGAACAGCCAACTTCATGTCCAAGGCTTTAGCCGAGATTCCTGCATTGCAGGGGGTTGAACTAGATGACCCTCAAACATAGCTGTCAACCCTCCCTTTTTTGGCGGGAAACTCCCTTATTCCAATGCCGCTGCTATGCTGGATTGTTGATATCCCTTAAATTTCCCGGATTTCAAAGGAAGCAGCTCCTCTCCCTCCCTGCCGGCCAGAGAGGCTCCTCAGCTGCGTTGCTTGGCTGCCAATAAGGAGTCTGAGACCGACTGGGGGCGGAGCTTGCATGCCTTGTGCAGCCAGACCCTCACGCCCAACCAGACAGACAGCCTGCCTGCCATCTATGCGCTCGCTCTTTCGCTCACCCGTTCGCGCACAGCCTCTGGAGCGCAGGGTGGCGAGGCTACTTGGTGCCATTGCACCGCCCTCGCGGCATCCCTTATTTTCAAATCCGAAAGTTAGAAAAAATCCCTTATTTTCAAATCCGAAAGTTGACAGCTATGCCCTCAGGGTCCCTTCCAACTCTGCAATTCCATGACTCTATGAAGTCATGTGCTTTAAATGTGCATTGGATCTGCTCCGAAACTGCCCTCACTCTATGAATGCTGCTGTCTACACAAGCTTCTTGCCTGCATTTCACAGGGATGACGTTGGTTTCTAGTTTCCGGTTCCTGATTTTGAAATAGTGTCTGAATAGCCTGAATCAGGAACTGACACCCACGCAAAAGAGACCAGGAGACTGTCCTCTTCTCTGCAATGAAACTGTTTTATGTAACACACATTAACACATGATGACCTCAGGCCATGCTTATGAATATGGAACTGGGGAATTTTCATTCCAAAATTCCCTACAAGACACCATAGCATTGTGACGAGTCCACACTTTGTTTTGGTGACAGATGTTACCCGTTGCTCTTCACATTGCCAACAATTGCCAATACACACACGCAATATAGGTCTACATGAGGAACTGGAGGTGTCAGCCCCAAAGTAACAGGAGTGAGGCCTTATTGACATATAACATAATAATAATAATAGTAATAATAATAATAATAATAATAATAATAATAATAATAATAATTTATTATTTGTACCCCGCCCATCTGGTTGGGTCTCCCCAGCCACTCTGGGTGGCTTCCAACAATATCAAAATACATTAAAATATCACAGATTAAAAACTTCCCTAAACAGGGCTGCCTTCAGGTATTTTCTAAATGTCAGGTAGCTGTTTATCGCTTTGACCTCTGATGGAAGGGCATTCCACAGGGCGGGCACCACTACCGAGAAGGCCCTCTGCCTGGTTCCCTGTAACTTTGCTTCTCGCAGTGAGGGAACCGCCAGAAGGCCCTCGGCGCTGGACCTCAGTGTCCGGGCTGAACGGTGGGGGTGGAGACGCTCCTTCAGGTATACAGGACCGAGGCCGTTTAGGGCTTTAAAGGTCAGCACCAACACTTTGAATTGTGCTCGGAAACGTACTGTTAGCCAATGTAGATCTCTCAGGACCGGTGTTAAGTGGTCATGGCGGCCACTCCCAGTCACCAGTCTAGCTGCCGCATTCTGGATTAATTGCAGTTTCCGGGTCACCTTCAAAGGTAGCCCCACGTAGAGCGCATTGCAGTAGTCCAAGCGGGAGATAACTAGAGCATGCACCACTCTGGCGAGACAGTCAGCGGGCAGGTAGGGTCTCAGCCTGCGTACCAGATGGAGCTGGTAGATAGCCACCCTGGACACAGAGTTAACCTGCGCCTCCATGGACAGCTGTGAGTCCAAAATGACTCCCAGGCTACGCACCTGGTCCTTCAGGGGCACAATTACCCCATTCAGGACCAGGGAGTCCCCCACACCCACCCGCCCCATCCCCCCAAAACAGTACTTCTGTCTTGTCAGGATTCAACCTCAATCTGTTAGCCGCCATCCAATTTCCAACTGCCTCCAGGCACTCACACAGGACCTTCACCGCCTTCACTGGTTCTGATTTGAAAGAGAGGTAGAGCTGGGTATCATCTGCATACTGAAGAACACCCAGCCCAAACCCCCTGATGATCTCTCCCAGTGGCTTCATATAGATATTAAAAAGCATGTGCTCAGTGATCAGCAGTGGTTGCTGATTTACTACCAAGTTCAAGGTGTTACTATTAGCATGCAAAGCCCTTAGCAACTTTGTTTACCTATGAGTTGACCTATGAGATCGCCTTACCCGACATGTGCCCACCCGACCATTTTGATTGGTGGAATTGGCACTATGGCAGCTGCCACATAATCCCCATTCCACTTTTGTAAGATCTCAATCATTTAATGAGTCAGTGGAACTCCCTGCCTATTGAGCTGCCTCCAATTGAGGGTACAGGTGCCATCACTGTACTCTTTTAGGGACCTGCTATAAACATTCTTCTTTCGATAAGGCTGCCCAGATGCTTAGAAAGCTGAGGCAATTTTATTCTTTTTCAGTATTTTAATTTCAGCATGTTTTAAAATAAGGATGCAATTTTTTTTCTTGATTTTGCTGTCTTATGCTTTGGAAATCTCTTTGAGGCTGTTTGCAATCAAATGGTGTACAATATTTTATTTTAAAAATAAATAAATAAATAAAGCTGTGGGCCACCCCCCAAATCATGTACCCATACTTCCAGAGAGTATAAGGTTAAAAGAACATGTAGTTAAAAGGAGAGAGAGAGAGAGAGAGAGAGAGAGAGAGAGAGAGAGAGAGGGAAGAAAGGAGGGAGGTCAACCGGTACACCTGTGGCAATGATACCACAAGCGGGATCTGATGTCACACTAGAGAGGGACAGGAATAAAGGGATGTGGCAATCAGAAGAGAAAGTCATCTATGGAAACTCTTAATTGCTGGGGCAGCTTAATTAGGCAGCCTGAGCTCCCCCCACACAGAGTGCCCTCCATAGCAATCTGAAAGCCACTTCTTGGCCCACCTTCTCCGCGATACCAGCCTTAAAATTACGATGCTGTAAATTGATATGCATTATGTCTCCTAATACGTTTCCGAGCACAATTCAAAGTGTTGGTGCTGACCTTTAAAGCCCTAAACGGCCTCGGTCCTGTATACCTGAAGGAGCGTCTCCACCCCCATCGGTCAGCCCGGACACTGAGGTCCAGTGCCAAGGGCCTTCTGACGGTTCCCTCACTGCGAGAAGCCAAGTTACAGGGAACCAGGCAGAGGGCCTTCTCGGGAGCGGCACCCGCCCTGTGGAACTCCCTCCCATCAGATGTCAAAGAGAACAACAACTGCCAGACCTTTAGAAGACATCTGGAGGCAGCCCTGTTTAGGGAGGCTTTTAATGTTTAATAGATTATTGTATTTTAATGTTCTGTTGGAAGCCGCCCAGAGCGGCTGGGGAAACCCAGCCAGATGGGCGGGGTATAAATAATAAATTATTATTATTAATTATTATTATAATACTGTAAATACAAAAAAAAAATCTTTTTTTTTTTTTACTTGTTACGTTGGACATTTTGCTGTGTAAATGATGTTGGAAATCAATAAAAATATTATATAAAAATAAAGCTTTGTATTCAAATAATACACTGCCCACTTTTTATGCCCTTTAAGAACAAATGTGTGGAGGGATGGGGTGGGGGGTGGCAGGGCCCCCAATCTGAGGCTTTGACCTGGATTAAAGCCAAGTTTCGCTCCTGCGCTCCAATTCAGTGGCAAGGAACATATTTTCCAGGGGGGGAAGGGGCAGGACAAGTGGAAGCATGGAGAGCCTTTTAAAAGAGGGTTAGGTAAATTTATGGAGGATGGGCTATGGATGGCTACTGGCCATAATCGCTATACAGTATACCCTCTCCCATGTTGGAGGCATATATTCAGTGCTTTCCCCCCCTAAAACAATATGTTCAGGAGTACTCTCATTTTCCTACTCTTATTGAAATGCTGCCCCTCAGTGAGGCCAAACTTAGATTCACAAAATGTTTAGGGGTATGCGTACCCCTGTGCGCCCCCCCTCCCCGAAAAAGCACTGCACATATTCTTCTGAATATCAGTTGCTATTGCACTCGTGTCTTGCTTGTGGGCTACCCAATTTGAGAGTAGGATGTTGGAGTAGATGGGTCTTGGATGAGATTCAGCAGGACTCCTCTCCATGCTGTGATCCGTGTACCTTGGGATTGAAAACATTTCTGTTCATACACACACAAAATGCAAACACTAAGGGCCCATCCACGCTTCCTTTTGTGCTGTGTTTCTAGGCCAGGGGTCATAGCTGTCAACTTTCGGATTTGAAAATAAGGGATTTTCCCAAACTTTCGGATTTGAAAATAAGGGATGCCGCGAGGGCGGTGCAATGGCACCAAGTAGCCTCGCCACCCTGCGCTCCAGAGGCTGCGTGCGAACGGGAGAGCGAAAGAGCGAGAGCATAGACGGCAGGCAGGCTGGCTGTCTGGTTGGGCGTGAGGGTCTGGCTGCACAAGGCATGCAAGCTCCGCCCCCAGTCGGTCTCAGACTCCTTATTGGCAGCCGAGCAACGCAGCTGAGGAGCCTCCCTGGCCGGCAGGGAGGGAGAGGAGCTGCTTCCTTTGAAATCTGGGAAATTTAAGGGATATCAACAATCCGGGATAGCAGCGGGAAACGGCACTGGAATAAGGGAGTTTCCCGCAAAAAAGGGAGGGTTGACAGCTATGCCAGGGGTCAGCAACCTTTTTCAGCCATGGGCCGGTCCACCGTCCCTCAGACCATGTGGTGGGCCGGACTATATTTGGGGGGGGGGGGAATGAACGAATTCCTATGCCCCACAAATAACCCAGAGATGCATTTTAAATAAAAGCACACATTCCACTCATGTAAAAACACGCCGATTCCTGGACCATTCGTGAGCCGGATTGAGAAGGCGATTGGGCCGCATCCAGCCCACGGGCCTTAGGTTGCCTACTCCTATTCTAGGCAAAGGAATGGGATTTCCAGCTCCCCATTTGAGTGGATTCTTTCTCTTTTCAGCAGATTTTCCTGGGAAAATCTGCATTTTAGCCCTGGATCGGAGCAAGTGGGAGCTGGGGTTTCTGAGGACTGTTGTTTGCTCCGATTCAGCAGGGATTCACCTGGAAATCCAGAAAGTGTGGATAAGGAAGGAAAAGCCTCCTAAATGTCTCTGTGTTTGAGGCTGCTGTTCAAAGAGAACAAGGGTGGAGCCCAAAACAAGAGGTGGAAAGAATCCCTTCTACTCGTTTCGCTTTGCCTCCACCGAGTTTCAGGTGGCAAGATCTTTAGGGCAAGGGCCTGCCCTCTTTTGTTGTGTAAAGCAAACACTGATGTCTCCGGGCAAGTCACAACGCCAAACAAGTTTGGCGAAAAACAACAAGCATCTCCGGCAACTCTGCAAGCTTTCGGGGCCCACAGGATTATTCGCTGGAAAGCAGGCGAGCCCCGGCGGGGTGGGCGGGCCAGGATGGCGGCGGCGGCGACCCTCCCCGCTCGCCTGCGGCTGACTCAGCCCCAGGGAAGCCCGGGGACTCTTTCCGACCCAACCTGCAAGTCTGCGTCGCCGGAGAGGGGGCGGCGTCGCCGGGCAGCTCCGGGAAGGGCGTCGACGAGGCGGGCGCAGCGCTCGAGGAGGAGGAGGAGGCGGCAGCAGGGCGAGGCCGCCAGGTCTGAGGTGGGGCTTGCGGGTCGGAGCAGCGGCAAGGAGAAAGCAGGGCGGGCAGACGGCTGGCAGCGGGAGACGGAGGCGCGTCGTCGAGTAAACGCCGAGCAAGCTCAGAAGCGCCGCTTGAGCCAAGTCGCCCGAGAGTGAACCCTGCCCGTCTCACCCGGCCAAGATGCCCGTCAAAGGAGGCACCAAGTGCATCAAGTACTTACTCTTCACGTTCAACTTCTTCTTCTGGGTAAGTTCGCGCGTCGTCGGAGCCGGAGCCAAGCCAGGGCGCGGCCGGGGAGCGCAGACTTGGCGGCGCTCCGCCTGGGCGCTCCCACTCTCCTCGGCCCCCGAACATGTTGAGAGGCTTTGGAGGAGGGGGGGCGTTTCGTTGCCCTACCGAAGCCCCGAGACGACCCCCCCTCCCCGGCCACATGTTGCGGAGCGCCTTGTAGCCGCGGCCGACCGGAGTTGAGCTTCCCGGGCGGGCCAGGTGTTGCGCGTCCCGGCCAGGCCGGGGCTCCCTAACCTCTCCGAGGCCGCGCCTTTGTTTGGTGTGGGTGCGGTTAATTAATGTGACTTTTAGGACCCTTCGCGCAGTCTAACCGCCCACTCCCACCCCCACCCCCCAAAAAAAGAAACCAACTTTGCGGCAAGACAAGTAGTGGAAACATAGGAGCCAACTCATAGGGTCCTTTTCCTCTTTAAAAAAATATTTGATGGGGCTGCCCCCCAAGTTTACTGGCACTGCCATTCAAAAGTTTTGTGCGTGATCGATTATGCAGGGTGGGGTTTACTTGCACCCCCAATGTTTTATTCAAGTTGGCACCCCTGGGCGGGGAGACGCCCGGGGAGTTGCGGGGTGATGCTTGCTTGGTGCCCTTGCGCCTTCAGTCGCCGGGCAAGCGCTCCATAAACAAACCCTTGGGAGCGACCTTAAGTTTAGGGACCTTGGCTCTCTCCCGCTCCCCCGGGAAGTGTCTCCCGGCAGGCCCTGAAGCTGAAGCCGAGCGGGGAGTGGCAACCCAGCGCCGGAATCGGGGGAGCAGGGTAGCGGAGGGAGAGTAAGCACACCTTACTCCTGCCCAGGTGCAGGGCTTCAGCCGGGAACTCGTGCGTAAAAGATAACCTATAGAGTGCATTTCCCTTTCCGCTGAGAAACCACAGAGAACGTCTTGGGAGCTAGTGGGAAGAGTTCCAGAGAGCTGGTAATTGGTTTATAGTTTATAGTTAAACGTTTAGAAGTGTGAGTTCTCAGGACTCATGGTAAGAGGAGTGGTCTGCGCCATTGATGAATCTGGCAGAGCACGTGGTTTCTTGGCACAGCCCCCCATCATGTACCTTGAGGGCTTCTCTGCGGTTTCCTCCCTTGTGCGGGGGGGGGGGGGCTGCCTCAATCTGTGCCCCCTCCAGTGTCACACTGTAGCTCTCACAGTCGATTTGAGCTGGGGATTCTCCAGGATTCAAGTCTGAAACTCTTTTTCACTCCCAGGAGCTCCGTTCTAAGAACATAAACACAGACCTGGCCCGGAAGCATTGCTCAACCCAAGCTCTCTGGCTTAGTGGGACCTCCCGGGAGAGGAGATCACAGCCACTTGGCTCCTTCTCTGGCTTGCGTCTGCTGTGAGATAAGCCACCGTTTGGCTTGGTGTGTGCTATCTGAACCAAGGCTCGTGGTTTGCCCTTGCTCCTGTTCTTGGGTTCACAGCTTGTGGTTTTTCTGGAGGCAAACCATAGACCTGTGTTCAGACAACACTTGAAGGCAAGCCATGACTTGGCTCACAGTAGCTGGAGGGGCTCTCCAGGAGCCCCCACATTTGCTTGTTTTCACTAAGCCATGATTTGTCTTGCTAGATCAGGTCACGGCGATGGGTAACACTTGGGGCCCTGATCATGTGCAGAGGGCATTTCATGTAAAAAGGTATAACCACAGGGCACCCAGATTGGAATAGCTTATGGAAAAGACGGTACAGTTTTAAAGTTGTAACTTGAAAGGCCCTTTCCAGTATGTACATGCAAGATCTTCAGTAGCCAGAAAAATAATTGGATGTACAGTGGTACCGTGGTTTGCAACTGTTTTGGATTACAACCATTTTGGATTACAACCACGTCAAACCCGGAAGTGCGTGTCCCTATTTTTGGATTACAACCCATTTTTGGGGGGAGGCCCCATTGGCAAAAGTCCGCCTTGGGTTACAATCTGTTTTGGTTTACAACCGGACCTCCAGAACGGATTATGGTTTTAAACCAAGGTACCATGAGCTTTATTGATGGTGGAAACATTACAAACCATCAACAGACTGACACGGGGGGGGGGGGACCATTTAAGTGTATTGTGTGTGGAAAGAGCTTCAGTGAAAGGGGAACACTTAAAAAACATCAACGAATTCACACGGGGAAAAGCCCATTCAAATGTATGGAATGTGGAAAGGGTTATAGTCATAATGACATTCTTAAACTGCATCAGCTAATTCATACAGACATCTGAAGGCAGCCCTGTTTAGGGAAGTTTTTAACGTGTGACATTTTAATATATTTTTAATGTTTGCTGGAAGCCGCCCAGAGTGGCTGGGGAGAACCAGCCAGATGGGCGGAGTACAAATAAAAAATATTATTATTATTATTATTATTATTATTATTATATATCACTGTAGCTGCTTTCCATATCATAGACTGAAGTTCTTGTAATAGGTTGCAGGAGACTCCTGGAAGGTTTTCCAAATTGTTACGCTCTTTGTAAAGAAGGCACATTCTGAAGGTGCTTCCTTAGGAATGGTACCGTTCCCCTGCTTTCTATTCTAGATGGCAGAATGAGTTGTGTACACACACGCGAAACCCTGTCTGTGGTGCCCACCCCTTTCCCCAAGAATGAGACATGAGACCAGAGTATGGGATTAAATTGGCCACAACTTTATTGAACTTCAGAAGTGGGAAACTTGGCCCAGGCCTTGGCAGGCAACCCTCTCAGCCCCTGTGGCTGAGGATATGCAGGATGAAGAGGTGCAGTGGGAGGGGACTGCAAAGCACACACTTACACAGCATGCCCACCCACTAACCTCGGTCCAGGAGTTTGGCCTACATGCCGCCGCTCTATGGCCAGAAACTCCCGGTTTACCCTTTAACGGGCCCTGCAAGCGCCGCCGCATGGGCTGGGAGCATGCCAGCATCCCGCCCAACCAGATGATAGACTAAAGGCTACCTTGCCAAGGCCTAAAAAGAACGAAAAGAGGGCTGGCTGCAGACCTCAGCCCCTTTTTCAAGCACCTTGACCCCACCCCCGGCCGATTGTCCATTGTCCACCTGGCCGAGGGCGGGTCAAAGTTTATTTATTTCAAAGAGGCAGATTCCCAAACAAAGCCAAGATAAAAGATGGCCCTAGGGCAGAAGAATGTACCAGTAATTCAAACAGGGATTGTAATACCTTCCCCCAGCCTATGCAGGTGGGCGGCTCCTGCTTGGTGCCGCAAACCCCGCCCACCTAAGAAGGGAGGGCGGAAATTGTAGACCAGCCTTCCCCAACCGTGGTGTCCTCCAGACTGAAGCTCCCATCATCTCAACCAGCAGGACCAATGGTCAGGGATTATGGGAGAGCGTCAGGCTGGGGGAAGGTATTACAATCCCTGTTTGAATTACTGGTACATTCTTCTGCCCTAGGGCCATCTTTTATCTTGGCTTTGTTTGGGAATCTGCCTCTTTGAAATAAATAAACTCCTCCACAGGAGTTTACATGGTGTAATCCAATACTCTGCTTCCCCCAGAATGCGCATCAGCGTTGCTTGCTTGAAATTGCCTACCTGTGAAAAGAGCCTCATGCCAAATTATTAAAATATGTGAAACTCCCCCAAGGGGCCTTCAAAGGCTGGTGTACCATAATGACTTATAATGAACCAGGAACACCCCCCCCCCCCACTTCAGATCTCGCCTTTCGCTTTGAACTCATTAGCTGTCCTTGAGAAACCTGCCTCAGTCTCTGCTTCAGTCCACTTATCTACAGTATGGGGAATAACAATAAAACTGGAATGCATCTAGCTGGTGCATGTGAATCAAATCACCGTGAACACCAGAAAGTGCTATACAAATGTTAATTCACAGTGATGCAAAGCTGATAAGAGTCCCATAGGAGTGCTACGATGGGGAGGGAGCCAAACCACTGATAGTGGATTTTAGCAAGGGCCCTGTTTTTCACGCTTTGGTGAAGTGGGGGCTTCATCTTCTGACAAAGCTTAGCTGAGTAATCGGCTAGTTTCTCCCAAGAATTATTGTGCCCACCAGGAGATGTAACATTCAATACTTTCTCCTTTCCGCCTGCTTCCCCCACCATTGTGCAACTTCAGGTCTAACCTGCTTGGGAGGTTGTTGCGGCATCACATATATGCAAAGGGATTTTCCAGTACAAGGAATTTCCCTTCAGGTGGAAACAGGAGAACATTGAAGTGGGCATGGATGCCATACAAGTTCAGAGAGTGTGTGCAGGTATATTTATGTATATTGCCCTTCTCTCTCCCCACCCCCACCCCCATTGCAACAAAACACCTTGTGAGTGGGTGACATCTGGTGACACCTCCATAGGGTGATCTTCGGATGAACGGTGTTCTAGAAATATCCATAGCTGTCAACCCTCCCTTTTTTTGCGGGAAACTCCCTTATTCCAATGCCGTTTCCCGCTGCTATCCCGGATTGTTGATATCCCTTAAATTTCCTGGATTTCAAAGGAAGCAGCTCCTCTCCCTCCCTGCCGGCCAGGGAGGCTCCTCAGCTGCGTTGCTTGGCTGCCAATAAGGAGTCTGAGACCGACTGGGGGCGGAGCTACAGGGAACCAGGCAGAGGGCCTTCTCTGTAGTGGTGCCTGCCCTGTGGAACGCCCTCCCAGCAGAGGTCAAAGAGATAAACAACTATCTGACATTCAGAAAATACCTCAAGGCAACCCTGTTTAGGGAAGTTTTTAACCTGTGATATTTTAATGTATTTTAATATCTGTTGGAGGCCGCCCAGAGTTGGGGTACAAATAATAAATTATTATTATTATTATTATTGCATGCCTTGTGCAGCCAGACCCTCACACCCAACCAGACAGCCAGCCTGCCTGCCGTCTATGCGCTTGCTCTTTCGCTCACCCATTCGCGCGCAGCCTCTGGAGCACAGGGTGGCGAGGCTACTTGGTGCCATTGCACCGCCCTTGCAGCATCCCTTATTTTCAAATCTGAAAGTTGACAGCTATGGAAATATCGTATCCCAAAATGCTCTGAGTCGGGGTTTTTTGTCCTGCTTTTGTGATGCTATAGCCCCTTCAGACAGCAGCAATGTGGTCGCATTGGGCAAACATCACAGAACAACTAAGGAAGCAGAATGATAATCCACTGTTACTGTGTCAAGAACTTGTGGCAGAATAGATCTGCAAAGCCCCTGAAAAACCACCATCTTAAGGGGGCCCTAATTGTATTTTATTTTTGTAAAAGAAGCCTGATAACAAAATCTGAGTCTGCTCAGTGCAGAGCTCAGATATTGGATGTGGGGCCAGGTATGTGGGTGATTGTGCATTCTTGGCTCTTGGATACTTTATATAATTTGCTGTTAGCGTGGTCTAGCAATGCAGTATCCAAGCTGAGCACCTGCATCTCACAGTATGCAGCACCTAATGCTCTTCGGAGGTCTCTGTGGCAGAGACAAGCTGTTCCGGAGCACTTCAAACCAGGGGTGTCTTACCCATAGAGGCTAGTGGTGCGGGGCGCCAGGGCGCCAAGTTCTGGAGGGCGCTAGGGAAGAGGCGAAGGCTGGACGCAGCGCCTCCCGGCATCAGCTCGCCGCCCTCGCCCGCCTCCGCCACATCTGCCGTGGCCACCACTGCATGAAGCGGCCAGCTGAGCCGGGAGGCGCCGCGTTGAGCCTCCGCCTCTTCCCCGCCGGAGGATCCGCCCTCCATCCGCTGCCCGCCTCCTCCAGCCCCACCGGCAGCGCCGTCTTCCCTAAAAAACTCTGGGAAACGGGGGGAGGGGCGCCGGAGGGAGCTTGGCACCATGGCGCCAGATATGCTTAAGATGGCCCTGCTTCAAACATGCTTCACCAGTTTCAAATTGCCTTGTCTGCTTGTCCTCTGTGTGTGTGGTGAGGAGTTGATTGAAGTAGGGAGAGAAATTTCATTTATCCTTGTTCGGCGTTTTGTTGTTGCTAGGGAGTGGACAGGCTTGTGTTTACATAATTCAAATGGTTCTTTGATGCTTATGCTCCGCTTTAGCATGAAGTTTTTTTAACGCAGCTGAAGTCCAAAAGAAAGCACGCGATAAGAAAGAGCGAGCGCTGAAAGGCAGCGAGCATCTTAAAAAGCAGTTGGAACATAAGACCAGTTTCAAGAAAGCAACCTGCAGAAATTCATTGAAATGCGTCTTTGTTGTCCATCTAAAGATAGCAATGAAGGGACCAGGCAGAGCTCCTCCTTGGGGCCTGTTTCCAAACAGAGCAACCCAATAATAATAATAATAATAATAATAATAATTTATTATTTGTACCCCGCCCATCTGGCCGGGTCTCCCCAGCCACTCTGGGCGGCTTCCAACAATATCAAAATACATTAAAATATCACAGATTAAAAACTTTCCTAAACAGGGCTGCCTTCAGGTATTTTCTAAATGTCAGGTAGTTGTTTATTGCTTTTACCTCTGCTGGGAGGGCGTTCCACAGGGCGGGCGCCACTACCGAGAAGGCCCTCTGCCTGGTTCCCTGTAGCTTTGCTGCTCGCAGTGAGGGAACCGCCAGAAGGCCCTCGGCGCTGGATCTCAGTGTCCAGGCTGAACGGTGGGGGTGGAGACGCTCCTTCAGGTATACAGGACCGAGGCCATATAGGGCTTTAAAGGTCAGCACCAACACTTTGAATTGTGCTCGGAAACGTACTGGGAGCCAATGTAGTTCTCTCAGGACCGGTGTTATGTGGTCTTGGCGGCCACTCTCAGTCACCAGTCTAGCTGCCGCATTCTGGATTAATTGCAGTTTCCGGGTCACCTTCAAAGGTAGCCCCACGTAGAGCGCATTGCAGTAGAGTGCATTATTATGACTAATAATAATAATAATAATAAATTTATTATTTGTACCCCGCCCATCTGGCTGGGTTTCCCCAGGCATTCTGGGCAGCTTCCAACAAAAGATTGAAAATACATTAAAATGTCATATCCAGTACACACACACACACACATGATTGTGCGTTCCAGAGTGGAAGAAAGTGGCGCACAAGGCGTGTTTTGTGGAATCTTGCCTGCCGTTATTGGCGGAGGCATTTCTTATAAGCTACCAATGAACGCCAGGAAGAAGTGGCACTTGCTGGGTTCTTGTCTGCGAAAACTGATGGTGCCGTAAAACCAGATAGTCCAGCGCATCTTAAAGAGGTAGCAGGGTGGCTCCTTTTTTTTTGCTGCGAAAGCTTCTTCCCAGCAGTCCCTCCCCTGAAGCCGTGAAATGTCTTGGTTGCACAGGAAGGAAGGGAGGGACTTGGCTTTGACAGTGCAAAAGCTCAAGGAGGTGGCTTGTTCTAAAGTGAAGTTAGAGAAATCTCCACTTGCCTGTATACATACCCACAATCCTGCCTCAATCCACCCTCCGTTGCCTCCCCCAAACAACATAGGATATATTCTAAGGTACTTTTTAATTGGGGGAAAAGAACCCTTTACTTTAACTGAAGAGTTTAGACACCAAAAAAGAAAGGTAAACTGTGAGGAGTCATGGCACAGTAAACACATTTCTCGCCTCACGTGATGTGCTGCCTTAGAGCTGTGTGTTTCTGCACCCATGCTTTTTGCCACAGTGCTGGCACCCAGTGTTCGAAATTAGCCAGGTGCACCAAAATTTAACGCGGGTGGCACTGTGGGTTAAACCACAGAGCCTAGGGCTTGCCGATCAGAAGGTCGGCGGTTCGAATCCCCGCGACGGGGTGAGCTCCCGTTGCTCGGTCCCAGCTCCTGCCAACCTAGCAGTTCGAAAGCACGTCAAAGTGCAAGTAGATAAATAGGAACCGCTCTGGTGGGAAGGTAAACGGCGTTTCCGTGTGCTGCTCTGGTTCGCCAGAAGCGGCTTAGTCCTGCTGGCCACATGACCTGGAAGCTGTACACCGGCTCTCGGCCAATAAAGCGAGATGAGCACCGCAACCCCAGAGTCGGTCACGACTGGACCTAATGGTCAGGGGTCTCTTTACCTTTACCTTTACCAAAATTTATTGCTATCTGATTTATCATTTTTTTTTTGAGCTATATGTTGTAAGGAAACCCAACAAAGCATGCTGTGTAAATTTTATGTACTGTATAAGTATATCCAGTGCTTTTTTCTTTTCCTTAAAAAAATGTTTAGGGGTGCTCTCATTGTGACTCAAGAAAATCACCATTTTATAGTTCAAATCGGGGGAAATAGATAATGGACAAAGGTACAAAGAACATGCATATCACACAGAGACATCATTAACTTTACACTTCTTGGCTGGCTGTGATGATGAAAAATAGTAATTTTCCTACTCATATTGAAATACTGCCCCTCAGTGAGGCCAAACTTTCATGAGTAAAACACAACAAATCCACCTTCCACACTGCTTCACACATTAAACGCCCGCTTCTGTCTGAGACTCAGAAAACACCGGGAAAGGAAATGAGGCTGTCATCAGAGGTAGCAACGGAACTGACGATTCACCGTGCTAGAGAATAAACTAAAAATTTTAAGTTTCTTCTCCCGTTAGATTCACAAAATGTTTAGGGGTAGGCGTCCCCCTGCATCCCCCCCCCCCCGAAAAAAAAGCACTGAGTATATCCCAAGGCTTTCTAACAGTGCAAGTATTTGAACTAAAATACATAATTTGGGGGGGGGGGGTTGAGGAGGAGATAGACGACCGTATAATTTTATCTTCAAAGCCTTTATTTGGAAATCAGTATTGCTTTCAAATAATTGTAAATCATTTTACAATAGTATACAGATGTCTTACATGGTTCAATGGAATATTTGTCTTCTTTTTGTAAACTCCTCCATAATTGCTGGTTGCAAAGCTTAAAACTGCAGAGTAATTCTTCCACACGTCCAGGGTTGAAACCAGAAAAGCAGTGATGAAAGTTTATTCAATTTATCAGAACATCAAGGCTGACCCATTGCAAAAGACATCCTTTACATATTTTACCTTACCATATGTCACTGTAGAATGTTTAGGCAACACAATGGCCAATATTGGTATAAAAATGATATATATAATTTTTCTTTATTCTCTTGTGAAATAATAAACAGGCAACGGACAGTGTTCCGGTAATGCACTGTTTCGTTAATATCTTCTTCAGCTCACAATACTGTAAGAAATAAACAGAAGAAAACTAAACATCTGTGTGGATATGCACCTCAGTAAACCATAAAAACCATACAATACAGTAATATAAACATACATTACATAATGTATCAATATAATAACAAATAATAACATACCTAGCCATACGATAAACTTTTCACGGAGCAGTGGTCATAGACTATGTAACCACTGCTAAAGGTGGCTAGAACTGCAAAGGCTTATAAATTATATATATCATTTTTATACCAATATTGGCCGTTGTGTTGCCTAATTTTTGGTTTTCTGCTTAAAGAGTGCTACACGCAGGTTTTTTTGTTGTACTGTACAATGTTTGGCAGCAGTGCCAGATTTGCGTATAAGCTAAACAAGCTATAGCTTAGGGCCCCACTCTCTTTGGGCCCCCCAAAAAATTTTAAAAGGAAAAAACCTGGATGTACATTTCCAAAATATAAAATTAAAAAACAAATAAAGTAAAACCTACATACAGCAACAGTGTTGTGTGTTGTGTAGGCTCCTATTTGTTATGTGCAGATGGCTTTAGATACCTATTAGGTCCATAAATTACCATATAGCATATATTCAACACAAAAAACAACGACAATTGGTTGTTGACAAAGCACAGCTGGACATATAAAGGGCCCCATTACCTTCAGTAGCTTAGGGCCCCATCAAACCTAAATCTGGCCATGTTTGGCAGTGTGGTGTAGTGGTTAGGTTGTTTGAGTAAAACCTAGGAGGCCAGGGTTCAAACCCCCACTCGGCCATAAAGCTCACTGGGTGACCTCAGGTTGGTCACATACCCTCAGCCTAATGTACGTCATGGGGTTGTTGTGACAATAAAATCCTGAGGGGGGGAGAACAATGTACAACCCTTTTTGGGTCCTTGGAAGAAAAGTGGGATATAAAAGTGGGAAGAGAGATTTAAACATTTCAGAAGTGTGGGAAAGCTGTGCTTCAGTGCAAAAACGTTAAAAGTACTATAAGGCAGCCATATATCTATATCTATATCTATATCTATATCTATCTATCTATCTATCTATCATCTCTCTCTCTCTCTCTCTATCTCTCTATCTATCTATCTATCTATATTTGATTCAACAAGAGGTAGATCTCCATGCTGGGCCTCAGAAAGATAGGATGAATTATCTTTGATTTACAATGAACAGAAATGCCATACTTTGAGGCACTCTATTCTTAAAGTAGCTTAGTTGTCAGAATCCTAACCAAATGTCATTTTCTTGCACTCTTGGGTTTCATAAGTGTCTCTTCTCTGTCTCCCAGCAAGTTTCCCACCTACTACATCTTGCAATCTTTACCCCTTTTTTGCTGAATTATTCTTATTAGTTCCATAAATGCAAAATTCAATATAACATTTAAAAACAACAACACACAAATACAGCATTTCAGAGGTTTCAGGTGCATCGTTACTTAAAGGTTCTGATAATTTCACCGGTACTTCTACTTGCAGCTCACATTTTGACTTAATAGTACATTATACATTTAGGACAGATGAGATATGACAAATCTGAGATGCTGTATAAATGTTAAGCGGCTTACCACTTTGTTTCACCCCTAATCTCTTAATTATATTTGTTTGTACAGTATTTTTGTTTTGCTTTCACCCTGTCAGGGTAGAGTACAGCAACGTAAAAACCTTTAAATGCAGATTTTCTTGAGTAGCCATTCATTTCAAACATGTATCTCCAGTGCATGCACAATACATCTCCAGTAAGGCTGTTTGTAAAGGATTACTGAGTATGTACTGCGAACTGCATTGAACATGCTGGGGCATGATGCACCCACAGAGGTCCCGGCTGATTTAAGCATGGGCCCTCGTGATTCAGCAGAATTGGCTGCTACGGAAAGGCGGCTTTGTGTGGTTCTTCCATGTTGAAACCGGTTGAGGTTGTGTCACAGTGAACACACGTAAGAAAAGCATAATCTGCACATAGGACATGGACGGGTGGTCAGTCTGGTGTAACAAACATCCCTGTTTACTGTCTGTGTGGAAAGAAATGCCTATGAGGTCATGTCTTCCTCTTCTCTTTCACAGAAGAAAGCTGCGGCTAGACATGAGGAAATGTTCACTTGTAGGATGTGGATGTGATTTGTTTTAAACTATAATCTCTACTTCACCAAGAGAATGTCATGCAGTAGGCCCTGGACCTCTTGAGAAGTGCAGATCCTGTACAGAATAGTCATGAATACTGTATATTACTGCGTATAAGACTACTTTTTAACCCAGGAAAATCTTCTCAAAAGTCGGGGGTCGTCTTATACGATGGGTCATATTTCTTATACGGAGAGTATATCCCAAACTGGAAAAGTTGGGGGTCATCTTATACGCCCAGTCGTCTTATACGCCGGAATATACGGTATGTCCGCAGTCTGTCTGTTTCTATAAAGCTTGAACCCTAAGAGGCTTGGCTCTGTAGCCCAGGCTTCCTTAACCTCGGCCCTCCAGATGTTTTGAGACTACAATTCCCATCATCCCTGACCACTGGTCCTGCTAGCTAGGGATCATGGGAGTCGTAGGCCAAAAACATCTGGAGGGCCGAGGTTGAGAAGGCTGCTGTAGCCTCTAAAAAAGGTAAAGGTACCCCCGACCGTTAGGTCCAGTCGCGGACGACTCTGGGGTTGCGTGCTCATTTCGCTCTATAGACCGAGGGAGCCGGCGTTTGTCCGCAGACAGCTTCCAGGTCATGTGGCCGGCATGACTAAGCCGCTTCTGGCGAACCAGAGCAGCGCACGGAAACGCCGTTTAGCTTCCCGCCAGAGTGGTACCTATTTATCTACTTGCACTTTGATGTGCTTTCAGACTGCTAGGTTGGCAGGAGCTGGGACTGAACAACAGGCGCTCACCCCATTGCGGGGATTCGAACCGCCGACCTTCCGATCGGCAAGCCCTAGGCTCAGTGGTTTAGACCACAGCGCCACCTGGGTCCCTGCTGTAGCCGCTAGCCTTAAACAAAAGATGGGAGATAGTGGGAGATTCTGTGAGGTGCATGTATAGCCAGCTTCTTCAGGAAGTAGATTTGCTTTGGGATTTAGTCACAGTCCCCACCGCCAAGTATGAACTGGTAATTATGGATATCACAGGAACGCTTCGATCAAGACAGTGAAATGTTTCCATGCCTATACGATAACAATAGTCTGTGGTCCAGTGCAAAATAGACTACACTCCCCCCACAGGCCCTGATTCCTGTAGGTTATGAGAAAGCTAGAGCAATAATCCGCCAACGAATTTGGGATGTGGAACTGCAATGCCACGTGAGCGAGATGAATAAACACCCAGCAATAAAAGATAATGGGGGAGGATTTACCCCAGCAAATTATTTATCAAAATTACAAATACCTAAATACAGATGGTCATCTACTGTGAGGAGGTCAAGGGTCCTCCTCAGGAGTAAGCGACTCGGCAGTCCGTTTGATTTATTTACAAGTTTATTTCACCAGACAAGTTCACAGTTCCTCATCCTCCTCCGATGACTCAGATTCTCCAAGTAAGGGCTTCCGCTTTTCCCCCCAGCATAAAAGCCTTTTGAAACTCCAACGTCTCCTTTCGCTCCTCCTTTTCCGCTTTTTGACCCTGCTGGCCCCTGCATTCCCCTCATCCCTTTCACTTTCATCCTCCCTAGAGGTTGTTGCAGAGGCTCCCCCAACGTCCTCAAGCCCTCGTTCTCCCCCCGTCTCCATGTTCTCCTCTGCTTCCATAGGCTCCCTCACCACCCGCTCTTCCGTCAGCACAGGCGGAGACAGCCCTTCACTCCCACTTCTCCACACCTCCTTCCCTGCCTCTGGAGACAGCCTGGGCGCTGCCTCTTCCCGATCCCATGCGCGCAAAACCTCCTCCGGCGTCCATGGGTAGCCTCCTGATGCCCCTGGCCCTTCCACCGCCCCTCCTGGCTCGGGCCAGTCCCTGACATCTACCCTTGCTAGATTCAACATGCTGTCATCTGCCTTACTGCAGGGAAGATTCGAGGGTAAACCATATGCGGAACAAGTCTGTCCCTGTGGCTTGATGGAGGTAGAAACTGTCTCTCATGCCTTGTTACGCTGCCGTTTCTATGGGGAGATACGTTCGGTATTCATTACCCTTACTATGCAAAAATCTCTAAATGAATCCGAACTTCAATGTCTAAAATCAATGACTTGGATAATGGGCTTGAGGGCATCCTGATCAAGTTTGCAGATGACACCAAATTGGGAGGGGTGGCTAATACCCCGGAGGACAGGATCACACTTCAAAATGACCTTAACAGATTAGAGAATTGGGCCAAAGCAAACAAGATGAATTTTAACAGGGAGAAATGTAAAGTACTACACTTGCGCAAAAAAAATGAAAGGCACAAATACAGGATGGGTGACACCTGGCTTGAGAGCAGTACATGTGAAAAGGATCTAGGAGTCTTGGTAGACCACAAACTTGACATGAGTCAACAGTGTGATGCAGCAGATAAAAAAGCCAATGCAATTCTGGGCTGCATCAATAGGAGTATAGCATCTAGATCAAGGGAAGTAATAGTACCACTGTATTCCGCTCTGGTCAGACCTCACCTGGAATACTGTGTCCAGTTCTGGGCACCACAGTTCAAGAAGGATACTGACAAGCTGGAACATGTCCAGAGGAGGGCAACCAAAATGGTCCAAGGCCTGGAAACGATGCCTTATGAGGAACGGCTTAGGGAGCTGGGTATGTTTAGCCTGGAGAAGAGAAGGTTAAGGGGTGATATGATAGCCATGTTCAAATATATAAAAGGATGTCATATAGAGGAGGGAGAAAGGTTGTTTTCTGCTGCTCCAGAGAAGCGGACACGGAGCAATGGATTCAAACTACAAGAAAGAAGATTCCACCTAAACATTAGGAAGAATTTCTTGACAGTAAGAGCTGTTCGACAGTGGAATTTGCTGCCAAGGAGTGTGGTGGAGTCTCCTTCTTTGGAGGTCTTTAAGCAGAGGCTTGACAGCCACCTGTCAGGAATGCTTTGATGGTGTTTCCTGCTTGGCAGGGGGTTGGACTGGATGGCCATTGTGGTCTCTTCCAACTCTATGATTCTATGAAAGAATGAAAAAAAAATTGTCCAGTAGCGCCTTAGAGACCAACTAAGTTTGTTCTTGGTATAAGCTTACGTGTGCATGCACACTTCTTCAGATATACCACATATTTGTATGTGTTTGCTTGGTACATTTATGAACATCTATTTTATATATCTAAGACATTAAAATGGGTTAACACACATTTGTAAATTGAATTTTTTAAAAATAATAAATTTCTGAAATGTTGTAAGGACACGTTATTGTAAATTCTTCTCCTAAAACCATTTCTGCAGTGGTTTAATGGTCTTCTCCAGGGAACGCCTTGTACCCAATAATAATTGTGCTTTCAGAGACGAAACAGTGTGTCCTTGAATTGGATCTTCTGTGAGCTGGCATTGGTGCTTACATACCCTAGATGGGTCTGCGGGTTCCAAATTGCGATCTGGAAAATTTAAGGGGTTTCTCAGTGGCAAGATTAGTGACGAGCTTCCTTCAAAAAGAAGGAATTCTTCTGCAATGTACATTGTGCTGGCTGTGCGTCCTAGAGAGCATTTGCAGATCCCAGTGTGACAACGAGGCCAAACCAGCTCAGCCAGACATTCCACAACAGCAGAAAGCGCATCTTCGAAAGCTCACCTTACAGGGTGGATTTGATTTAAATCAAATTGATTTAAATCACTAGTCAGTAAGGCTTGATTTAAATCACTAGTCAGTAAGACTTGATTTAAATATTTTTTTTTACAGAAAGACTCATTCTTGCTGGTATAATCTTAATATTTACAACCATATGAAGGTTTCATTTTTGGAATAATAAATTTTCAGAGTAGTTTTTACAGTTATATCAAAAATTACTGATTTGGTTATACTACTAGAAATACATAGACAGATAATTATGAAATTATGGTGAGGTTTAATAAGTTAACTGTTTATACCGGTTGGACAACTTTTCTGCTGTACTTTATTGGAAGGAGAAAAACAATCATTTCCTTAATAACCATTTAAACAATTTATTTAACTAAAAAAATAACATGATAGCATGTGTATCTATGTTTGTTAACTGATGTGGTTAAACATTAAAAAAAAAAACTTAGACTGAGTTTTAGCACACTTGATAAACTTAAAACCAAACCTTATTTCCTGAAGCCTTTGAACTACAATGTAACTTACCGTAAATAGAAGACTATATTTAGAAAGATTTTTCCTCCAAAAGCATTTTATTTTAAAAATCCAATTTAAATAAGAAAAAAATTCGATTTAAATTTAAAAAATCCGATTTTTTTTATTTTTTTTAAAAAAATCGTTGATTTTTATCCACCCTGTCACCTTAGAAAGCTGTAAAGTGCTGGCATTCTCTCCTAGAATCCCAGTTTGGGAGAAATGAGCATAAAAACATTTAGTAGTAGTAGATGATGATTTGTTGTTGTTTATTGTTATTATTAATATGGAGGCGCAGGTTAACTCTGTGTCTAGGGCGGCTGTCTACCAGCTCCATCTGGTGCGCAGGCTGAGACCCTAACTGCCCACAGACTGTCTCGCCAGAGTGGTGCATGCTCTGGTTATCTCCCGCTTGGACTACTGCAATGCGCTCTACGTGGGGCTACCTTTGAAGGTGACCCGGAAACTGCAATTAATCCAGAATGCGGCAGCTAGACTGGTGACTGGGAGCGGCCGCCGGGACCACATAACACCGGTCCTGAGAGATCTACATTGGCTCCCAGTACGTTTCCGAGCACAATTCAAAGTGTTGGTGCTGACCTTTAAAGCCCTAAACGGCCTCGGTCCTGTATACCTGAAGGAGCGTCTCCACCCCCACCGTTCAGCCCGGACACTGAGATCCAGCGCCGAGGGCCTTCTGGCGGTTCCCTCACTGCGAGAAGCAAAGCTACAGGGAACCAGGCACAGGGCCTTTTCGGTAGTGGCGCCCGCCCTGTGGAACGCCCTCCCATCAGAGGTCAAAGCGATAAACAACTACCTGACATTTAGAAAACACCTGAAGGCAGCCCTGTTTAGGGAAGTTTTTAATCTGTGATATTTTAATGTACCGTATTTTCTGGCATACAAGACGACTGGATGTATAAGACGACCCCCAACTTTTCCAGTTAAAATATAGAGTTTGGGATATACTTGCTGTATAAGAAATATGACCCGGCGTATAAGACGACCCCCGACTTTTGAGAAGATTTCCCTGGGTTAAAAAGTAGTCTTATACGCAGGAATATACAGTATTTTGATATTTGTTGGAAGCCGCCCAGAGTGGCTGGGGAGACCCGGCCAGATGGGCGGGATACAAATAATAAATTGTTGTTGTTGTTGTTGTTGTTATATAATGAATGACAGTCTTGTGTCCAGAATTTAATAATCTCCTTCACAGGGTGGATTTGATTTAAATCAAATTGATTTAAATCACGATTTAAATCACGATTTAAATCACTAGTCAGTAAGGCTTGATTTAAATCACTAGTCAGTAAGACTTGATTTAAATATTTTTTTTACAGAAAGACTCATTCTTGCTTGTATAATCTTAATATTTACAACCATATGAAGGTTTCATTTTTGGAATAATACATTTTCAGAGTAGTTTTTACAGTTATATCAAAAATTACTGATTTGGTTATACTACTAGAAATACATAGACAGATAATTATGAAATTATGGTGAGGTTTAATAAGTTAACTTTATATTTGGACAACTTTTCTGCTGTACTTTATTGGAAGGAGAAAAATAATCATTTCCTTAATAACCATTTAAACAATTGATTTAACTAAAACAATAACATGATAGCATATGTATCCATTGTTAACTGATGTGGTTTTAACTGATTTTTTTAAAACATTTTAACACTTGATAAACTTAAAACAAATCCTTATTTCCTGATGAATAGCCTTTGGACTACAATGTAACTTAAATAGAAGACTATATTTAGAAAGATTTTTCCTCCAAAAGCATTTTATTTTAAAAATCCAATTTAAATCAAAAAAATCCGATTTAAATCAAAAAAATCCGATTTAAATAAAAAAAATCCGATTTTTTTGATTTTTTTAAAAAAATCATTGATTTTTATCCACCCTGCTCCTTCATAACACAAATTGCACAACTTTGCAGTGAATTAGGAAAGCTTAAGAAACCTGTAACTTTTCAGAGTTTTGGATGTGGAGAGGGAAAAACATGAGGCAAAAGACATGTGAGCAGTTCACCTTCAAGCATTTTCTCTTCCTTTTTTAAAGAGAACCATCCTGGTATTCTGTATTTTTCCACCCAAGATTTCTAGAATTCCTGTTCCGCCATAATGACCAAGTACTGATGCTTGCAGTAAATGATCATGGCCTTCTTGAGAGATTCCAGGGGCATTTGGTTGCTCTGGAAAACAGTAGATGTTAATAGATGGGCGTCTCTCGTTCTGAACGAGAACAGGCAAATTCTTACATCTTATATCTGTTACCCCAGCAGAATCCTACTTGGCGTTCTCACAAACTCTTCTTTCTACACAAACGACATGTTTATTGGCGAAAGGTGTAAACGTACTGGCGTGCTCAAGGATCAGTATAATTTGGCAGTTGGTTTCAGCCATTTAAACAAATTGCAGTTTCACTCTTCGCTGTTTTTGTTAAACCTGTGGGCACATGACTACAGTCGTAGCTCATGTTGCGTTAGGTTCATGTTGCGTCTTTTCGGCTTGCGAACGCGCAGAAGTGTTTACTTCTGGCTTGCGCGCGCAGAAGCGTTCTGCGCACTTCGCACATGCGCAGAAGCGCGCTATCGCGCTCTGCACTTGCGCAGAAGCGCTGCTCTAGTGACTAAATAAGAAGGAAAACCACACAGCATATATAGATAGATGTAAATAGAAATAATACAAACACAGTAAATATATTTGATGATGATTCAAAAGAGGATGTATGAACCTGATAAAGAGGATATACTACGGCAGGGGTGGCCAACTCCCAAGAGACTGGGATCTACTTTCAGAATTAAAATCTGGCCGTGATCTACCCCCATTTTTTTGGGTTCAGCTCAAAGTTGTTGAACTTTTTTGGGGATGAGGAACGCCCCGTTTTTTAGGGGTTCGGTTAATTTTTAGTTGTTGAGCTTTTTTAAGGAGAAGGAAAGGGAGGTGACCAGATTTGGTAACCTTTTTGGGGGGAGCACTGCCCAAATACTTTTCTTATGGGGGAAAACAGAAACTGTTAGAGATTTATTGGGAGAGAGTTGCATAAAAGCACTCACAAAACTGTACGCCGCACAAACTCCTTTACCCACTCCTTTAACCTACCTATCAAGATTTCTTAAAAAATACATGCCTTCATCCATTGTTAGTGTGATACCTGCGTCACCATTTCAGTAACCAACTGTTCAATATCAGGCGAGTACTGTGTCAGGGCCAGCTTCAGGGAATCCTTAAGGTGCTCATCTGTCATGTTTGAACGTTGCTTATTCTTTGTCATTTTTAAATATGAAAATGCAGATTCACACAAATAAGTAGAACCAAAACATGAGTGTAACATTTCGCTGCATCTTCTCAAATTTGGAAATTTCTGTCTAGGCACAAACTTCCAAAATGATTCTTCTTCTGCACGGGCCCTCAGAAAAATGTCATTTTTCAGAGTTAATATCTCATTTTCAAGAGATGTTTTGCACAATGAAT
The DNA here is from genome assembly GCA_034642065.1 of Darevskia nairensis. Lineage (NCBI taxonomy): Eukaryota > Metazoa > Chordata > Lepidosauria > Squamata > Lacertidae > Darevskia > Darevskia nairensis. The sequence goes on along the minus strand of JAWWNI010000568.1, from coordinate 352,031 downwards.
AATTTGTACTGATAATTACTGCAATTTTTTTAATGTCCAAATCAGATTTGAATGGAAATGACATGTACTCTACAATTAATTCAATTTTTTGGAAGTCGCCAAATCTTTTTTCTAACTCCAGAATAACATAATCAATTTCGGCCACATACTTCTCTGTTTGAAAAACAAAGTCAGGATTTTTTTCCAGATGGTCCTGAATATTAGGAAAGTGATCAAAAATTTTGATTGTAAGGTCAGCCATCATTAACTTAAATTTTGTTTTGTAGGATGAAACTATGCTAATCATCTCACCAATGCATTTACCTTTACCTTGTAGCTCTAGGTTCATATCACTAAGTTTACCTGTGAAATCAGCAAGGAAAGCCAGATCAAACAACCACTCATCATCTTCTAACTGAGCATACTCCTCTCCCCTCTCCTTCAAAAAGGATATTATTTCTTTCAACAAACTACGAAATCTTACAAAAAAATTGTGCCTACTGAGCCACCTTACATCTGTGTGTAAAATTAATTCTAGTTGCCCTTCCTCAAGAGTGAGATTGAAAAGCCGTCTTTGAAGTGCTTTTCCACGAATTGAATTTACAATTTTAAAAGCTATGTCCATGACATGCTGTGTGTTCAGTCTCTTGCTTGCCAAAACTTGCTGGTGAATGATACAGTGGTATGCAAGGAAGTCAGGGAAATCACCATGCTGTCGACAAAGGGCAATAAATCCATTAACCCGACCTGTCATGGCTTTTGCTCCATCAGTAGTGATGGCAACAAGCTTCTGTAATGGAACATTAAGCTTGTTTATAAAGGAATAGAAGGAATTAAATATTTCTTGACCAGTGGTTCTCTCTTTTAAAGAAACCATCCCAAGTAGTTCTTCTTTTGTGCTGAAATCTTTAAAAACCATACGAATAAAAACTAGTAGCTGAGCTGTGTCACTGATGTCTGTTGATTCATCCAGCTGGAGTGAGAAAGCAACACAACTGGACACATCTGTCAACAGCTGTTCATCAATATTTTTACACATGTTTTCCATTCGCCGCATGACTGTGTTTCTTGATAATTGAATATCTTGGATAGCAGCTATTATCTCTTTTTTATTTTTAAACCCTTCAAAAATATCTTCAGCTGCTGTGAGAAAGCACTCTTTTACAAACTCTCCTTCAGCAAAAGGTTTGCACTTTTTAGCAACCAGGTTGCTCACCTTGAAGGATGCCATGGTTGCCTTGTTAGAATGTGAGCTGGATTTTACCAGTAATTGCTGCTGAGAAGTTAATTTTGCTTTGAGTTCTTTGAGTTTAAGTTTACGAATTTCACTTTTGACGGGAAAATCAACATCAAATTTACTACGGTGGTAAGCATTATAATGGCGTTCCAAGTTACCCTTTTTTGGTAAGGACACAGAGGTGTTACAAATTAAACAACAACACTTCTCTTTCACCATCACAAAGAAATACTCAATTTCCCATTCATTATGAAAATGATAGGTTTTGGACTTTTTGGGGGCACTCATTTTTTTAAAATAGACTAGAGACTAGACCTTCTGAAATAATTGATTTAAAAACTAACTCAGCAAGACAGAAGACTGCCTGCTTTGTAAAGTGTGGCAACCTTTGAGGTACAAAACACCCAGACAAGGAAAACCAACTCAGCTAACTAGTTCACACAGATCTGAGGAGTCAGTAGATGCGTGCTAGCCTTTGATTTCACATATGGCGCCCAAACAACTGTACCCACACCACACTACCTCCAAAGTAAACCAAAAAGCTAACAGCAAATGCAGTAGCAAACCTCAGAACTGAGAATAAAATATTTCCTTTATTATTTAAAGCAGTAGCACTGAAAACTTTAGCAAGAGCACGCCCACCCGGAAGGCAAAGGAAAATAGCAACCCAACCAATGCCTGGCCCCACGTGGCTTCAGTTTTAAAATGCAAATACAGCAGCAAACCTCAGAACTGAACTTAAAATAAAAGCCCCTGCAACCGCACAGCCAAAGATGAACACAAACCACCTCAAAAACGTTGCTGCATAACAATGCCACCCCCAAAAGAGGCTGGAACCTGGAACAAACTGAAGCCCCAACTAAAAAAATATTTATTCCTTTTAATTAATTTCCCTTTATTATTTAAAGCAGTAGCACTGGAAACTTTAGCAAGAGCACGCCCACCCGGAAGGCAAAGGAAAATAGCAACCCACGTGGCCCCAGTTTTAAAATGCACCAACAATCGAGTGCTGATATCCAAGTCCTGAGTTATTTGATTACCGAGGACCACGTTATGTAAACAGCAAACAAAAACAGCTTCAAAAAACAGCTTTTTAGCCAACAGAAAAACTTTTCCCCACACACAGAAAGCCCGAAATGGCTGAAAAACTCAGTTTCCCAGGATCCTCAGCCCTCGCAAAGGAACTACTCACCATGCAAGGGAACTCAGTTTCCCAAGCTCCCTTGCAATGACGAAGCCCGGCAAATGCAGAAACTGGGACAGACGCCTGTTCCTCTCTGGCCAGCACAAAGCAGGCAGACGAGGAAGGATGAGATCCAATACCTTCCTAGTCACAATGCAGGAGACCTACGGAGCTCCACACTGGAAACCAGCAAGGGAAGGAAGAGGGTGTGTCCCAGGTGTGGGCTGCTTAAATGGGCAAGGGGCGGATCCAGGTAAGCCTATGGTCAGCCCTGGATTCGACCCCTGGCACTGCCCAAGTCTCAGCCTGCATCCCCATTTGACCAAGCAGGATGCAGGCTAGGATCCGGTCTCTGATAGGCACTGGGTAGCATCCCTGTAATGTCCTCCCACGCATGCAAAATCACACACAGCTCTCTGTAGGCAAGAGGGGAGGAGCGGGGAAAACACACTCACACACAGACTAGCAAACTCTTTGTCGGGAAGAGGGAGGAGGAGCAGGAAACACACTCACACACAGATTAGCGAACTCTTTGTCGGCAAGAGGGAAGGAGGAGCGGGGAAACACACTCACACAAAGATTAGCAAGCTCTTTGTCGGCAAGAGGGAAGGACACCCATGATCTACCGGGGATCGACCACAAACGTCCTGGGGATCGACCGGTAGATCACGATCGACCTGTTGGCCACCCCTGTACTACGGTATGAAGTCAGTAGTGAGGGATGCGAGGAAGTCAGTTGAAATATGAAATTGAGAAAATTAGAAATGCCTGGCCTGCAAAATAGGGTCAGGCCTAAGCAATGTTAAGAAATATTATTATCAAGGTTAAAGATATAATGAATGTGTGAGAGGGGGGGATAGATTTGGGCTTCCCATGGTGAGAGGGGGGAAGTATGAAAAAAATTTAACCGTGATGTGATGTGCTTACAAAATTGTAAAATCAATAAAAATTATTTAAAAAAGAAAAAAAAGAAATAAGAAATAATACAAACAGATAAATAGACAAATGTTGTGGTATACGAAATGTCTTTATTTAATTGTAACTGTAAAAATTGAGAAATGATATTTTATGTAACTGTCTTTTTTGTTCTATTGTTTAATACAAAAAATCCAATAAAAAAATAATATATATAAAAAAAGAAGCGCCGCTCTAGTTGCGGACATTTTGGGGTGCGAACGGCACCCCGCAACGGATCGTGTCCGCAACTAGAGGTACTGTACAGTGGGTCCTCGACTTACGAGTGCTTCGACTTCCGTGTTTTTCGACTACCGAATGACTTCCGGAAGAAAAAAAATGGCCGCCGCATCCGAATTTTTCGACTTCCAAAAGGAAGTCGCGGCCGCTTTTAATAGGGTTGCTTCGACTTACGAAGATTTGATGCGGGTTGCTTCGACTTACGAAGATTTACCGCTCAATGCATCCCTATGGGGATTCGACTTCCGTTTTTTTTCGACAACCGAAGATCGCGTCGGGACGCATTATCTTCGTAAGTCGAGGACCCGCTGTATATTAATTGGTGGCTGCTGTGCTACTGTTCCCTCTTGGGTTGCCAGGTGTGCCGGCCAGCCTGCTGAGTGATTCCCTACACTCTCTCACTCTCTCTTTAAGCAGGCATCCCCAAACTCGGCCCTCCGGATGTTTTGCGACTACAACTCCCATCATCCCTAGCTAACAGGACCAGTGGTCAGGGATGATGGGAATTGTAGTCTAAAAACATCTGGAGGGCCGAGTTTGGGGATGCCTGCCTTTAAGGCTACTGGAAATTCTAGACTGCCATTTCAGTGTGCGTGCCTGGATCTCCCCACATGCTGATCAGATCTATTGGAATCTTTTGATCCACCCCTGTGTTTTCACCCTAAGTGCTCTCCACATTCCCCAAGGAACACTACAGCCACGCCAAGCAGTCTTTCTGGGAACCCCTTCTCATGAGATCAACTTCCAAAGGACCACAAGTATGCAGTCTAATGCATATGGGTATTTAAAAAGCAGGGTGGATTTGATTTAAATCACGATTTAAATCACTAGTCAGTAAGGCTCAGGGTAGATAAAAATCAACGACTATTTTTTTTTAAAAAAAATCCGATTTAAATAAAAAAAATCTGATTTAAATTTTTAAAAAATCTGATTTTTTTGATATTTTCTTTTTTAAAAATCGTTGATTTTTATCCACTAGTGATTTAAATCAGTTTGATTTACATCAAATCCACCCTGTTAAAAAGTCACTAATACCTGATGACTGTCCAAAATTGACTTGTTATACACCAAAAATTGTAAAATGCATAATTAAAATGCTTTGTTTTGTCCCCCACCCCTTTCTCCATAGCTTGCAGGAACGGCCGTCCTTGCAATTGGACTATGGCTTCGATTTGATAAACAGACCAAAGATATTTTTGAACAGGAGGAGAATAAAACATTCTATACAGGTATGTTGTGAAATTATTGCTCACCGGTATGAACAGTACGCCTGATACTTACACTGCTTTTAAAAGTATTAACTGTGACTAAGGAAACCAATTATAAGATGTGTAAAGATGCTTGATGGAATGACCTGTTCACATAGATACCAAAATTATTAGGATATTTCCTTGCCCCTGACAAAGTGAAATTTTGTATATGTGCCATCTCAGATTCCTTGGTCTCTAAAAATGTACAAAAATATATCTCCCAGCTGGAAACGGGGGTATATAGAGTGCACCCTAAAAAGGATATGGTACTTCTACTCTAGCTGGAAATCTGAAACTGTGTAAATCTTCGAATTGGCAGAAAATTGGATACTTTGATATCACACGATCACCGCTGAGGATTCACATTAAGAGATGCTAGCACAAAGCAAGCTGAGCCACTACTGAGAAAGACCTTTAATATTAATATAGTAAATTAATTATTATATTTTGTACTGTTTTTATCTTCAGTTTTTCCCAGAAAAGCAGCCTTGGGGGGGGGGGGTGGATGGATCCTGGTCTTAGATTGCTATGCAGTGCTATGCCTTGAAGAAAGGGAAATTGCTGTCCTTCCTTTCTTTCAACATTTTCCCGCTGTAGGAAACATTGGATTTGTGGGCAAAGAAGTCTGTGGGATTTTCTCCCTTGCTTCCTGCCCCCCTCCCCAATGTACCAACCATTGCCAGTTTTTTCTTAGCTAATCCCCAGACCACTGGGGAAGTTATTAATGGTTATATATTCCATCCAAACCCCATGAAGGTGTTATTGGTTTCCTAGTCCTTGTCTGGCAGAAAGACTTGTAATCTGGTGAACTGGGTTCGCGTCTCCGCTCCTCCACATGCAGCTGCTGGGTGACCTTGGGCTAGTCCCACTTCTCTGAAGTCTCTCACCCCCACTTACCTCACAGAGTGTTTGTTGTGGGGGAGGAAGGGAAAAGGAGATTGTTAGCCGCTTTGAGACTCCTTCGGGTACTGATAAAGCGGGATATCAAATCCAAACTCCTCTTCTTCATCAGCAAAACCTCTTGCGTTTCGGAATTGCAATCAGCCTGGATTTTATGCCATGCTCCACAGACTTGGATGGCATGCTCTGCTTTATTGGGCATCTTTGAATTGCACTAATGGCTCGCCAGTTGTAACCTCATATGACCTGAAGCATTGTGGGAAGATGTCGGGAAGCCTATCCCACAGGTCATGCACGAGGGGAAAAGTCGTCTCTCACACTGATACCGTGTTTCTCCTAAAATAAGATGTAGCCATAAAATAAGCCGTAGCAGGATTTCTACACATTTGTGAAATATAAGCCATACCCCGAAAATAAGCCATGCTGTGTTTTTTTGAGGGGAAAAATATAAGACGGTGTCTTATTTTGGGAGAAACACGGTAGTTCAGTGCTGAAGCTGATATATAATTATTATTATTATTATTTTTTATTTATACCCCGCCCATCTGGCTGGGTTTCCCCAACCACTCTGGGCGGCTTCCAACAGAACATCAAAATACAATAATGTATTAAAGATTAAAAGCTTCCCTAAACAGGGCTGCCTTCAGATGTCTTCTAAAAGTCTGGTAGTTGTTTCTCTCTTTGACATCTGGTGGGAGGGCGTTCCACAGGGCGGGTGCCACTACCGAGAAGGCCCTCTGCCTGGTTCCCTGTAACTTGGCTTCTCGTAGTGAGGGAACTGTCAGAAGGCCCTCGGCACTGGACCTGATAATAAAATCTGAGGATTTTATGGATTCCTTAGGAGGAGGACAGACGTACCGTGATGCAGAAGTGTTGAGGGCAGCCCTCCGCAACGCATATTGCAAATATCTTTCTTTATGGGTAAAGTGGTCATCTAAAGGCCATTGGCTGAGAAGGGCCATTTTGTCTGGCCGTCTGCAGGAGTTGCTGGTTGCTTGCAAACATTTGCAGATGCAGTTGGGGTCTTGATGAGTCTAGAATTCTGGATTATTAAGGTTTGCACAACTGATAGATAACCTTTGCTGGGTCGTGAGGGAGTCCCTAGCCAGGAGGGAAATACTCTAAAGGACTGTTATAAACCTTTCCTGGTGATAAGAGAAGCGACTGATTTCTATTATGGGAATAGACAAAATAGCCTTCCCCCCGTCCTCTGCACTCACCACCCAAAACCCATTATTATAGAAACTTGTTCTGAAACACTGCTAGTAGTGCTTTCTTTTTAAATCTTGGTGATTACTTACTAAGTAGAATAAAATGAAAGAAGCAACAACAATGGTGCTAGTGTAACCATGTACACAACCTTGAGATCCTTGGAAGAAAAAGTGGTATATAAACGTACCGTATTTTTCACTCCAAAACGCACACCGGACCATAATGCGCACCTCGTTTTTAGAGGAGGAAAACCAGAAAAAATATTTTTTTCTGGTTTTCCTCCTCTAAAAGGCTGGGAGGGAGGGAAGAGAGAGAGAAGGACGGAAGAGAGAGAGAGGAAGACAGAGGGAAAGAAGGAGGGAGAGAGGGAGGGGAGAGAGAGAGAGAGAGAAGGAAGGACGGACGGATGGAAGGAGGGGGGGAGCATCTCCCTCCCTCCTTGTGCTCTCCAGGGGCGGAGGAGGAACGGACATCCCAGCGCTTTTGGGATGTCCGTTTCTTTCCCCCCCACCCCTCCGCACCCAGCGGGAAAGGGGGCGGGCACCGTTCCTCTCCCGCCCCGCCGGGAGCCATGGCTCCAGTGGCAGAGGCATCCCGCTGCTTACGACTGCAGTGGCACGGATCCCGCTGCCGGCCAGTGCCTTCGCTCCATAACGCGCACAGACTTTCCCCCTTCCTTTTTAGGAGGAAAAAAGTGCGCGTTATGGAGCAAAAAATACGGTAATACATAAATAGTAATGGCAGTGTAGCTGGTAGCCTTCATGTTGTTCAAACTTGGAAAATGCGAAGTTGTTTTTTTTAGTTGAGAATAAATCTTCTCTGTTTTAAATTTTTTTTAATCCCTCTGCCTCCAGGGGTTTACGTTCTAATTGGAGCTGGTGCCCTCATGATGCTGGTTGGATTCTTGGGATGCTGTGGAGCAATACAGGAGTCCCAGTGTATGCTTGGTTTGGTAAGTATGGCGTTCGTTTCTACAGTTAGGTAGAAGGCTATACCGCTTTAATGTCTGCCGAATTCTTTCTGGATCCTGTTTTCAAAAGGAAGTACTTTCCTTGACAATGCACACAATTTCCAACACAAGTTAGATTTCAATGTTTATGTCACAGAACTGGATCCTCTTATGGGTGAGACCCATTCACGTTAGACCACAGATACCTCGAGCCCAGTGCTCCCTACTTCATCCAGTAAAAGTTCCCCAAGAAGGCTTTTCTCATTTTGCTACCTGAGGATCCCTTTTAATTGGAGGTGCCGGGGATTAAAATCTACTTGCATGTGGGAAATCTTGATATAATTTGCCTTTGAACTACCGTATTTTTCGCTCTATAAGGCGCACCTGACCATAGGACGCACCTAGTTTTTCGAGGGGGAAAGGCCCATTTTTTTGAGGATCAGCTCAAGTTTCGGCAGCTTCTTTTGCAAAGGAGAAAAGCCCCATTTTTGAGGATCAGCTCAAATTTCTGCAGCTTCTTTTGCAAAGGAGAAAAGCCCCATTTTTGAGGATCAGCTCAAATTTCTGCAGCTTCTTTTGCAAAGGAGAAAAGCCCCATTTTTTTAGGATCAGCTCAAATTTCTGCAGCTTCTTTTGCAAAGGAGAAAAGCCCCATTTTTGAGGATCAGCTCAAAGTTGTTGAGCTTACTTTGCAAAGGGAAAAACCCTGTTTTAAGGGGTTTAACTCACAGTTCTGCAGCTTCAGGAAGCCATTTCTACAGTTTCCAGACAGATAATCTAATCAGCCAGTCACATGTCGCTGGGGAAACAGCCTCCCTCTGCAACGGGGCGGGGCTGGAATCTCTCTCCCTTATCTCTCTCCCCAATCGTTTGCTGAGCAGCTGCTCAGCGGGCTTCCTTTCAACACCCCCTTCTCTCTCTCTCTCTCTTTTTTAAAAAAAGCACGATCTGCTTTTGCCCCTGGGCAGTTCAGCTCCAGGGACCACACATTAGCTCCATAAGACACGGACATTTCCCCTTACTTTTTAGGAGGAAAAAAGTACGTCTTATGGAGCAAAAAAATACGGTATTTCCACTCCCTAATTCAGACCCCTGGGCTCTCACTTGTGGGGTGCCTCAGGGTTCCGTCCTCTCCCCCATGCTTTTTAACATCTACATGAAGCCGCTGGGAGAGATCATCAGGGGGTTTGGGCTGGGTGTTCATCAGTATGCGGATGATACCCAGCTCTACCTCTCTTTTAAATCAGAACCAGTTAAGGCAATGAAGGTCCTGTGTGAGTGTCTGGAGGCGGTTGGAGGATGGATGGCGGCTAACGGATTGAGGTTGAATCCTGACAAGACAGAAGCACTGTTCTTGGGGGGACAGGGGGAGGGCTGGTGTGGAGGACTCCCTGATCCTGAATGGGGTAACTGTGTCCCTGAAGGGCCTGGTGCGCAGCCTGGGAGTCATTCTGGACTCACAGCTGTCCATGGACACGCAGGTCAATTCTGTGTCCAGGGCAGCTGTCTACCAGCTTCATCTGGTACGCAGGGTGAGACCCTACCTGCCCGCAGACTCTAGTTATCTCCCGCTTCGACTACTGCAATGCGCTCTACGTGGGGCTACCTTTGAAGGTGACTCGGAAACTGCAATTAATCCAGAATGTGGCAGCTAGACTGGTGACTGGGAGCGGCCGCTGGGACCACATAACACCGGTCCTGAGAGATCTGCATTGGCTCCCAGTACATTTCCGAGCACAATTCAAAGTGTTGGTGCTGACCTTTAAAGCCCTAAACGGCCTCGGTCCTGTATACCTGAAGGAGCGTCTCCACCCCCATCGTCCAGCCCGGACACTGAGATCCAGCGCCGAGGGCCTTCTGGCGGTTCCCTCACTGCGAGAAGCAAAGCTACAGGGAACCAGGCAGAGGGCCTTCTCGGTAGTGGCGCCTGCCCTGTGGAATGCCCTCCCAGCAGTTGTCAAGGCAATAAGCAACTATTTTACTTTTAAAAGACAACTGAAGGCGGCCCTGTTTAGGGAAGTTTTTAATGTTTGATGCTGTATTGTTTTTAAAATTCGGTTGGAAGCCGCCCAGAGTGGCTGGGGAAACCCAGCCTGTTGGGCGGGGTATAAATATTATTATTATTATTATTATTATTATTATTATTATTATTTATTGTTATTCATCCTCCTTTCTATGGGCTTCTATGATTTAGAACAGCCATTTAAAGCTTTGGGTGCAGCCCATGAAATTGCCCAGTAAGTACCCATGTAGAGCACAGCTCCAGTCTGTGAGGCTCGAGGCTTCTCAGTGCACGGCATTACTTTTTGGAATTCCCAGATACAGGAACAGAAGTGACGCCATTCCGTTGGTTGCTGTACATATGCAACGCAGTAAGCCCACCACTTATTGCACATTTAACTTGCGCACATGCAGCTTTAGGTGTGTTGACATTAAAAAGAAAAATAGGGGGCAGGGTTTCTGGGGGAAATGACTTTGGCAATCCCACCTGCTATTGAACCCAATGTGTTTTGACGATATGCGATTTTGGCTTTAGGCACGATCCCCGGAGCATACCGTATTTTTCTGTGTATAACACGCCCCCCCCCTGTAGAAGTCGACCCCTATTTTAGGGGGACTCAAACTGAAGAAAATGGGGGGGAGATTGCCCAGAGCTGTTAAGCTTTTTTTGTGGAGAACTGACCAGAGTTGTTGAGCTTTTAGGGGGGAGATTGCTGAAAATCACTCACCTATCAGAGCAGCACTGCTGCCCCCCCACATCAAAAGCTGCCTATCAGCTGCTCCCTCCTTGATGAAAAACAGAAAACGCACGCATTATTACTGCGACAAAAGCAAATAGACGCCAGAATTTGTCAAAGCCAGTCGTGACACCACAGACCAACAAATCCCAACTCAACAAAATGCACTGACCATGTACAGTGGTACCTCTGGTTATGTACCTGATCCGTTCCGGGGTGCAGTTCTCACCCTGAAAAGTACACAACCAGAGTGGCGATATTACGCATGCGCCGAAGCGCGATATTGCGCTTCGGCGCATGTGCAACCTGCGCAGAATGTGCAGTAAACACTTCTGGGGGGGCTGCGTTTGTAACCTGTGCTGTTTGCAACCCGCAGCGAATGCAACACGAGGTACGACTGTATAAGGAACCCCCCCATTTCTTAATGTTATTTTTTTGGGGGGAACCTATGGGTGGGGTACAAATAATAAATTATTATTATTATAATACACAGAAAAGTACGGTAACACCTGCATAAGTGACAGGCTTACTGTATTGGGGAAACGTCACTTAGGTTGACAGATGTCTTTAGCAGTAACAGGAGTGCTAATATCAGCTCATTAGGCGAGAGAAGAAATCTCTTTTTTTGCGCTGAGAATTTTTCCACGGAGTCAAAGCACTTAGTACGCCTTTCTCACAATAATCCTAAGCATGCATACTTGAGTGTAAGTGCTGTTGAACAAAGTGGAACTTCAGAGTGCACAGGATCAGGCTGCGCAAGCGTGAACTAGGAAGCCATTAGTTCAGATGTCTCCTCCAAGGTCCTCAGTGGTCAAATCAAATCAAATTTATTGAACGGTCACAGACCAAATCGATTTCTGCAAACTGGTCAACAAAGCATATACAGAAATAAACAGAGGACATTTTCAATACAAGTTAAACCATAACATTTTAAAATTAGAAATCTTAAGTAAAATTAAATATTCGCCTGCGCATTGTCAATGGTGAGCTCTTGTTTCCTGCGTCTAATAGCAGATAGAATTTGGCAACATTAGTCGTAATCTCAGGGACCTTATCTTCTACCAGGGCTCTCAGGCGTTGGGGTTCTGGTTCATTTTTAAGCTTTTGGAGGATTGGGGTAATAAAAGTCAGGCGTAAATCCTCGTAGAAACTGCAGTGCAGCAATACATGCAGGTTTGTTTCCACTTCCGAAGAGCCACATGGGCAAACACGTGACTCATACGGTTTGCCCTCATACCTGCCTAACAACAGGGCAGAGGGGAGCACGTTAAATCTGACCAAAGTAAAGGAATGTCTATACTTAGGTATTTGTAGTTTAGTCAGGTAGTCTGCGGGTGAGAACCCTCTCCCAAAGTCTCTTATTGAGGCATGTTTGTCCATTTTGCTCATATGACACTGTAGCTCTATGTCCCTAATGCGTTGAAGCACTTGACTTCTGGCTCTCTCATAACCTGCCGCTAGTCCTCAGTGGTCTTACATGAGCTGCTACGCTTAGCCTGCTATCCTGCCTTGGAAGGTGACTGTGATATGGTAACTGAGATAAAGTTTACAAAGCACGCAGAGCATTCTAAAGCCTTAAGTATAGACTTGTTAAGTATTATCATCTCATGGTTTTATAAACCATTGTTCAGCCATGACCTTACTCAAAATGTCTCTCTTCTCCTTTGCCTCTAGTTCTTTACCTTCCTTCTCGTGATTTTTGCCCTTGAAGTAGCTGCTGCCATCTTGGGATTTTCAAACAAGGAAACGGTAGGCGGACATCTTTTTAAAGTTGATTTTATACGCCATCTAGAATTAGAACAGAATCGTACATCCAAAATTCTGCCTCCAAATATCTGCTCGGGATTAGCAGATAGAAACTTGAAGTAGAGTTTTGGGTCACCAGTATTCTCGGGACTTGGCAGCTGAAACCTTCAGGTAATTTCCCCCAGATGTTAAGGACTATGGGGGCAGTAGTAGCAGTAGCAGTAGTAGTAGCAGGGGCGTAGCGTGCCGCTTGGGTACCCGGGGCGGCAAGCCAAGCAGCACCCCTGGGGGCGGGGTGTCGCTCCGTGCGCATGACGTCACAACGCGCATGTGCACAGAGCGACTCCTTTGCCCCATGCCGCGGCAAAAAAAGCCGCTGAAAAAAACCCTTTCAGCGGGTTTTTTTCGCCGCTGCGCTCCCGGGCAGAGCTACGGCGTCAGCATGGAGGAGAGGGGCGGACCAGAGCCAGAAGGGGTGACACCCCTCCTGGCTGCTGGCCCGACCCTCTCCTCCATGCCGGGGCGAAAAAAACAGCTGAAAGGGGGTGAAAGGAAGACAAAGCCCCCCTTTCAGCTGTTTTTTCACCACTGCGCTCCCTGGGCGGAGCCGCGGCATGGAGGAGGGGGGGGCGGACCAGCCAGGAGGGGGTGACACCCCTCCTGACTGCTGGCCCCCCCCTCTCCTCCATGCCACGGCGCCGCAAGCCAGCCAGCGGCGGGGAGGAGGCTATTTTCGGCGCTGCCAGGGCGGAGCCACAGGGGCGGCCAGCAAGGGGGGTGTCACGTCAGCGACAAGCGTGACACCCCTCCTCGCTGGCCGCCCCTGCGGCTACGCCCCAGCAGCGCCGAAAATACGCCCCAGCAGCACACTCACACTCAGTGAGCCAGGCAGGGGCAGAGAGCTGCGAGTACGAGCGCGCCCCCCAGATGTTGCGCCCGGTGCGGCCGGCCCCCCCTGCACCCCCCACGCTACGCCACTGAGTAGTAGTAGTAATTACTAAGGGGGACAGAATAGAACTTGAGGCACCCCATAATCAGAAGGCCATGAGATAGAGCAGCATTCCACTAGCACCACCAACAGGCTCTGTCCTGGCCAGAAAGGACTGGACCCAAGACAAGACTGTGTCTCCCCAAATCCAGTCTGACAACCAATAATAAACCTGTCAGTCTTTAAGATACCACAAGGTGTATATCATATTTCCTTAAAGCATTCCTTTTTGGTAGATTAAGAGCTGCCTCCCCTATACTGATCGATGCGGTACACACCACTTAGACCTAGATGCAACCATGGTTTTCTGCTTTAATCCCAATTGAGAATCCAAAGCTACACAAGCGCTATTCACCTATTGTCCTCTTTCCCTGCCCCTCCGTAGACATTAAGCCCCTAGATATGGCCAAGTTAGATTTGGGGGCCCTGGGGAAGGCAAGGAGTGTTTGGGAGATTAGCCTGAAGGACTTCAGCATTCATGTCGTAGACAGCATATTCCAAGTTCTCCTTTTCAAGCAAAAAGATTAATGTAACCACTTCTTGGGGTGAATTATTATATTGTTTGTGTTTTTAGATTGTTAAGCAGGTGCAGGACTTTTACAGATCAGTATATGACAAAAGAAGGGAACCTGCCACCAAAGAAACACTGAAAGCCATTCAGGCCGCAGTAAGTCAGATCAGATCTCAACTATTTTTTTCTTGGATTCTGTAACCTGTTCAGAGCACTTATCCATGATGGGATTCAGTTGTGAGACAATTTTCCATCTTCAACTTCTAGTCTCTTCATCCAGGTCCCTGCTGGAGACCGGGATAAGGACGGGGTGGGGGTGGGGTGGGGGTCCAGTGCACATTCATATTGACGGCTTGCATGGAAGTGTGAAACTACATGCAGTCCTGTGGATTGTCACACCTCTACCTGGAGTCCATGACGTATAATCAAGCCAGAACTGCAATCTCCCGGAGATTGAGCGATATTGCCAGACAAGAGGACATAGCTCAAGTGAAACCAGGGATGTTTCTAGGAGACCAGATATATCAAATGACACCAGCCCCCTATCTCGCGGAAATCCACTATGTGGAATACCGCAGACTTCTTACAGCGGCTAGACTAAACGCCCTTGATTCCGCGGTATTGTGGGGAAGGTACAAGGCAGTTCCATACGCCCAGAGAACCTGTCATTGTACTATGGGCGTGGTTGAGTCTACCAAACATATCCTTCTGTCTTGTCCTCTCTATGTAGAACTTAGGCAAAATCTTATAACTCCACTTTTACGTCAATCTAGCTTTCTACCCAGAGAAAGACAGGTTTTATATTTACTGAATAATATTACTAGAAATGCAGCCTCCCTTGTGGCTAAATTTCTTTTTTTCGCTTCTAAGCGTCGCAAGATTTTAATTGATTGTATCGATACGGGGCTATTTGTTTAGTTCCATTCTATATTTCCTTTTTTCAAAGTTCTCTCAGATGCTTTTAATTCTGTACAAATGTATTCGTCTGACTGACGGTCGAATAAAAGAATGATGATGATGAAACCAGGGTGGATTTGATTTAAATCAAATTGATTTAAATCGCGATTTAAATCACTACTCAGTAAGGCTTGATTTAAATCACTAGTCAGTAAGACTTGATTTAAATATTTTTTTTACAGAGAGACTCATTCTTGTTGGTATAATCTTAATATTTACAACCATATGAAGGTTTCATTTTTGGAATAATAAATTTTCAGAGTAGTTTTGACAGTTATATCAAAAATTACTGATTTGGTTATACTACTAGAAATACATAGACAGATAATTATGAAATTATGGTGAGGTTTCATAAGTTAACTGTTTATATTTGGACAACTTTTCTGCTGTACTTTATTGGAAGGAGAAAAATAATCATTTCCTTAATAACCATTTAAACAATTTATTTAACTAAAACAATAACATGATTGCATGTGTATCCATGTTTGTTAACTGATGTGGTTAAACATTTTTTTTTAAAAAAACTTAGACTGAGTTTTAGCACACTTGATAAACTTAAAACAAATCCTTATTTCCTGATGAATAGCCTTTGGACTACAATGTAACTTAAATAGAAGACTATATTTAGAAAGATTTTTCCTCCAAAAGCATTTTATTTTAAAAATCCAATTTAAATCAAAAAAATCCGATTTAAATAAAAAATAATCTGATTTTTTTTTTTAATTGTTGATTTTTATCCACCCTGGATGAAACTACATGCAGCTGTTCTTTGGCCGAATCTGGGCCAGAGCATAACTACACTGAGTTCTAGAGAAGTTTTACTGCACAGGAAGCTTCAATGGTTTCTAGGTTTTTCTAAAGGCATGTTTTCGAATAATCTCCAAAGATCTTATTTTAGCAAAGTCCTTCTATTGATAATTTACCCAGATCTGTTGACTTGTATGTTTCAAGGACGTCCATATCTTGAAACACGACTGAAATGCAACTTTTCTCTCTGCTCTAGCTAAACTGCTGTGGCCTCACAGGAGCTCTGGAGGCAGCAATTGAAGACACTTGTCCCAAACAGAACGGTGTCCTCGACACCATTCAGCTACAGGTATGTCGTTGTGCCCCAGGAAGGGACATGCCTCGTGGTACTAAATCTCAGCATAATATGGCAAAATTCCATCTCTTTGGTGCTTGCATGTATAAGAGTACGCTAGGTGAATGATTGGTTTTTCTTCCAGGCATGCCCTACAGTTATTGAGGAAGTCTTCACCAAAAAGCTGAATGTGATTGGCGCAGTTGGCATTGCTGTTGGTGTGGTGATGGTAAGTACCAGCATTTTCCATAATGCCGAGCATGGCGTTCTTTGTAAGAACATAATCACATATAATAATGTTCAAGTGTCCCTGCGTCCACTGTGTGTCAGTGGAACTGCGCGAGTGCGCATGTCCCACAGGGACGCACGGATTGGAGAGCTCTACTTCCCCCCCCCAACAGGGACGCAGGCATTGGAGCGGCCGGAGAGGGGGGCGTGTCCGGGAGGCAGCGGCGGCGCACGCGCGTTGTCAGTTGCGACAGCACCACCGCCTCGCACGGATGTCTCCCTCGCCGCCCCGTCTCTCCAGCCTGTCAGCTGCAGTCAGCCGCCAGCCTCTGCCGCCTCCTGCCGCCTCCTCCTCCTCCTCTAGCGCACGTTAATGTAACGGGCTACCTTCAACTAGTATTAATATATTATTATTATTATTATTATTAGTCATACCTCGGGTTACGGCTGCTTCAGGTTGTGCAATTTCGGGTTGCGCACCTCGCCGAACCCGGAATAATAATAATAATAATAATTTATTATTTGTACCCCGCCCATCTGGCCGGGTCCCCCTAGCCACTCTGGGCGGCCTCCAACAGATATTAAAATACATTAAAATATCACAAGTTAAAAACTTCCCTAAACAGGGCTGCCTTCAGGTATTTTCTAAATGTCGTGTAGTTGTTGATCCCTTTAACCTCTACTGGGAGGGCGTTCCACAGGGCGGGCGCCACTACCGAAAAGGCCCTCTGCCTGGTTCCCTGTAGCTTTGTTTCTCGCAGTGAGGGAACCGCCAGAAGGCCCTCGGCGCTGGATCTCAGTGTCCAGGCTGAACGGTGGGGGTGGAGACGCTCCTTCAGGTATACAGGACCGAGGCCATTTAGGGCTTTAAAGGTCAGCACCAACACTTTGAATTGTGCTCAGAAACGTACTGGGAGCCAATGTAGTTCTCTCAGGACTGGTGTTACGTGGTCCCGGCGGCCACTCCCAGTCACCAGTCTAGCTGCCGCATTCTGGATTAATTGCAGTTTCCGGGTCACCTTCAAAGGTAGCCCCACGTAGAGCGCATTGCAGTAGTCCAAGCGGGAGATAACTAGAGCATGCACCACTCTGGTGAGACAGCCTGCGGGCAGGTAGGGTCTCAGCCTGCGTACCAGATGGAGCTGGTAGATAGCTGCCCTGGACACAGAATTAACCTGCGCCTCCATGGACAGCTGTGAGTCCAAAATGACTCCCAGGCTGCACCCCTGGTACTTCAGGGGCACAGTTACCCCATTCAGGACCAGGGAGTCCCCCACACCCGCTCGCCCCCTGTCCCCCAAAAACAGTACTTCTGTCTTGTCAGGATTCAACCTTAATCTCAACCTCAAACGGAACAGGTTACTTCCGGGTTTCGGCGCATGCGCAGAAGCGCCAAATTGCATCACGTTTGTGCGCAGACGCAGCGGCGCGGGTTGCGAACGCGCCTCCCACATGGATCGCATTCGCAACCCGAGCGTCCACTGTGTTATTATTGATTCATACCCCACTTCCAATAAAGATTAAAAATACAATAAAACACCAGTCATTTAAACAGGGCTGCCTTCAGATGTCTTCTAAACGTCAGATAGTTGTTTATCTCTTTGACATCTGATGGGAGGGCGTTCCACAGGGCGGGTGCCACTACTGAGAAGGCCCTTACATGTAAAAGCCATCAACAGGCCCAATTGCCCAACAGTGGGAAGCCTGCTGAGAGAAAACCAGCTGTGGCAAACACTGGTAAACACTGGTGTGAAGCTCAATGGCTGGTGTGATCTACTCTCCTGCAAGATGGGAGGATCGAGGACACTTCAGAACTTGAGCAGTGCTTCCAAACCAATTTGAACCAATTGCAGTTTAAACCTGAACCAAAATTATTTAATTCACTGATCTCCTTGGTGGTATTCTTCATGGAGAACCTTCGCCAATTGTGTGTCTTTCTCTTTTTTCAGATCTTCGGTATGATTTTCAGCATGATCCTTTGCTGTGCTATCCGTAGAAGCCGAGAAATGGTCTAAAGGAGCCTCAGGCAACATCCAAGGAATCTCCAGTTATTCACTTTAGCATTCTGAAAGTCATTTCTAAAGTTATATATTTGTTTTAAAAATGCTTTATTTAGTACTGATCTTCGTTTTTATGCTTTGTTTATAAAAGTTTAAAAGAAATCTAATTTTTGAGAAGGTACTATATTTGTTAAGCTAAAGTCTAACAACTTGTATATAAGGGTTTGTCTTCTTTATTCAGGCTTAACAACTGGAATGTAACTTACATTGGAGAAAATTTGATACTTAATAAAGATTTAAGAACACATAGTGACTTTTTTTTTAAGCGCCTTTCTTTTCAGTGTACTGATTCTGACACGGGGGCTAAATTTTTCCCCCATGGTATTTCTTAGCAAAATCCTCACATACTGAAAATGTTTCTTGCATGTGGGTGAGATCCTGGCTCTTTTCTCCCATTACTATAACAGAATTGGTGGGCAGCAAATATTAATCTTCAGCATCCCTATTCATGAGCAACAGACTAATTATTGAAATTATTTTAGATATATATTGGAAGTGATTTAATGGATGGTTAAACCACAGAGCCTAGGGCTTGCCGATCAGAAGATCGGCGGTTCGAATCCCTGCGACGGGGTGAGCTCCCGTTGCTCAGACCCAGCTCCTGCCAACCTAGCAGTTCAAAAGCACATCAAAGTGCAAGTAGATAAATAGGTACCGCTCCAGCGGGAAGGTAAATGGCATTTCCATGCACTGCTCTGGTTCGCAAGAAGCGGCTTAGTCATGCTGGCCACATGACCTGGAAGCTGTACGCCGGCTCCCTCAACCAGTAAAGCGAGATGAGCGCCGCAACCCCAGAGTCGTAAGATGCACTTTTTTCCTCCTAAAAAGTAAGGGGAAATGTCTGCGCATCTTATGGAGCGAATGTGTGGTCCCTGGAGCTGAACTGCCCAGGGGCAAAAGCAGATCGTGCTTTTTTTAAAAAAGAGAGAGAGAGAAGGGGGTGTTGAAAGGAAGCCCGCTGAGCAGCTGCTCAGCAAACGATCGGGGAGAGACATAAGGAAGAGAGATTCCAGCCCCGCCCCCTTGCAGAGGGAGGCTGTTACTCCAGCGACATGTGACTGGCTGATTAGATTATCTGTCTGGAAACTGTAGAAATGGCTCCCTTTACTGAAGCTGCAGAACTGTGAGTTAAACCCCATAAAACAGGATTTTTTTTCCCTTTGCAAAGTAAGCTCAACAACTTTGAGCTGATCCTCAAAAAATGGGGCTTTTCTCCTTTGCAAAAGAAGCTGCAGAAATTTGAGCTGATCCTCAAAAAATGGGGCTTTTCTCCTTTGCAAAATAAGCTGCAGAAATTTGAGCTGATCCTCAAAAAAAATGGGGCTTTTCCCCTCTAAAAACTAGGTGCGTCCTATGGTGAGGTGTGCCTTATAGAGCGAAAAATACGGTAATCTTGAAAGGAACTTGATTCTTAAAGCGTACTTACTGCTGAATTATCATCTGCCTGTGTAACACAGGGCAGTATGTTCTGGCTATGGAGTAGAAGCTTACGGTAATGGAGGCCTGTTGGCTTCTATATTTAGAATGTGGGTGGTGCCTGCGAGCTCCCCTGTAATCTTTCTTTGTTTTGCTCTTTTACATTGGTTTAAAAAGAGAAGAAAAAGAGGGACACTAAAATGCATAATTACAGCTTGCAACATTCAGGACCCCAAACAGTTACGAAGAACCAGAGGCTGTTTTCTGTGCTCTGTAACTGGATCGCCAAACCAGATGAGAGATTTTTCCATTGTCAGACACAAACTGCCACATTCTCCTCTTACTGAAAATAAATCTACAAGGCAGCCATTCATTGGGCGTGAATGCTTCACTTGACTGAGGGCCCTGTTTGATGTTCAATAGATCTTCAGAGCTGAGCTAACTGCTGGCCTTTGTGCGTGGGTTTGTCAATTGTGACATTTATCCCAAACTCCCAGCAAATCAGACTACTGCAGATTTAGAGCTTTTAAGATGTAGTAGAAACAATTCTTCTTAAGATGAGCGTTCTGGAGAAGAAACTGGCTGTCGTTCTAAGCATTCCCACATCGATTTCAGTGTGCTTAAGGTGGAACCGCAGGCCACAGTGCCAAGGCAGCACCAACGTAGGTGTGCGTGGACCGAGAACAGAAGCACAAGGGAAGTACTTAACTTTTAAACACCTTGGAGTGGGGCGTGCGACTGCTTTATATAGGGTTAAAGCAAAGTTATGGTGAGGGTTATGCTTCCTCATTCTAGATGTGCAGAGGCTGGCTCAGATTACTCAATAGGAAGAAAAGGTAATCTGCACATGCACAGGTGCACTCTCTGGGAGGTACTACATATTCCTCTCCATAACTTTGGAGCCTGGCAGAAGATAGGTAAAGGTAAAGGGACCCCTGACCGTTAGGTCCAGTCGCGGTCGACTCTGGGGTTGCGGCGCTCATCTCGCTTTACTGGCCGAGGGAGCCGGCGTACAGCTTCCGGGTCACGTGGCCAGCATGACTAAGCCGCTTCTGGCGAACCAGAGCAATGCATGGAAACGCCGTTTACCTTCCTGCCGGAGCGGTACCCATTTATCTACTTGCACTTTGACGTGCTTTCGAACTGCTAGGTGGGCAGGAGCAGGGACTGAGCAATGGGAGCTCACCCCGTCGCAGGGATTCGAACTGCTGACCTTCTGATCGGCAAGCCCTAGGCTCTGGTTTAACCCACAGCGCCACCCACGTCCCTCTGGCTGAAGATACTCCTGTGTAAATTGGAGCTCGTAAGGCATGAATTGCAATGGAAATGCTTTTGGGTTGTGTTTTGCTGCTGCTTCTCGCCCATCCGGCAACTGTCATCTGTCAGCTGCTAGCCCTCCAGCCCAGGTTTCAACTTACTAATTATTATTATTATTGAATTTATATACCACCATATACCTGGGGGTCTCAGGGCGGTTCACAGAATAAATTCAAGATATAAAACCACAAAATACATAATAAAAACAAAAACACAACGCAATAGCCCCCCCCCCCAATATTAATAATACTATTAACAGACGTGAAGGCGTGTTCTGGTCCATGGGGTCACGAAGAGTCAAACATGACTAAATGACTAAACAACAACAACAAAATTAACAGAAGCACTGATCTGGAAGTTCTGCTAGGGTCAAAGCCATGGTAAAAGGTAAAGGGACCCCTGACCATTAGGTCCAGTTGTGTCCGACTCTGGGGTTGCGGCGTTCATCTCGCTTTATTGGCCGAGAGCCAGCGTACAGCTTCCGGGTCATGTGGCCAGCATGACTAAGCCGCTTCTGGCAAACCAGAGCAGCGCATGGACACGCCGTTTACCTTCCCGCCAGAGCAGTTCCTATTTATCTACTTGCACTTTGACGTGCTTTCGAACTGCTAGGTGGGCAGGAGCTGGGACTGAGCAACGGGAGCTCACCCCATCGCAGGGATTCGAACCACCGACCTTCTGATCAGCAAGCCCTGGGCTCTGCGGTTTAACCCACAGCACCACCTGGGTCCCTCAAAGCCATGGTACTTGAGGGTGAAAGCCACAAAGGGTTAAGTTACAGGTAGGTAGCCACGTTGGTCTGCCATAGTCGAAACAAAATAAAAGAATTCCTTCCAGTAGCACCTTAGAGACTAATTTCATGCATGCACATGAAAGCTCATACCAATAACAAACTTACTTGGTCTCTAAGGTGCTACTGGAAGGAATTTTTTTAGTTTGTTTCGAGAAAGGGTTAAGTTCAGGATCTCCACATTTCCCCTGGAAATTGTACCCTCTGACTCTGCTTTGCAGAGAAGAAGATGCAAGTCAGACATAAGACAAAGGGCTGAGCTGGAGCGCTTCTCGCCTGTGCCTTATCATTGGTTTCATGTTATCTAAGACTGCATTCACTCCAAATTGTCGATGCTGTCCTTGGAAATGTTTAAATCTAGCCTGTTCTCTCCTTGCTATTAAATTAGCATCTTGCATTAAGAACAGCTTAATGCAAGAGTCCACCAGATTCCATTTCTCAAAGATGTGCTTGCAACACATTAATCTCCTTTCCTCTTTTTTTTGAGGCGGGGGGGAGCAGAATTTGGTGTTGTTTCTGCATTATTTTAATACAACTTTTGAGTGACAACAGCTGATGATTCTGTCACAACTATAAATGCCTTTATATTCCTGCGGGTACCAATCCACGAGCGCCTATGCCCATGCATGACCAATAAGGTGGAATCTGTTACTCACATTCTTCTATTCTGTGAATTTTATAGTGAAGAACGGTCTCGTCTTATATTACCCCTTTTATCAAAATTTAAACCCTTGCAATATTATCTGGAATTTATTCCTGAAATCTTACGCAAATTCCTTTTGGAAGACTCTTTGAGCTCAGTATCCTATGCTGTGGCCAAGTTTTGCACCTTAGCCATCAAAAAACATAAATCGCTTCTACTGGAAAATATACTATAAATTTCTTTTGCGCCATTGGTTTTTTCCCCTAATCCTTAGGATTTTGACGCCTTGTAGCGATATTCTGATCACTGGTTTGGAATTATACTGTACTGTATTATATTGCTGGCTTTTGCTGTAATAAACTGAGTTGAGAAATGCCTTTATACTAGGCAGCAACCTTTGAATGTAGCTTTTTTATTTTATTTTTTTTACTGCTTTGTATGTTAAAGCTTACCAGAATTCCCAGGGCTCAGCTTCCTGAAAGAATCTCGCTTTTTTTTACCTGGAAAACTGATCTACTTTCTCACCTGCCTGAGAACATTCTGTGTAGTGAGCCTTTAAAAATAATCGCAAACCGTTGATGTTCAGTTCTGTGGGCTGGATGTGATGGGAAGGAGACTGAAATAGCAGGAAGACACCAAACACAGGAAGAAACAAGGAGGAAAGCCTTCAGACGCATAAGAGAAACAATTATTCATCAGATACTGAGGAAGAACTCAGTTGGAAACATGTTGGGCTCAACAAAAAGGTTTTTTTCTGCACCTGGATCTTCCCTTCTTCCTTCCCTCTTTCTCCCAGAATGGTCATATGTGAGAAAATCCAACTGGCTTCTTGTTGTTTAGCCATTTAGTCGTGTCCGACTCTTCGTGACCCCATGGACCAGAGCACGCCAGGCACTCCTGTCTTCCACTTCCTCCCGCAGTTTGGTCAGACTCATGTTGGTAGCTTCGAGAACACTGTCCAACCATCTCGTCCTCTTAACCTGGTCCGTTAAGAGGTCCATTCTTAACCTGAAACTGTTCTTAACCTGAAGCACCACTTTAGCTAATGGGGCCTCCCGCTGCCGCTGCGCCGCCAGAGCACAATTTCTGTTCTCATCCTGAAGCAAAGTTCTTAACCTGAAGTATTATTTCTGGGTTAGCGGAGTTCTTAACCTGAAGCGTATGTAACCTGAGGTACCACTGTACTCATTGTGGAGGCTGCCCATCAAACTGCATTTTTTTCTTGCTCCCTTCTCTGAAGCCTTGGATTTAAGCTTGATTACTTTGGGGGATCAAAAAAAAGCTTGATTACTTTGGGGGATCAAAAAAAAGCTTGATTACTTTGGGGGATCAAAAAAAAGCTTGATTACTTTGGGGGATCAAAAAAACTAAGATCATGGCCACTGGTCCCATCACCTCCTGGCAAATAGAAGGGGAAGAAATGGAGGCAGTGAGAGATTTCACTTACCTGGGTTCCATGATCACTGCAGATGGTGACAGCAGTCACGAAATTAGAAGACGCCTGCTTCTTCGGAGAAAAGCAATGACAAACCTAGACAGCATCTTAAAAAGCAAAGACATCACCTTGCCGACAAAGGTCCATATACTTAAAGCTATGGTTTTCCCAGTAGTAATGTACGGAAGTGAGAGCTGGACCATCAAGAAGGCTGATCGCTGAAAAATTGGTGCTTTTGAATTATGGTGCTGGAGGAGACTCTTGAGAGTCCCATGGACTGCAAGAAGATCAAACCTATCCATTCTTAAAGAAATCAGCCCTGAGTGCTCACTAGAAGGACAGATCCTGAAGTTGAGGCTCCAGTACTTTGGCCACCTCATGAGAAGAGAAGACTCCCTAGAAAAGACCCTGATGTTGGGAAAGATGGAGGGCACAAGGAGAAGGGGACGACAGAGGACAAGATGGTTGGACAGTGTTCTCGAAGCTACTAACATGAGTTTGGCCAAACTGCGAGAGGCAGTGAAGGATAGGCGTGCCTGGCGTGCTCTGGTCCATGGGGTCACGAAGAGTCGGACACGACTGAACGACTGAACAACAACAACTTTGGGGGATCAGGGTTGGAGCCTGTCATTTCTGGTGGATTGCTCACCCAACATATACAGCTGAAAAGGAAGTGCCTTTGCCCTTTGCTTTTCTGGCAACTGGCAGCAAGAACGACTAAAAACTCCGCCAGACCGGTGCGTCTTTGACTTGGCGTCATCATTCCCAAGGCCTGTCATCAAGTTGTATCCACCACCCCTTCCTGATCATGGTGCCCAGGTCTTCCTTCCCCATTTCCTTGCGTTCAAGCATCCAGCCCGTTTCCTCATTTTATTTACATTTGGCCAGCTCTTTCCCGTTACATAACCCCCTACATAAATACCTCATTTTCAGTCTAAGGAAGGAGGCCACCCT
Source organism: Darevskia nairensis (assembly GCA_034642065.1). Lineage (NCBI taxonomy): Eukaryota > Metazoa > Chordata > Lepidosauria > Squamata > Lacertidae > Darevskia > Darevskia nairensis. The sequence goes on along the minus strand of JAWWNI010000568.1, from coordinate 327,263 downwards.
GAAATGTTTCTGCTCATTGTTAAAGTGGGAGTTTCTTTTTCCTCGGAGATACCACAAAAGCGACCTCCGCATTTCACTTTGCAATGGCCCCAAAGTCATTCTGAATTATCTTTATGATCCATTTAAATAAGCGCTGAGCTGATGGGTCTTCTTTCCAGGAACACGGTAGCAATTCTTGTATGGCTCCCCGTGATAATCTTGGTTCGTGACACTGAGGGAAATAATATCCAGATATTTCTAAGAATGGAATTAAATGTTGACGTTCACCGTGCTAAGGTACACAGGCATTCACTGGGATAATTTGTGGCAGTAAATATTTATTCTCCTGCAAATCCTTGGATGTCATTCCTTGGCCAGGCTCCAAATCTGGAAACTAGTTTGGGCAAGGAGAAAAACATTTGGCAGAGGTAGTGGGGAAGGAGAAATTAAGGAGGAAGGGAGGCATTTAGTGGTTTAGCACTCTTCTCCCCTGCTTCTCCCCTGCAGGCAACATCCAGTTGCTTCTCAGGCGCTCAGGGTTGGTAATAATAAACATCACACACACTTAAAAATAAAATTATCCCTTGCTGCGCCTAAGAATGCTGGCTCACAGAGGAATGTTTTACAGCTCTTTCAGGCAGAGGCGTAGGAAGGTCAGGTGGTGCCCGTTGCAGAAAATTTCTTGTCACCCCCCCCCATTGTTTGTTTTTTTAAAATTATTTTATTTTTTGCCTGCAAAAATGGTTTTACGTTATTTCATATTTTCTTACAAAGGAATAATAACAAGTAATAATAATAATAAAAAAACTTTTATTTATATCCCGCCCTCCCCGGCCGAAGTCGGGCTCAGGGCGGCTAACATCAGATACATAACATTGGTATAAAATCAAACAATAATTAAATTACCTCCTAAAAACATGTCAAAATCAAATTAAAGTCTAATTAGATGGCTTTCTGCAGGTTTAGGGTTGGGAACAGTAAGTGCTCCACTGAATTGAAATTTCAGCCTTCACAACATTGGAAAACAGCCAAGTAAACAGCTATTTTCGTGGAGGAGGGTCAAGATATTAATTGATATGCATGAAATTTCATATATAGCTATATAATCCCTAGTGTAGTAAGATAAGACCTTTGGAGCAGTCATTTTTAAAAAGCTTTTTATGAACCGCCCTAGTAGGGCAGTAATTGTTCCTTGATAACTTGTCACCCCCCCTCCATGATGGAACCTGGGGCGACCCACCCCCTTCGCCCCCCCTTCCTACGCCCCTGCTTTCAGGAAACCATTTGGTCTCAAACTTTGGAGGGCCTGGAGCAGAAAGAGCTATCAGAAATGCCCCTTTGCTCGTCCTTGCCTAGTTGATACAGGGAGCAGCATATGCTCAGCATCAATTAATGGCCATAATGGTACAAAACACAGAAGGCAGGCTCGGAGGTATGTGGGGCCCAAGGTATTATGGGGGGTGCTATAGGCCGCACCAACACCGCAAATCATTGTTTTTGCAGAATACCTACAAAATACCTACAAAAACAATGCAAAGAACTGGAATCATTAGCAGGTTTGGAGTAAACATTTACAAGTAACAGAATTTATACAAATTATAAGATTAAATATAAAAAAATGAATGGAAAGGAAATAAGCAGTGTAAAATAAGTGTAAAAATAATCTAGAGAAGGAGGTTGAGGGAAGTCCGTGGGGGTGGGGATAATTTGGGATTGGTGAATTATGATATTTGTTATAATGTAATTTTGGGGGGAAATGGGAAAACTTAATAAAAACTATTTAAAAAAAATACAAAAGTGCCTCTCAGGCAGCAATGAAACCACTGACTTCAAATAAACAATGTTACCAGCTAAACACACACACACACACGCCCCGCGAATCATGCTCAGAAAACAAAACCGAACTACGTATGTGAAATTGTGTTAAATTGCATAGTTCAGCCTGGATTGCTTCATTTTTATTCTTTATATAGCACCTGCCAGGAGGCTTCATCAAGACTGCTTCTTCAGTGGGAGGGCTGCTGGCTGCACCTCAACCCCGATGAAAATCCCCACCCCAAAAGCTCCTCCTGTCTGTGCCCAGAGGAAATCTTGCCAGTGGCACCTAGCTTCCCCAAGCAAAAAGCGGTGGGACCACAGAACAGCAAGAAAGGATGCTTTACAGAGGCTATTTAAAGCTGTAAACCGTCTCCAGCAAATTAACATTCAGACAAATATCACTTTCCCAATGAATATGTAGCAGCAAACCCATGCTCTCTGGAGCCATGGACAGAGAGGAATGAAAATGTGTGTGTTTTGAAATGGAGGGCAAACATCACGGACCCTTCTCGCTGGGCCAATTTGTTCACCACTGCTCTGTGTTTGTGCCATCGCTGAAACGAGTTAACATTTTGTGGGCACATGATGGGAGGAGATAATGCATCATGCTCCAGTACATGCAGTCTCCTGCCTTTGGGTGTGGTGTTGGAACCAGTAACTTTTGGGTTCGTTCCAGACCCGGGTTTCTAGAGTAACAGCTCCCTGGACTTTCCTGCCAGTTGTTTTTTTTTAAAGTTTATATAAGCCTACCTACATTCCTTTCTTATTTGTGTTTGACAGTGTTGCAATTAATCGCCTAAGAAACCCTGCAAACAAATGAAAGGGATCCCTGTCAGTTCAAGGGTGCGGTGCTCAGCTCGCTGTGTGGATAAATGGTTAGATTTTTGCTGGATGACTAAACTGGCAGCTATTCAGCTGTCCTCCCCACAAAGCTTTTTTATTTTTATTTTCTTCCTACGCCATTATTTGCCAAATGGATTGTTCCACTGGACAGAGTGCCTCCGGGGACATTGGATAGTATTCTCCAAAGCTGAGACTGGACCCACTGTTTACGGACTGAAGGAAATTCCCCTCGTCACAGGGAAGTTCTGGTAGAAAGAGAATGCTTGTTACAAAGCAGAGAAACCAGTTTCGGAGGAAATTGCAAGGGAGTTGCAGCCTCAGTGAGTCAGTTTCAACATATAACTGGACTTCCCTCTCTTGTCTGTTTCCTAAACTTCAGATAGCAGAGGAAAGCTTTTTCTGAATGGCACTGGTGGCACAACTCAACCTTGTAGACCCAAAAGTTTACTTTTAGAGTGTGGCACTGTAAGAGTAAGGTTGGAAAGAACCTCTCTCAGAGAAAACCAGTCTGTGTTTACACTGGGCTAAAGATTTTGGATATAATATACAGTTAGAAGACTGGGAGAAATTGTGGAAAGAAAGTATAAGATTTTCTGCCTGTAATGCTTTGAAAGAGAATATAATGAAAATGATGTATAGATGGTATATTAAAGGTAAAAGGACCCCTGACCATTAGGTCCAGTCGTGTCCGACTCTGGGGTTGCGGTGCTCATCTCGCTTTATGGGCCGAGAGCCGGCGTACAGCTTCCGGGTCATGTGGCCAGCATGACAAAGCAACAGAAGCCACCAGACCCTTATATATAGTGATAGGTGGGAGGGGTATTACTCAGAAGGGTGGTGGGAATGGGTGATAGGCTACACCCTATCCCACAGCTATCAGCCTATCACCCATTCCCACCACCCTTCTGAGTAATACGCCTCCCACCCTCTCACTATATATAAGGGTCTGGTGACTTCTGTTTCAGTGTATCTGAAGAAGTGTGCATGCACACGAAAGCTCATACCAAGAACAAACTTAGTTGGTCTCTAAGGTGCTACTGGAAGGAATTTTTTTATTTTTTATTTTGCCCTGGAAGGGGATCAGAGAAAAGCAAGGCGAGCCCCTGGATTCCTTTAACGGAATAGCCAATCACACATTGGAGGGGCAGGTGTGACAACCTCCACTCCACCTTGAACCAATGCCTAACCGCCAAACCTTACAAAGTTGTGATGATTTGCTACATGGCAGGCGAAACCCAAGGGGCACCAGCCAATCAGCCAAATGGGAAAATTCCTACCGGGCCCCTGTCCCAAAAACAGACGACCCACGACGGCATAGCAAAACCCTAAATATAGGGAGGGTGGACGGGTGATCCAGCACACGAAGCGAAAGAGAAAGCTCTACGCAACGTGCAGCAGTATATATAAAGGTCCCTCGGTTAATACACAAAATTCCCCATTGGCCAGATCTGCCCAGCAACCGAGGGACCACCAATTGGGTTGTCGCGGCTATCCAATCACTCCCACCCACACAAACAGTGAGGTCAGTCCCGATGATCTCACCGCAACATATGCCCTCCATGATGAGGACACGGTTTATGGGAATGAGATGATTTATTCATTGGAATGAGATGATTTAGTTCAAATGCGTTATTTACACATGCTGTGGTATGTCCTGAAAGATGGCATGGAAATATTTATAATTAATTCTGAGTGAAGTATGTTATGCTTCTTTTTATTTTTCTGGCACACACTGCAAGGTTAAATACTGACATACAGTGGTGACGGTTGTACCTACTCATTTTTTCTGTAACTATTATTTGCATTTCCCTAGTATTAAAACCCTGGTTCTGATCATTTTAACCTAAGTCTGCAGGGGAAAATATTTGGCTCCAAAAAGGGAAATTTCAATGCACGTGAAAGGAAATTTTGATGGAGACAGTTCACACACACGAACGTGACTAGATCTCCCTTTCGATTGCACAGAGAGTCGAGAGGGCTTGCTTATATTCTGCGGTTACTGTTGCATATTGCAAAAACAGAAAGGTGCTTTCAAAAAGGAGAAGTTTTGTGCAAACAAACATGGACTGACATCATAGGAGGAACTGTCAGAGTTGTGGGAAATGTATTCTCCACTCATCGCACAGCTTCCACTACATCAGCAGAGAGATTTCACAACTCGAATCTGTGACCTTTGCGTGGTCAGGCGGAGTCCCCCCGAACCCCGGGCAGCCCCTGAGGGAAATAATGCCCAATCACAACGGGCCAAACAAAAAATGTAAATGACATGGAGGTTTGGCAAAATGAAGGGCGGGGCAGAGAGAACAAAAACCAGGGAAATTAGGAATAGAAAAAGTTTGAAATACAGATATTTAACTTTTCCTGAGAGAAGGAAATGCAACAGAGCTCATTCTCAGTGACTCACAGTGAGCCAGAATTCCATCATGTAGACCAAATAACAGAGTAACAGGGCTTTTCTCTCAAAATTTACAGTTGGGGATTTTACCATGCCTCTGTTAAAAAACAAAATAAATCCCCACAGCTTGTTTTTATTCCAGTGCAGTTGATGATAGTTTCCACGGCTGGCTCAGACACATAGCTGTCAACCCTCCCTTTTTTGGCGGGAAACTCCCTTATTCCAATGCAGTTTCCCGCTGCTATCCCGGATTGTTGATATCCCTTAAATTTCCCGGATTTCAAAGGAAGCAGCTCCTCTCCCTCCCTTCCGGCCAGGGAGGCTCCTCAGCTGCGTTGCTCGGCTGCCAATAAGGAGTCTGAGACCGACTGGGGGCGGAGCTTGCATGCCTTGTGCAGCCAGACCCTCATGCCCAACCAGACAGCCAGCCTGACTGCCGTCTATGTGCTCGCTCTTTCGCAGCCTCTGGAGCGCAGGGTGGCGAGGCTACTTGGTGCCATTGCACCGCCCTTGCGGCATCCCTTATTTTCAAATCCGAAAGTCTGAAAAAATCCCTTATTCTCAAATCCGAAAGTTGACAGCTATGCTCAGGCATGGTGGCTTGGTCACGCTGAGAGAGCCAAATATCACAGAAAAGGTTACATGTGTGATTTGATGTTAAGCACAGAAATATTTGTGTCTTAACATTCAGTGCACCTGTATCAGCAGGATGTGGAATTGGCAGGACCTAGTCTGGACAGAGTCATACAAATGCACCCTATGTATTTTTAAGGATGAAATACTACTCCTGTTGCTACTATTCAAAACATCTGAGACTTACACCCCATGGAGGCCAGCTTTTGTATTCATTTCATCCAATGGGGCATAAAACAGATATTATTAGATCCTGTCTGAATGGAAATTGAAAAAGAACGAGTAATTAAACATGTTCATTTAACTTAAGTTCACTGGCATATGAATCATTTGTAATGGGTTTAAATAATAATAATAATAATGTTGCCACAGGATATATTAATCAACAGCAATATCCAACGGTCTCTGCCTGATAACATTTGACCGAGGAAATGTCCTTCCAGGAGATAACACCAAATCCGCTCTGTCTCTGCTGTTTTAAACAGGAAGTTAACCCAAGCAACAAGCGAGCTGTTTCTGGTGCCATGAGCTAAAGTGCAAAAATGGAACAATTGACGTTTAAGCCAAAAAATATTGGCAAAGCTCTTGCCTAGGAATTAAGGGCCCATCAGTCCAGAGCAGTATCTAATCCGTTCTTCCTTATCCTCTTCTGGCCCTCAGGAATCCACCATGGAGGCTGGATTAAGGATTTCAGGAATGAGCAAGGTGCTGGCAGAGGGTGCTTGACAGGGTGGCAAAAGAGTACCAATAAAGTACTGCAGCCCTGGATTTTCTTAGAGGGCTGCCTAAAACATATTGACATTTATTAAGGACTGGGAACTTCTCATGGGCTTTTTGCATGAAAAAGAAAGCGAACTTGCAATATCTGGATTTGAAGATTGAAAAAACATTGGCTTGTAGAAAACAGAAGAGTTGGATGTCGATTTGAGTGAATACTTTGAACAAGTTACTGTATTTAGTTGACAGAGAGTCAGAAGTCTTCGTTTCTTTCTTTCTTTCTTTCTTTCTTTCTTTCTTTCTTTCTTTCTTTCTTTCTTTCTTTCTTTCTTTCTTTTTCTTTCTTTCTTTCTTTCTTTCTTTCTTTCTTTCTTTCTTTCTTTCTTTCTTTCTTTCTTTCTTTCTTTCTTTCTTTCTTTCTTTCTTTCTTTCCCTTCCTTCCTTCCTTCCTTCCTTCCTTCCTTCCTTCCTTCTTTTTCTTTTCCTTCCTTCCTTCCTTCCTTCCTTCCTTCCTTCCTTCCTTCCTTCCTTCCTTCCTTCTCCTCCTCCTCCTCCTCCTTCTCCCTTTCCTTTGCTCCTGTTTTCTTTTCTTTTATTCTGGTATATTGTAAAAAAGATACATTGTTTTGGGTATAAACTTTTGTGTATCTTTAGCTGTACATCAAAGAAAATAAAATGTTGGGGGAAAAGAAAGCAAGGGGGTCAATTCCCCCTTCCTTGTGCTCTGTTTCGAACATAGGAAGGAGGAGCAGGACCCAGAGCTGCCAGAATGGGCAGTAAGCCATGAGCTCCAATGACTTAGTGGGACAATATTCCTGCTAGCAAAGCTAATTCAGGCAAGAGGACTCTTGGAGGGCCTGGTGGAGACTCGTGAAGCTTGTGGAGGACTTGGGGGACAGACTGATAACCTCTGTTTATAAAGAAGAAGAATACTTTGGAACTGATATCCCGCTTTATCACTACCCGAAGGAGTCTCCAAGCGGCTAACATTCTCCTTTCCCTTCCTCCCCCACAACAAACACTCTGTGAGGTGAGTGGGGCTGAGAGACTTCAGAGAAGTGTGACTAGCCCAAGGTCCCCCAGCAGCTGCATGTGGAGGAGAGGGGAATCCAACCCAGTTCACCAGATACGAGTCTACCACTCTTAACCACTACACCACACTGACTCTTTTTCTTTTTCCAAAGAAAAAAAAGAGGCTGGTCATGAAAGGGTGGATTTCAGGTGGCCTTCACTGTAATTCAAGGGAAACTCTTGAAATCTCAGGGCTCCCTATAGCAGACTGACAACTGCAAGAATCCTCCTCATCAGGGACTAAGACAAATTTGGATGCATCAAGAACAAAAAGTCATCTTACATGCAAAACAAAGGGCTGAATTTGTTTTATTGAAACAATAAAACTCTGCTGTTTCCTTCCTCAGCCAATCCTGTTATTTCCTCTTTCTTTAGTGTTTTGGGGTGCTAAATTTCACAAAGTACATTCTTTTCTGTTTATCTCTAAGAGTAGGTTTAAAAACAACAAAGTCATAATATTTTTTTCTCTCTCAACCCCCTTGTTTTCCAAGATGAAGCTTCAATCAGTTCTTGCTGTCTTCGGGGAAATCTGGAAAGATAAAGATCAGAATAATCTTGTGAAGTCATTGTCTAGGAAAGGAGGTGGAGGTTAAAAAACAACAACAACCTTGCAAAAAACCACTTTTGCTAGCCACCAGAGAGTTGTGTATCTTATTTCCAAAATGTTGCCAGATATCAGAGATCTCTGTGTGGCATATACTACCCTTCTTGAGTATAGAACCCTCCACCTGCGTTATTACCACCAGGCCATAATGGTAAGGGGATCGTCTTGAGCAGGAATTGAGTATCTAGAACAGCAGTTCCAAAAGGGGGAACAGTGACTCATTTCATCTCGGGTCATGGGAACCTTGTGGGGTCACCAGCATACAATAGAGTGACTTGCTATGAGAAGATGGCTGTTTGGGAACTGACCGTCAAAGGAAGCATTTGCTTATCAGCTCATTTCAGAGCTTCAACTCCACTGTTTTCCCCCATGAGAAGAAGGGAAGTAGTTCAAGTGGAAAAGGCTCCCTTACAGCTACTAGGAGCATCATTTTTGTAGCCCTTTGAACATGCCCCTTTAGCACCATCCCTTGCTAAATTTGATCATGGCACCCAGTACGTTTCCGAGCACAATTCAAAGTGTTGGTGCTGGTTGGTGCTGGTGCTGACCTTTAAAGCCCTAAACGGCCTCGGTCCTGTATACCTGAAGGAGCGACTCCACCCCCATCGTTCAGCCCAGACACTGAGGTCCAGCGCCGAGGGCCTTCTGGCAATTCCCTCACTGCGAGAAGCAAAGCTACAGGGAACCAGGCAGAGGGCCTTCTCGGTAGTGGCGCCCACCCTGTGGAACGCCCTCCCAGCAGAGGTCAAAGGAATCAACAACTACATAACATTTAGAAAATACCTGAAGGCAGCCCTGTTTAGGGAAGTTTTTAATCTGTAACATGTTAAATGTATTTTAATATTTGCTGGAAGATGCCTAGAGTGGCTGGGGAGACCCAGCCAGATGGGCGGGGTACAAATAATAAATTATTATTAAGATGATTATTATCATGCCCCAGCTTTTAAAGAAACCCATAGCTTTAACCTAAATTATGCAATGACTTTATGTGTAGTTGTAACGCCAACCACAGAGAAAATGTTACTGTGCCTCACCCACCCTACAAAGAAAAACCCAAAAAAGGCAAAATTTGCTTTTGGGAAATTTCAGTTAAACTTGGGGCATTACCTTGGTATTATCACTGACCCTAATATTAGTATTCCTCAGCTGACCATGGCTGCTTGCTGTCGCCAGTACACATTTTCATATAACCCACATTGCATTTTCAGAGCACATAAAGAAAGAATTGACAGAAGCTTTTGGGGTGGAGCATCAGCACAATCCCATTTGGGGATCAGAGGTGGTGGAAGCTCCAAGCAAGTATGCTCTATCAGCATGGATTTGAGGAACCACACTTAAAGGATTTGAGAGGGATGGCAGGGGGAGGACTATCTGACCTGGAGGTGCAACTTTCTGCCCAGAGTCTCAAGCCATTTCAAAGCCTGGAGACACTTATAGACAAACAGTCAACTAGTGGCACAACTGCCAATAATATATATTAATACCGTAATGGTGTCATAGCAAACAAGCAAATCGTTCTGCAGATAGTTCTCTACTGGAAGCGCAAAGTCGTGTAAGTGGGAACGGTCGCAAGAAAGGATTCTTCACATAGCCTAATGTAGAGGCAGGGGTCATACGTGAGTAGTGGTCACAGAAGACAACCTCCTCACCGTCCTTCGGCAAAAGTAGTAGTACAATTGATCAGAAGACCTGTACTCCGGATGTTAAGCAGGCTTCGCAACAGCTTCTTCAGTCCATAATACTATATACTCAACATGATACTTCAAGAATATGTTGCTGTGCCTGTGAAGACTCATGTATGACCCCTGCCTCTACATTTGACTATGTGAAGAATCCTTTCTTGCGACCATTCCCACTTACATGAATTTGCGCTTCCAGTAGAGAACTATCTGCAGATATTGATGCAGAAAGTTCCGAAGCTCCTTGAGGTGTGCTATGTGTGCTCAGTTCTGCTCCCAACAACTCAAAAGCAGAGATGTTTGACTAGTTCAAAACCATTTCCTATCCACCCTCCTCTTCTCCTACTATAGCCTAATTCTGAATGGCTCCACTACCATTTTGCTCTTTAAACCAACCAACCAACCAACCATCGGGAGATGCAACCACAGCTCTCACCATAGCTGTCAACCCTCCCTTTTTTTGCGGGAAACTCCCTTATTCCAATGCCGTTCCCCGCTGCTATCCCAGATTGTTGATATCCCTTAAATTTCCCGGATTTCAAAGGAAGCAGCTCCTCTCCCTCCCTGCCGCCCAGGGAGGCTCCTCAGCTGCGTTGCTCGGCTGCCAATAAGGAGTCTGAGACCGACTGGGGGCGGAGCTTGCATGCCTTGTGCAGCCAGACCCTCACGCCCAACCAGCCAGCCAGCCTGCCTGCAGTCTATGCGCTCACTCTTTCGCTCACCCGTTCACGCGCAGCCTCTGGAGCGCAGGGTGGCGAGGCTACTTGGTGCCATTGCACCGCCCTTGCGGCATCCCTTATTTTCAAATCCGAAATTTTGGGAAAATCCCTTCTTTTCAAATCCGAAAGTTGAAAGCTATGGCTCTCACCCCATCACACTTTAATTCTTCATTCCAGGCTACCTCGTGATGACCACATGACTAGGACTCACCAGAAATATTTTCTTCCTCTTTGGGGATTTTATCCGTATCAGAGTCGTCCTCAAGTAGCGCCATGTGTTGCATCTGTGACTGGTGAACCACATTTGAATTTAGATCTGCCATTTGCTCAGCAGGGAGCAGCAGAGCAGCATATCCTGGCCCTTCTGCTTTGGGCAGCTGCAGCAGGCAAGGACTGGGAGGCCCACTCTGGTTCTGGTTCTGGTTCTGAAGGTGCTGTGCCTGCTCAGCTGAGTAACATCCCCCTCCTGAGCCGGAAAACTGCATTTGCGAGCAAAGTTGATTGGAAAATGGAACTCCTTGCATATACAATTCATTCCAGGGCACAGTCTGAAATGCAGGGATATAGCCTAGGTGAAGGCAGAAGCGAAAAAAGGAGAAGAGAAAGGCAGAGGGGGAAAGAAAAGAAAGAATTCCTTTATGCTCTTTCAGCCACTGTGGGATTTTTAAGTGTTTTTACCACGAGCAACTAAGTCACGCTAATCCTTTGAATAAAAATTTGGATGTGCTAGAAAGCGGCCTGCACTGCTGCTGCAGTTTGCCACAGAAAGACCCTTTTTAAAAAGTTCCACGTTTAAAATATATATCCACAAAGGGTGACTGGATAAATAAACTAATTGAATGTATAGAATTGGCAAGATTAACTGCAGTAATAAGGTACCAATCAAACCAATGAAACCAGAAAATAATGGAAATGGTTTGAAGATTATATGTCCAAAGGTAAAGGTAAAGGGACCCCTGACCATTAGGTCCAGTCGTGACCGACTCTGGGGTTGCGGTGCTCATCTTGCTTTACTGACCGAGGGAGCCGGCGTACAGCTTCCAGGTCATGTGGACAGCATGACTAAGCCACTTCTGGCGAACCAGAGCAGCGCATGGAAACGCTGTTTACCTTCCCGCCGGAGCGGTACCTATTTATCTACTTGCACTTTGATGTGCTTTCAAACTGTTAGGTTGGCAGGAGCAGGGACCGAGCAACGGGAGCTCACCCCGTCACGGGGATTCGAACCGCCGACCTTCTGATCGGCAAGCCCTAGGCTCAGTGGTTTAACCCACAGCGCCACCCAAGTACTGCTCAAAAACTAACATATTGATATGTTTGGACTGATGTTGGTAAAACTGGTTAAAAATAAAATAAAATAAATAGTAAGCTAAAAGAGTTAAGAAATATAAATTTAGATTAAAAATTGCAATGTGAAATATTACATTATAGTATATAGGAGGGTGAGGGATGGTGGAGGGAAGTCACAAGGATGTTTTAATGTCTGTAATTTAGGGTGGTAGGGTAATATGAATTTTGTTTCGTGTTTATGTGTTGGTTTGTAAATAAAATTTTCTAATTAAAATAAAATAAAATAAAGTTCCATGTTTAAAAAGAAAAAGTCTTTTGTAACTGCTGTAGGAAATGCTGGCAGCCACCGCACCCAGAATGCCTGGCATAGCTGTCAAACCTCTCTTTTTTTGGCAGGAAACTCCCTTATTCCAATGCCATTTCCCGCTGCTATCCCGGATTGTTGATATCCCTTAAATTTCCTGGATTTCAAAGGAAGCAGCTCCTCTCCCTCCCTGCCGGCCAGGGAGGCTCCTCAGCTGCGTTGCTCGGCTGCCAATAAGGAGTCTGAGACCGACTGGGGGCGGAGCTTGCATGCCTTGTGCAGCCAGACCCTCACGCCCAACCAGACAGACAGCCTGCCTGCCGTCTATGCGCTCGCTCTTTTGCTCACCCGTTCACACACAGCCTCTGGAGCGCAGGGTGGCAAGACTACTTGGTGCCATTGCACCGCCCTCGTGGCATCCCTTATTTTCAAATCCGAAAGTTGGGAAAAATCCCTTATTTTTAAATCCGAAAGTTGACAGTTATGCAAAGGACCTTCCGACAGTGTTCAATCCAGCCCACTGTTGACAGCGCCTCCAATGGCACCTGTCCCTTAATAAGGAATCAACCACGTTGGGCAGAATTCCATTCGAGGTACTCACCCGAGTTCCCGGCTGATGGCTGTATTAGGAGCTGTCCTCCTGCGTGGTTCTGCAGGTACCCTTGAGAAGCTTCGGCTGTTCCATAGGTTACAAGTCCCCCGTTGCCAGGCACGGGGAAAAAAGCTGTGTTGGATTTACCAGGCATCGCTGGTGTGAGGCCGACACCGGGCAATGCCGTGCCAGCAAGGTGAACTGGGCCATGGTGCAACTGGGACACCTGGTGCTGAGGATACTGGCTAAACTGGTAAACACCAGGCTGGCTATTTGGGTGGTAATATGGGGTCTCTAGGTTAGCAGTAGGTTCCAGCTGTTCAAGGTAACTACAATGCACAGGAGCGTCGATGCTGGAGGAAAGAAACCATTCACAAGTTATTGTTAAGAATTATAACTAACTACACAAGATATGAGGACAAATAACCAGGGTTTGTTTTTTTGTGGGAAGCACAGTCGTACCTTGGAAGCCGGAAGCCTTGGCACTCGCACGTTTTGGCTCCCAAACGCCACAAACCAGTTTGCGAACATTCTTTGGAAGCCGAATGTCTGGCGCAGCCAGGGGCGGAGGAAGCCTCCTCGCCACCCGGGGCGGTGAACAGAGACTTCCCCCCCTGGGGGCGGGGCATCGTGACATTGTGTCGTGACGTCACAACGCAACGTCACAATGGAGTGCGCATGCGCGAAAAACACGCGTGCGCACTCCATCCAAACCGGCGCTGCTGCTTCCACGGCGCCCTTGTGAGGCGCCAAAAGCAGCGGCAGCGGGGCACCCCCCATGAGCCGCCGATCACGTGCACCCTCTCCTCCCGTGGAACTCGGGGTGTACCGCCGCCCCTGCCCCCCCTTGCGAGGGCACCCCCACCCACGAGCCACCGCACGCAATCGGCGGCTCGTGGGGGTGCCCCACCGCTGCTACTTTTGGCGCAGCAGCTCACAAGGGTGCTATGGGAGCAGCGGCGGTGCCGGCGGGCGGTCCCCGCGCAGGGCGGGGCCAGCCCAAGTGTCACCCTCTCCTTCCGTGGAACCTGGGGCGTACCGCCCCCTGCCCCCCTGTGAGGCGCGGCGCCTCAGTAGGGTGCCACGGAAGCAGCGGTGCTGTTTTGGATGGAGTGCACACGTGCGAAAAACATGCGTGTGCACTCCATCCAAACCGGCACCGCCGCTTACGCAAGCAGCGGCAGCGGGGCACCCCCACCCACGAGCCACCGCACGCGATCGCCGGCTCGTGGGGGTGCCCCGCCGCTGCTACTTTTGGCGCGGCGGCTCACAAGGGTGCCACGGGAGCAGCAGCGGCGGCGCGCGGGCCCCCCGCAGGGCGGAGCCAGCCCAAGTGTTACCTTCTCCTCCCATGGAACCCGGGTTGTACCGCCCCCGCCCCCCCTTGCGACGCCAGTGGGCACAGCTTCTGATTGGGGGCAGGAGCTTCCTACAGTCAACTGGAAGCCTCCGCTTGGTTTCCAAACATTTTGGAAGTCGAATGGACTTCTGGAACAGATTCCTTTTGACTTCCAAGGTACGGCTGTATCAAACATGCAAATACTCACAAAGCATCCATTTTTGAAACATTTCTGGGGGGGAACCCCCTCACACGCCCAAATACAAATATTTTACATTGCCTCCAAACGAAGTTCAAGATACAGTGGTGCCTCAGTTTATGAACTTAATCAGTTCCACACATCTGTTCTTAAACTGAAACCGTTCTTAAACCAAGGCGCACTTTCCCTAATGAGGCCTCCCGCCGCCGGTGCCCTTCCACCGCTCAGCTTCCATTTTTAGATCGAGGTAAAGTTCGCAAACCAGGACACTACTTCCGGTTTTGCGGAGTTCGTAAACCGAATCGTTTGTAAACAGGACTGTTCTTAAACCGAAGTACCAAGTGGGCAAAGCCCAAGTGAAGCGGAGTTCCAAAGCTGAAAGACATCTAGTGAGGACACTCACATTCATGCCTTTGTTTGAATTTTGTCTGCCACGAAACAAGGGGCCAATTAGAGGTTGGGCTAGAGGACCTCAGGGTCCCTTCCAACTTCACAGGCATGCTATAGCACAGAGACCGCGCCACACTTGACTGCAGAACACATGCAAAGATTGCAGCGCATGCCTGGTGGATCTGCAGCTTCTGAAACCTTGCTCCCTTAGAATCATTCCAAACTAAGTTCTATCGCTGCCTGCTAGGGATCCCTTCTTGTGTGTCAAACATAGCTGGAGGTCGGGCAAATCCCTGTTAGCGCTCAGATATGGATTCTGAAGATCCATTCTTGGTTAAAAGTTAGCTTTTCCCCTGTTGGGTTGGAACCCAATGGATTTGGATTCCTACCAATCCAAATGAAAAGCTACACTGCATGAAAAGCTAAGAGGCTTGGGGTTTTCCCCACAGGCCCTGATAACTGTAGGTTATGAGAAAGCTAGAGCAGGGGTCGGCAACCTCCGGCCCATGGGCCGGATCTGGCCCACGGAGGCCGTTTAACCGGCCCACGAGCCGTCCAGTTACCGGCGCAGCGCGGGGACCTGCGCAGACGCCGAAAATCGTATCTGCGCAGGCGTCTGGGCATGCGCAAAAGCAATTTCCGGTGCCAGGGGACATGCGCAGACACAATTTCCGGCAACGCACTGCGCATGTGCGGCCCACAGACGAGTTCCATGGGACGGATCCGGCCCATGGCCGGATAACGTTGCCGACGCCAGAGCTAGAGCAATAATCTGCCAATGAATTTGGGAATGTGGAACTGCAATGCCACGTGAGCGAGATGAATAAACACCCAGCAATAAAAAGATAATGGGAGAGGATTTACCCCTGCAAATTAGTTGTCAAAATTACAAATACCTAAATGCATACGGTCATTTACCCTCGCTAGATTCAACGTGCTGCAATCTGCCTTATTGCAGGGCAGATTCGAGGGTAAACCATACACGGAATGAGTTTGTCCCTGCGGCTTGATGGAGGTAGAAACTGTCTCTCATGCCTTGCTATGCTGCCGTTTCTACGGGGATATACGCTCGGTATTTATTACCCCTGCTATGCAAAAATCTCCAAATGAATCCGAAATTCAATGTCTAAAATCCCTGGTAGTGGTAGTGGACAAGGATCCTGAGATCACGTTAAGGGTAGCCAAATTCTGTGCGATTGCCATAAAACTTAGGGAACAAGCTGTGCTATCATAATGATTAAGGCCTTAAATGATAATTTCAGGTTATATGTTAGTGACTAAGTTTTTATTTATTTGTTTTTGTAACTGTTGCTATATCTGTATTGTTCCTGTTATACCGAATTGCAAATTCAAATGTATCCCTATCGTGTTTTATGGCTTCCTTGATATTGTATGTGGGCTGGAATTGGTCTGTGACCAAAATAATAAATTCAAATTCAAATGCTTGGTGGGTGGGGGTAAGAAAGTCCTGCAAAGTTCATCTGCTCATAGATGATGCACTCACAGCGGATGGCAAATTTGGAATGCAAATAAAGACAACCCATTTTGTGGCGCAGGAAGAAAGCCAACAGCTATGGGAATACAATTTAGCCTTTTTATCTCAGGTGGCAAATTAATGTAGATGAACTCTAAGAAGAAGAAGAAGAGTTTGGATTTGATATCCTGCTTTATCACTACCCGAAGGAGTCTCAAAGCGGCCAACATTCTCCTTTCCCTTCCTCCCCCACAACAAACACTCTGTGAGGTGAGTGGGGCTGAGAGACTTCAGAGAAGTGTGACTAGCCCAAGGTCACCCAGCAGCTGCATGTGGAGGAACGGAGACGCGAACCTGGTTCACCAGATTACGAGTCTACCGCTCTTAACCACTACACCACACTGGCTCTTAAGGCGAGAGCCTTCACCTTGCTCACTTCTCCTACCTTTGGTTCTGGAGGTTGTAGGCAAAGACCTCACTGCAGCTACTTTCCTGGCTAGATGGACTATATTCACTGCTGGGGGTATCCAGCATCAGGGGAACAATGTGATTGTTTGGGTTAAACGCCATGTTGAGCGGGAGGCTGGCTCTACGAATGGGTGGAGGACTTGGAATGGCAGGAAATATTTCTTTCTTGAAGGAACTGAACATGCCCTGGGAGATGTCTTTCATCTGGACAGAGTCATACGTGGTTGTTCTGCCAGTAACAGAGTCGACTGTAAAGGAAAAAAGGAAGAACGCGTTATAGAAGAGAGGTTGACAGCAGGGCTGAGGGCCCCAAGTGGAAAGCAAACAGAAGATTCAGGGGTGAAGGACTGCAAGGAAAGAGAGTCAAAAGATGATGGAATCCAGAAAAAGGGTTTGCAGGTATGATAAAACGCTGTTGCAGCTATGATACAACGCTGTATCCAATAGCAAACAGACAATCACGGAAATAATTGCCAAACCCAAAACAAACAAAAAAGGTGATAAAACAGCAATGAAAGATATAGAATATATTGTAGCAAAAGTGTAAAAGAAGGTAACAGAAGATAACAATTGTCAATTCAATGGCTAAAGCCTGTTACATACATTCCAAGGATTATCAACTCTAAAGTGCAAAAGTTCACTTCGGAATCCTATATATTCTTCTGGTAAGTAAAACTTTGTTTTAAACATCATATCCATGAGTATTCACTGTATACTTACCAAAAGAATATATAGGATTCCGAAGTGAACTTTTGCACTTTAGAGAATGTACCGGTATGTAAAAGGCTTTAGCCATTGAATTGACAATTGTTATCTTCTATGATACAATGCGGGACCCAGGTGGCGCTGTGGGTTAAACCACAGAGCCTAGGGCTTGCCGATCAGAAGGTCGGCGGTTCGAATCCCCGCGACGGGGTGAGCTCCTGTTGCTCGGTCCCAGCTCCTGCCAACCTAGCAGTTCGAAAGCACAAAGTGCAAGTAGATAAATAGGTACCGCTCTGGTGGGAAGGTAAACGGCGTTTCCGTGCGCTGCTCTGGTTCGCCAGAAGCGGCTTAGTCATGCTGGCCACATGACCTGGAAGCTGTACGCCGGCTCTCGGCCAATAAAGTGAGATGAGCGCCGCAACCCTAGAGTCGGACACGACTGGACCTAATGGTCAGGGGTCCCTTTACCTTTTACCTTTATGATACAATGCTGAGCATGTTTATCATGCACGTATGACACACTTGTACCATGCATCAACATCGTCTGGGAGTCACTGTTGATCTCAGCTCCCCATGGTGTGAACCCTCAGCAACAAATCTACGTTTGCCTCTGCATAATGTGCGATGTGACCCTCAAGCATCGTACTGAGAACAAGCGTTCTGGCTCGTTTCGCCTGCAGTTTAAGAACCACCTTTCCAGTTTGTTAATTGCATACGCTGATGCACAGCCAAGGAGATCGTGTCAAAACAAGTCAAAGGGGACGTGAGTCACATCACACCCTTCTTCAGAAGAGTAAACGGGATTGTGGGAGAGCCCAGATTCCTCTCGAGTTGCCTGTGTGGTTCCGCAATTACATCTGTCTGACGTCAGTGGCACTTCACCTGTCCTAGCACAGAAGAGGTTTCCCCGATACTGCGTGCAAGTTCCGTCCCAACAGGAAAGGGGAACAACTGAGCCATCAGGGCATTCCCTGACGTTCTGACAGAGGCAGGGCACAGAGTAAATGCACAGTTGGCACCTATGGGGATCCAGTTATCTTTCTTTCAACAGGTGGCATCCTGACAGCACCAACAAAAATAAAAAACTTCTGTGTCAAACTTCCACAACACCACAGTCCAGGTGCTCCCCAACATAAAGGGATGGGGAGCAAAAACTGGCCTCTGTGGCCCAGGTCACACTACTTTATTTTTGAGGCAGAGCAGTAGCGTGTTGGGACCCAGGTGGCACTGTGGGTTAAACCACAGAGCCTAGGGCTTGCCGATCAGAAGGTCGGCGTTTCGAATCCCCGCGACAGGGTGAGCTCCCGTTGCTTGGTCCCTGCTCCTGCCAACCTAGCAGTTCGAAAGCACATCAAAGTGCAAGTAGATAAATAGGTACCGCTCCGGCGGGAAGGTAAACGGCGTTTCCGTGCGCTGCTCTGGTTCACCAGAAGCGGCTTAGTCATGCTGGCCACATGACCTGGAAGCTGTACGCTGGCTCCCTCGGCCAATAATGAGAGATGAGTGCCGCAACCCCAGAGTCGGTCACAACTAGACCTAATGGTCAGGGGTCCCTTTACCGTTACCATTCTCCCTCGCCCATCCCTAAAACTGTCTCTGAGCACAACCTCCCTAGAATCTGAAGACTGAATACAGAGGCAGAATTGAGTATCTTCAATATTCTGATAACAGTGCAGAAAACACTTCTGAATGCCTTTCCTCAGTGGTTTCATGTAGATGTTAAAAAGTACTGATTCTTGCAGTGCACCTTAAGCCAATGGCCATGGGGTGGAAAAAGTGTCTCACAGCAGCACCTCCTGGAGAAACTCGTCACTGAAAATCTGTCTTGTAAGCCCAACCTACGCAACTGATCCAGAAGAATACGGTGGTCAAAAACCCTCTGGGAAGCCCAGGGTAGCATTCCCCCTGCCCTGATGTAAATCAATGGCTAGGAAACAAAAACTGTTGCTTTCTCAAAATTATTTGGAAGGGTTCCAAATAATCAGCATAATCCAAGACCACGTGACTTTGAGAGGTTGCTACCTGACCCTACACTTGTTTTCCCCAGATCACTAGGAAAGCCTCATCCTTAAAAGCCTGTGTAAGATCACCATCTTCTGGTTGTTACTGACACTACAACAGAGTTCTGAGACTTGCTTTACAAAAGGCGTTTTCCTCCCAGCCCTGCTTGCTACCCAAAGACAAGGAAGAAGAAGAAGTGTTTGGATTTGATATCCCGCTTTATCACTCCCCGAAGGAGTCTCAAAGCGGCTCACATTCTCCTTTCCCTTCCTCCCCCACAACAAACACTCTGTGAGGTGAGTGGGGCTGAGAGACTTCAGAGAAGTGTGACTAGCCCAAGGTCACCCAGCAGCTGCATGTGGAGGAGCGGAGATGCGAACCCGGTTCACCAGATTATGAGCAGAGGAGCTTCTCTCTGCCCCAGCTGCTGAACTGGGATTTGGCAGGGACCAGGTGAAGGAAGGAGCTGCTAAGATTTCTGTTCTCTGGGTCAGATTTGCACAACTTGTGATCTATCGAGCCCAAGGCAGTTCACCAGCCTGAAAGGTGGCTAGCCTAGGGACTAAAAGAAAACAGAACAACCCCTATGGAAAATTTATCAAACAATACAGATACCGGTAAGCTGCTGGCAGTACACAAAACTGCAAGGGGTGTGTGATGTCACTGCGCCAAAGGACATTCTACGGAAGGTCACCATTAGCTAACACTATACTGAACAGAATCCACACTTCTCTCCGTTGGGGCAGGCTGTCCTCCCAGTTCTCACCTGGACAGGTAAAGACAGCCAGTGCTTCCAAGTCCATAGCTGTCAACTTTCGGATTTGAAAATAAGGGATGCCGCAAGGGCGGTGCAATGGCACCAAGTAGCCTCGCCACCCTGAGCTCCAGAGGTTGCGCGTGAACGGGTGAGCAAAAGAGCGAGCGCATAGACGGCAGGCAGGCTGTCCTGTCTGGTTGGGCGTGAGGGTCTGGCTGCACAAGGCATGCAAGCTCCGCCCCCAGTCGGTCTCAGACTCCTTCTTGGCAGCCGAGCAACGCAGCTGAGGAGCCTCCCTGGCCAGCAGGGAGGGAGAGGAGCTGCTTCCTTTGAAATCCGGGAAATTTAAGGGATATCAACAATCCGGGATAGCAGCGGGAAACGGCATTGGAATAAGGGAGTTTCCCACAAAAAAGGGAGGATTGACAGCTATGTCCAAGACCCACATGCCCTCAGAGTTTTTTGCTATGGCTCTCTCTCTCTCTCTCTCTCTCTACCCCTCTCTAAACATCCCTTTCAATGCTGTCCTCAAGGCACTTGGAAACCCCGAGCCAAGTTTGCCTCCTGAAGTGCTGTTCCTTGGCCGGCTCCTGCTTCTCAGTCAGCATCTCCCACTCCAGATGCTGATCCTCGCGCTGAGAGGAAGGAGGGAGAGGAAGGAGAGGAGAGGACTTTCACTCACACCTTCAGTTTGCTCCAAGGACTCTCACTCTTGCCAGGCATGAGCCTCAGGTGAGATTCCCTTTAAAATGCTTTACACGAAGGTGTGGGGGGGCAGTGAAAGCCTTTCCTTTTAGGACTCTGGAGGGAGCAGCTACCTGGCATTTGACTACCCTGGAACTGTCGAGTTGGAAGGGACCATGAGGGTCATCTAGTCCAACCCCCTGCGATGCAGGAATCTTTTGTCCAATGTGGGGCTCGAACTCACAACCCTGAGATTATCTCTACTGAGCTATCGCCAAAGGAATCCGAAAGAAGGCCAAGAAACTCATTAATGCCTGCACCGGTGAAGAAAATCTCATTGAGCTGCTTTGGAGACGCAGTTGGTTGACTTTCATCTCAGAGTCAACAAGCGTTTTCGCCACCTCTCTCAAGGAGCCTTTATGTTCTAAGTTTTTTACTGACTGTCTGATTGGATCCAGATTGGATCCAGATGAAACCAAAAAGTACTTTTGTTTGCTCTTACACAGTGAAAGCAAATTTTACCGTCCTGGCTGCAAGATTTGAAAAAATCAAGGGAAGCATTCTGGAATCAGAGCCCGATTTGAGGAACTGCCTACAGCTATACTACACAGCAAATTCCTGTGGGTACCTATCCACGAGCGCCTATGCCCATGCATGACTAATAAGGTGGAATCTGTTACTCACATTCTTCTATTCTGTGAATTTTATAGTGAAGAACGGTCTCGTCTTATATTACCCCTTTTATCAAAATTTAAACCCTTGCAATATTATCTGGAATTTATTCCTGAAATCCTACGCAAATTCCTTTTGGAAGACTCTTTGAGCTCAGTATCTTATGCTGTGGCCAAGTTTTGCACCTTAGCCATCAAAAAACGTAAATCGCTTCTACTGGAAAATATACTATAAATTTCTTTTGCGCCATTGTTTCCCCCCCTGATCCTTAGGATTTTGACGCCTTGTAGCGATATTCTGATCGCTGGTTTGGAATTATACTGTACTGTATTATATTGCTGGCTTTTGCTGTAATAAACTGAGTTGAGCATTCAGGAATCAGTCTTTGTCTCAGTGAGGCACAGTGGAATATGCCACAAGCAAGGAATCACGGGAGGTTTTAACCTGGAGGGGGGGCACCCGTGACTCCCAACCACAGGACCTGCTGGGAGATGAAGTCCAACAACTCAAGAAGGGTCACAGGTTTCCCTATATTAAATGAAAGCTATGCTTTCTTTCCAGTGAGCGGAAGTTGCATAACAGGTCAAAGATGAAGCCTAGATATTTCCTTTCTAAAAGCATTACAACTGTGGAAAGTAGATGGGGGGAAACAGTCACAGGTACCGGGTAGTTGCCCTGGTGTGCTCCAACATCAGTCTTTCTTTGCTGTATTCCAAGGAATGAAAGATGCGAAGAACCCTCCATTCACAAGTTGTCTTGTGAACGAAACAATCTTGTGTTTATCCCATGAAGATAAAGGTTTAGTGCTGCACCGTGTGAGAGATAGACCTTCCACTGAGAGAGGAAGTAAAGTAGGGAAACAGGAAGTGAGGCAAGGGCCAACCCTACCCAAGTCACCAGTGCCACAAGCTGAACAGGTCTCACCTGATGAGGCAGCCAGTGGCACGGCCGATCCACTGAGCATGCTAGAATAGTTGGCATCAGCTGTGGCATCCATCCTGAGTGCAGAAGGCTGATCATGCACCATGTCAGATACAGGGGGTGCAGGCAGCAGAGTTATACTGAAAGCAAAGTTGAACACCATCATCAGGAGGAGCAATGGGCAGAAGGCAAAATGCAAACCTTCCCCTCGAGGCTGCTTCACTTTCCATTTCCTTGTCTTCTGAGGAAAAGAGATACTGTCGCCTTCTTTTCTAAAGAGAATGCCTTTGCAGCTTCATTGCAGCACAAGAATATTTGATTTCTCTCTTTAGCTTGGTTGGCTGATCTGTCAAAATGCCCCCCCCCCCAATTCAAACCCAAATATCACAGCCTCCGAGGCAAAATTTATCATTATTTCAGGGCTGCTCTGCTGAGAGGATGTTTGGAACCAGGCATAGGGCCTTCTCGGTAGTGGCACCCGTCCTGTGGAGCGCCCTCCCATCAGATGTCAAGGAAATAAACAACTATCCAACTTTTAGAAGACATCTGAAGGCAGCCCTGCTTAGGGAAGTTTTTAATATTTGAAGATTTATTCTGTTTTTAATGTTCTGTTGAAAGTTGCCCAGGGTGGCTGGGGAAACCCAGCCAGATGGGCGGGGTAGAAATAAATTTATTAATATTATTATTATTGGAAGGCATTGGGGAAGGGGGAAGAGAGGCAATAAGGAGAAGGACACAGGAAACGGGAACCATGGGAATTGATAAAAAGCTGTATCCAAAACCCCACTCCCATAATACTGGCAGGAGTTGGGGGCAATAGATTTGGGAGGGGGGGAGGCAGTATAAAAGCATGGATTGTTGTATTTCATAAGAGTTGCTTTAAGAAGGCTTATTTTCGTTTCACACAATTTCCAGAGAGAAAAATCACTAAGCATAACTCATAAGGCAGTTCTATTTTGAAGGGGGGTGCACCATAAATTTGGAGAGGAACTGATGGGGTAAAGCATTTTTTATCAAATTCCTCTCGTCACACATTTTGTCTGTTGTTTAAACACCTATACCTACACCTAAACACCCAGGTGGCGCTGTGGGTTAAACCACAGAGCCTAGGGCTTGCTGATCAGAAGGTCAGCGGTTCGAATCCCCACTACGGGGTGAGCTCCCGTTGCTCGGTCCCAGCTCCTGCCAACCCAGCAGTTCGAAAGCACATCAAAGTGCAAGGAGATAAATAGGAACCGCTCTGGCAGGAAGGTAAACGGTGTTTCCGTGCGCTGCTCCGGTTCGCCAGAAGCGGCTTAGTCATGCTGGCCACATGACCCGGAAGCTGTACGCCGGCTCCCTCGGCCACTAAAGCGAGATGAGCGCCGCAACCCCAGAATCGTCCGCGACTGGACCTAATGGTCAGGGGTCCCTTTACCTTTACCTTTTAGTTATATCTTCTGTAACTCACAAAAACCTGTATTTTAAAACATATTTGCAATTAATACAAACCAAATACTCTTTAGAAACCGAATTGTATTTGGGTACCTAGAATGTAGACTTCTGGCTACAGACACTTTTGCATTCCAGCGCCATTAACAGAAAATATGAAATTAAGAAAAAGGCTGTGAGAGAAAACAAAAGCCCGTCATTCATATAAGCTCCACCCTGGAGACCGGCACGTATTTTTGTAAAACTGCTAAAAGTGATCTGAGAGATCCCTCCTAGATCATAGCGTGTCCACTCATGTCAATTTTGCTCCCCAAAAAAACAGGCTCTGCAAGTTTCTGTAGTTTTCCAAAACCTTGGAAAACCCACGTGACAAAATAAGATTTTGGGATGTAAGGAAACAGGGCTGTATCACTTTCCGTTCTCTTTAAAAAACTACCGTCCATCTTCAACTTGAGATGTGGAGGCTTCTCACCCTTGACAACTTTGTTGACGGCCTACTGACAAAGCCAACGTTGCGACTGAACATTTCTTGCTGCTTTTCACTGTTAGTTTTTCTGTTTTTCTCCACTTGGCCCTGCGATTCTGGAACCAGATCTAATAAAGGGGAGAGGAACCCTCAGTGAAACGAAAGAAACACGCTCCGCATTTCCAACTTCTTCGTAAACCATATGAACACCAAATTCACCATAAAATGAGAGGTCTTGTTCTTACCTTAGCAAGGAAAATTATGAACCAAAGACTGGACGACATAGAGTGGCAGCGTAATCTTATGCTTGGTGGGGGGCTATGTTCCCCGCGTCAGTTGGGAGTTATTTCTCCAACTCATGTGCCATCTTACCTATCATCCCTTTCTATTGCCAGTCAAAGTTTTGCCTTTATCAAAGCACGTTTTAATGTTTTCCCTTCAAATTCCCCTTTTCATAGATTTTCTAGGGGCCAAGTCTCGGTTTTATGTTCCTGTGATAATAGATCGATCAAAACACTTCACCATATAGTATTTATATGTCCTTTATATTGTGTTGTCCGGAAGAACTTACTGTTACCATTAATCCACAAGTTGCCTGGGGACCCGGCAAATTTCCGCCTGGCCTTTTTATTGCAAGATACAGATCAGCATGTAACTTTACAAATGGCGACATTTCTAACTTCTGTTTTGACATATAAATGTCATAATGGACTGTTGTTTGGAAGCTGAAAATTCCTTATAGTATCTATTTCTAATTTGTACTCCTTTAAGTTTTACTGGTTCTAATTTTTTTAACCAAATTGTACTGTGTATTTGTTCTAGTTCTGTTGTTCTTATGAGCTTAAAGCTGAAATAAAGTGATTGATTGAGAGGTCTTGTGGCAAGTTAATGCTATTCACCAGATCATGGAACCCACTTTCACAACACAGAGAAACCAAAAGGCACCGCAAAAAATGACCACCACCACCCATCCCATTTTAAAAGCAAAGCAAGGACTCAAGCTGCAATCTTGAACAAGAGTTGCTTGATGCTTTTCACCTCTCCTTCCTCAAGCTACATGCCCCACTCTCCTGGTAAGAAGCAGCTGGAGGGGGGCAAATTGAGTGGGGAATTGCCAGAGGCTGCTCAGGCCTTTCCCCCACTGCTATTGGCCCACCCTAGACTGCAGCTGGCCTTGGCATTTTACATATAAAAAGCTGCCGCCAAAGATACGGCAGTGGGGTGGCGGTAAATGTGATGGAGCATCAATTGCAATTTGGATGTTGGCCCAAGCTGAATGAAACACAGTTGTGATCCAACTGCTATCCACCCCCTGCTAACATGGGTGGAGGGAGGAATTGTAAATGCAATCACAACAGCAGAATAATCATTTCCTAGTGGGCTATTTTTACTCTCCACCCCCCACCCCCATGTTTGTTGTTCAGCAGGGGAGACTCGCCATAACACGCTGTGGGGTCACGCCGATCGCAGCAGCAATTTCGCGGCGCTTCTCGCTGTCCGGATAATGGTCCTCATGGAAGGATCTCTCCAGCCCCTCTAGCTGTTCTGGGAAGGAGGGTATCATTAAATGAAAAAAGAAAGGGAGAGAGAGAGAGCAATGCGAAAGAGAGAAGAGGAAAAGTTCAGAGTGGGGCGGAATAGTATAAAACCATTAAAATATTTGTATCAACACTCCTATACTTCAAAATCAAACTACATCAAAATGTTGCAGCACACCCATGGTCTCTAACAGGAGGGCTTCTGTTCAGGGCTAGAGCCAGTCTTTCTACATAATGCTGAAGGACTGAGGCTGGGGCTAACTATCAGCTCTGAACCTAATCACCTTATTGCTATATATAGCTATGGAAGTGACATTACAGGAGGAGTTTTTAAAATCTCATACCCAGTGAACATTTCAACATCCCCTGTCTGTCAACCACAGATAACTGGCTATGCTGGTCATACTCAGAATAAGCCCATTACAATTAATAACAATTGCTAATTTAGATCCATTAATTTCAATGAGTCTACTCTGAGAAAAGCATAGTTGGATACAAGCCATCATTATAAGTTCTACTTAGCCTGCTTGACTTGCAGTTCCTGTAGATCTTTTCGCCCCCACCCTGGGGGCACATGTGAGAGCTGCCCACAGGAAACACAGCAGAGAAATTTTAGTATAGCTATGAATAGGCAGAAGTGTGCCGCCCCGCAAGCATACCAACCTATTTAGGCAATTACATTTATCTACAATTTTCTTATCATTGTTCCCTCAACATTTCAAAGGTCCTGGAAGCTTTCATGTCTGGGTTTTTTAAATGAAATTTCTTTTAACTCATCAACTACTATATTTCCGTATACCAAGCAGGTATGTAGAGATCTCTAACTGATTTTTGGGTGGCCCAGTTTCAGTTCCAAACTGATGGGGAGGCAACCGTTACCAACTCATAATACTTCCCTGCTCCCCAGCAAAGTGTGTGAGTAAGTACCGTATTTTGCGCTCCATAAGACACACTTTTTCCTCCTAAAAAGTAAGGGGAAATGTCTGTGCGTCTTATGGAGTGAATGTGTGGTCCCTGGAGCCAAATTGCGTAGGGGCCAAAAGCAGATTGTGCTCTTTTTCTTACAAAGAGAGAAGAGGGTGTTGAAAGGAAGCCGCTGAACAGCTGTTTAGCAAGCGATCGGGGAGAGAGATAAGGCTCCCTTTCCAGCCCCGCCCCCTTGCCCAGGCCTCTGATGTTGAATGCAGAGGGAGGCTGTTTGTTTCCCCAGCGACATGTGACTGGCTGATTAGATTATCTGTCTGGAAACTGTAGAAATGGCTCCCTTTCCTGTAGGACTAGAAGCTGCAAACTGTGAGTTGAACCCCATAAAAACGGGGCTTTTCCTCTTTGAAAAAGAAGCTGCACCACTTTGAGCTGATCCTCAAAAAAACAGGGCTTTCCCCCTTTCCTCCTCTAAAAACTAGGTGCGTCTTATGTTCAGGTGCGTCTTATGGAGCGAAAAATACGGTAACTATAACAGGATCCAGCAGCAGTTAACTCTAAGAACACTGGAGCACTGAGGGCTGAGAAGGGACAAGTGCATGAAGAGGTATGATTCAGCTCTTAATTGCTTACCAGCACTGTAGAATGTGCGTGTCTTTTTCGGGGCAGGTGGAGCAGGCTCTACTGGAGCTTTTGGTGGTTCTTTCTTCTCCTTGGCTCCATCCTGCTTGCCCTTGGCTGTCTGGAACGAAGAGGCTCTGGAGGACAGCTGACCCACGCAGTTGGCTGCAGCGCATCTGGCCGATCTGCGCATAGCATGGCCCAGACTTAGGTTTTGGCCCGCACCCTGACTCTGCTGTGGAATATTTGCATCCTCCAAAGCAGCCGAAGATGCTTTCAGAGAACCAGCAGTGAAAACAGCGTCACTTCTTTTTTTCACATTCCCCTTTTCCGAGACTTTAAGGCAGTATACTTCTGCTGGGATTTGTGGCTTTGGCTGGTTAGTGAGTTCTTGGTTCGGTTCAGCTTCTGGAACAGGGGGATCAGGGTTTATATTGCTGGCATAGTTTGGTAGGTGCCTGCATATAGTGACAAAATTGAGCTGATGGCTATCCAAAGCTGACGACTGTGGAGCCGGGGACCCTGAGCCTTGTCCTATATAACAGTCCCCTGCCTGCTCTTGCATTGCAACATCATTCTCCCTTTCTTTCGCCAGGATCTGCCCTGTCTCTTCTTCTATAATGACGGTGTGGAGAACGGACACCACACTACTTCTGGCTCCAACCTCACTCTCAAGGTTCCCATTTTGGTCTGTGCACAACAGCGGCTCTCTAAGCCCCTTCCTCTCTTGACCCGCAAACTCCTCCATGCACACTGCAAAGCAAATGGACTGAAATCGTTATTCAAGAAAGCGAGACGCAAGAAGTTTACAGTCTAAGTTGCAACGGTGGAAAGACAGCAATGCAAGACAGAAAGTGTAAGGGCTCGGGGTTGACTCCTCGAGAGTAAAGAGCCAGAAACCTCCGTTTCTTTAAGGCTAATAACTTTATTTACAGACTATGTACACCAGAGCGTTAAGATTCATGTCCGCTTGAGTCGGTTCCAGAATCCGGGAGTGGCTTTCGCCTACTCCCCCCCCCAACATAAGAGTTTCAGTATCCCAAAGCGTCGCCTCCTTTCCTTACGCTTTTCCCCCCTACGCATTTGGGGCGACGGAAGTAGCTGACCGCTTTGCTTCTCGGACCACTCAGGTGGTGCTGAGGCTCTGCCAACATCCCTAGCCCTCAGCTCCACCGCACTTCCTGGCAGTTCCTGCTTATCACTACTGGGGCTCTCCTTACTGTCCCCGCTGGACTCTGAACTGCTTCCCAGGAGAGGCTGCGCTTCCCTCCATCCCGCCTTCCCCGTCTCAGGTGCCTTGTGCGAGGTCAGGTCCCTGACAGAAAGTGAAGGGTAAAAATAATGCAGAATGAATGGGAGCAGAATTGGCTGTTTCACTTGGGAACGAAGGGTTAAACCAACAGCTTCCCAGAAAAAAGAAAAAAAGAACTAACGCATTTCCAATGTGCAAATATCAAAACAGCTTCCTGTGACATAAAAAACCATGTCCTGGTTTTGTGTAATTTTTTCTAATATAGTAGCACCTTAGAGACCAACTAAGTTTGTTCTTGGTATGAGCTTTCGTGTGCATGCACACTTCTTCAGATATCTTCAGGTATCTGAAGAAGTGTGCATGCACACGAAAGCTCATACCAAGAACAGACTTAGTTGGTCTCTAAGGTGCTACTGGAAGGAGTTTTTTGTTTGTTTGTTTTGTTTCGACTACGGCAGACCAACACAGCTTTTGGTTTAGGGAGGCTTTTAATGTTTAATAGATTACTGTATTTTAATGTTCTGTTGAAAGCCGCCCAGAGTGGCTGGGGAAACCCAGCCAGATGGGTGGGGTATAAATAATAAATTATTATTATTATTATTATTATTATTATTATTATTATTATTATTATTATTACCCACCTGCAACTTGTTCTACTATACATCACAAGTTGCTTATACATTCTGCATCTAATATTATGACCTGTAGAAACCTCTGTCCTTATTTCTTAAGCGTTTCATACTGAAAAAGCAGCTTCCTTACAAAAGGGGGTTCTCAAAGAGAGAGCCTTAGTTGCGGGGTGGGCATGAAGCCATTCCTCTTGGTTTGGGGGAAGGGCTATTGGCCACAGCAATTATTGACCGGCTTGGGCTGGCCAGAATTTGCATAGGGTAGGTGATTGACAGCTCAGCGTACTTTATATGGATCAGCACGTGATCCACTGGGCATTCTTGTCTGGAGCTTCGGATCTCCCGTCCCCCCCGCCCTGGTATAGGATTGTGCTTTGACCTTGCTGTGCCTGTCATGGGGTCGCCTCCGCTTGAGGGGCCTAGTAGGAATTTTGTCCATTTGGCTGATTGGCCGTGCCTCTTGGTTTTTGCCTACTATACAGCAATTAGTCACAACTTGTAAGGTTGGCGGTTAGGCATTGGTTCAGTGGTTGGTGCCATCCAAGAAGGATGATGGTGATGGGAATTCCGTTAAAGGAAGCCCGGGGGCTCAACATGCTTGTCCGAACCCGGGGTTGCAGGGCCTACGCAAGAGCCCCTGGAACCCCTGGGGAGGGGGTGGCTCCGATTACCAGCCCCATTACTCTCCCCAGCTAATGGTTTCCCCAATCGCTGACCAGTGGTCAGCTCTGTCAAGAGGACAGATAGTCTTGCTGACGAGGAGTCAGCCCTGTCTAGTGGACAGTGCGAACCAATGCCTACGCAAGCACTCACGTGATTTGTAATTCAATAAAAAGTTGTGGCCAAAATTATGCCAAAAACCCAAACCAAAAATTATGCTTCATGTGTGAGTTATTGGTGGGAATGGCTGGGTGACCTACACACGCAAAAGATGTACAACCTTCATGAAAAGTTGTGTCATGAGACACCTTCCTGCTCAGCCGCTGCCCAACTCCTCTTCCATCTTTATCAGTGTTGAGGTTTGCTTCCTTTCTGCTTTAATTTTGCAAATGGTCACCTTTTTCACAACCTCTTAATGACCTCTTAATAACTGTCACAACCTCTTAATGACTGTCTCAGTCATCTATTAAACCTAGATGGCTTAAAACCAACCAACCAACCACAAGACAACTCCATGGAGGAATGCTCTGTCAATGGATATCAGTCACAATAACTAAATGGAACCTCAATGTATCCCTCCAAGCAACAGATTCTTGAGTCAAACAAATGATGGCCATCATTTTCATGTACTGCTTGTATCTGGGTTACCACAGCTGGAAACAGAACACTGACCATTGGTTTGAACTTGCAAGGCAAGTCATTTAATACACCCTGCATATACCCAGATTTTCCTCTTGAAGAGCTCATAAAAGTAGGGAGAGAGTATTTTATAGCGCACTGTGCTGGCTCTGTCGGCCAGTAAAGCGAGATGAGTGCCGCAACCCCAGAGTCATCCAAGACTGGACCTAACCGTCAGGGGTCCCTTTACCTTTACCTTAGATTACATTGATAGCATATGAGCCTATATTTCCCAAGGGCTTACATCTGATTCCCAGGTAGCATTCAAGGCCAGATCTGCTTATCTGAAACCCGCATTGTGTGTTTTCAGGCCATTTGGGGGACCGATTATGCTAATGCTATACTTCTTAACATTAGGAGGGGGAAGACCTATCCCTGAACTTTGTGACACCACAACTCGGTCCATCGATGAGCGTGCAGTTGACACTTTAAACTGCCTCTGGTGTTGGACTCTAGTGAGCCAGCATGAGCAGGCACCACCATGTGCGAGGATCATGACAGTGGCTAAAATGTTTGTTCCTGTGAATTGGTGGTTACATACATAAGGCCTAGGTTACATAATAACCTAGACAGCATCTTAAAAAGCAGAGACATCACCTTGCCGACAAAGGTTCGTATACTTAAAGCTATGGTTTTCCCAGTAGTGATGTATGGAAGTGAGAGGTGGACCATCAAGAAGGCTGATCGCCGAAGAATTGATGCTTTTGAATTATGGTGCTGGAGGAGACTCTTGAGAGTCCCATGGACTGCAAGAAGATCAAACCTATCCATTCTGAAGGAAATCAGCCCGGAGTGCTCACTGGAAGGACAGATCCTGAAGCTGAGGCTCCAAGACTTTGGCCACCTCATGAGAAGAGAAGACTCGCTAGAAAAGACCCTGATGTTGAGAAAGATTTAGGGCACAAGGAGAAGGGGACGACAGAGGATGAGATGGTTGGACAGTGTTCTCTAAGCTACCAACATGAGTCTGACCAAACTGCGGGAGGCAATGGAAGACAGGAGTGCCTGGCGTGCTCTGGTCCATGGGGTCACGAAGAGTTGGACACGACTAAACAACAACACATAAGGCCAATTCATCACAGGTCTACATGCCATAGGAATCCACATGCACAGCATGTTAAGAAGGATTCAGTGTCACCATGAGCATCAGGCTGGAATTTGGGGCCAAACTACCGGTAGGCTTGATAGGCAGCCATGTACATGCACATCTTTCTGTTCACGTATAAAACAGGAAAGGGGTCATAGAATCTACTGCCTAGATGAAAAAGAGTAAACAGGGAGGGGAGTGAAAACCACCCCTCCCTCACTTTTCCTTTTACTGCTTTGAGCAGCCTTCTCCCAACCCAGTTATGATACCGGAAATGAACCAAGTGCAGGTCAGGATTTGCTTCTCTCCCCTTGCACTCATTTTCATGCAAACAGCCATCCAGGTCCTTGCTATGTGAAGGAAGTGATGTGGAAGAGATGTGGATGGCTGGCCCTGACATTGAGTTGGGCCTTTATTCTCACCCCACTTAACAGGACTGAGTTGGTTTCAAGTCATTCTGGTGTTTTCACATGTGAAACAGAAAATAAAAAATAAGTCCTGCCTGTTGAGTGTGTGAGCTCTTTTTCCCTCTCTTTTAAAGGTGGGCTACCAGCTCACCCAGGTGGCGCTGTGGGTTAAACCACAGAGCCTAGGGCATGCTGATCAGAAGGTCGGCAGTTCGAATCCTTGCTATGGGGTGAGCTCCCGTTGCTCGGTCCCTGCTCCTGCCCACCTAGCAGTTTGAAAGCACAACAAAGTGCAAGTAGATAAATAGGTACCGCTCCGACGGGAAGGTAAACGGGGTTTCCGTGCGCTGCTCTGGTTCGCCAGAAGCAGCTTTGTCATGCTGGCCACATGACCCGGAAGCTGTACGCCGGCTCCCTCGGCCAATAAAGCGAGATGAGCGCCACAACCCCAGAGTCGTCCGCAACTGGACCTAACAGTCAGGGGTCCCTTAACCTTTACCAGCCAACCAATATAAGAGAAGTGGGGGACACTGAACAGGCAGGGCACATTTCTTTCATTTTCAGGCAAAGTACCAAAAGAACAAGAATTAGAATCACCCCACCCCTTATTTTTCCTGATCCCACAAGCCTTAGATCCATA
The DNA here is from genome assembly GCA_034642065.1 of Darevskia nairensis. Taxonomy (NCBI): domain Eukaryota; kingdom Metazoa; phylum Chordata; class Lepidosauria; order Squamata; family Lacertidae; genus Darevskia; species Darevskia nairensis. Next base: position 294,676 of record JAWWNI010000568.1, on the reverse strand, counting down.
AACCTAGCTTTTGTGCTGTGCCTAAGACCTAGCAAAATAAAACTATCCGTTGCATTGATTCACCTAAGTCTTATTCAGAGGAGATGCGCTGAAATTAATAACCAAGTGAGGCCCATTGATTTCAATAGGTCTCCTCCAGGTAAAACTGAATGCGATACCACCCTCTGGGGCTTACCATGCCCCTTACCATGAAACCCCATCCAGCAAGGCACCAGACTTTTCATTACAGTAATTTCTAATTACAGGTAGATAGCCGTGTTGGTCTGTCATAGTCAAAACAAAATAAAAAAAATTCCTTCCAGTAGCACCTTAGAGACCAACTAAGTTTGTTCTTGGTATGAGCTTTCGTGTGCATGCACCCTTCTTCAGATACCAGTAATTTCCAAAGCTGTGCAAGCCAGTTTCCGTGGAGGTCTACTCAGAATCAAGATCCATTGGGTTCAGCGAGATTTACTCCCATGCAAGTTTCGATACAGAAACACAACCAGCGATAGAAACAAAGTTCCGAGGGCACCCAGTGAATGAACCACCCTGACGGAGCTACCTAAGGGCGGCGGGGGGTGGGGGGGTCGTTTCGCCCCTTTGCAGAGCTAGGAATGGGCTCCTGGCTGGCGACTTGAAAGGGACGTGAAATGGGACTTCCTTCCAAGACGCCGGAGTTTGAGGCCACACAACGTGCAAAGCAGAGATTGCTCCAGAATTGGGCTTTCTGCGGGCTGCATGGGGGCGGGTGGGGGAGTGATTTCCCACGTCCTTAACTAGAGCGTGTCTAAGAAGCGGCTCCAGGGCTTGGTACCTTCGTGAGGGGGTCCCCCCCTTTGCCCCCCCCCTTGTTGGGCAGATGGGGGGTCCCCAAAACGCAGCAACCGGCGGGGACAGGTGGGCTCCCGCGCTCCCCTCGGGGCTAATGTTAACCGCGGGCATAATTGGGCCATTACATTCTTCTATTGGCAATTAGAGAGGGCAAATAAAAGCCCAGGGCGCGGGAGCTTCGGCGAGACTTCTCCTCAGGGAAGCCGAGGCATTCGAGGGACACCGAAAGGCCGGCGGGAGAAGGTCCCGGGGGGCTACTGCCCCTGCCCCACCCCGGCTTCCAGGCCCCCCCACTTTACCCGCGTCCTCCTGGGGCGGCGGAGCTGCCGCCGCCGCCGCCGCTGCCTCCAGCTTGGCGCGCGCTTCCATCTTCCGCCTCAGGCGCCGCCGCCGCCGCCGCCGCCGCGCAGGGAGCTTTGTAAGCCGCCGCGCGGGATGAAGCGCCGACGCCAGGCGACCTCATCGAGGGCACCTGCGCGGCGGGAGGAAGCGGCGGGGCACCCCGAGGCTCTCTTGGCCACCCCACCCACCCACCCACACGCGTTTATTCCGAATTCTGTACCGGATTTACCTGTGAGCTAAACAAGCTATAGCTTAGAGTGGGCCCCCCCCAAAAAAAAAATTAAAGAAAAAAACACACCTTGATGTACATTTCCAAAATATAAGATATAAAATAAAACATGGGCTACAGCAACCGTGTTTTGTGTTGTGTAGGCTTCCATGATGTAAGTGATGGGCCCCGCCTGCTAGCCTGCTCCCTAAAATGCCACTTTGATAAAATACATATTTTGTTATGTGCTGTATATTGCTGTATTATACACAAATTGATTTTTTAAACAAAGGGTCATTGTGAGAAATTCGGAGTTACTGGTGTGGACGAGCCTGGAATTCTGAAGTTAAGGATTTGATTGGTATAAGTTTTGTTCTGTCCAGCTGGTATTTTGCACAATTTGTATACAGAGTCTGTTTGATAACATGTGGTCTGTTATGCCTAATAAAGGATATTGTATTGTTATGTGCAAATGGCTTTAGATACCTATTCGGTCCATAAATTACCATATAGCAGGCATGTCCAACAGGTAGATAGATCACTGGATATCTGTGGTAGATCACTGGTAGATCACTGGCTCCCCCAAAGAAGCTCAACAAAAAAAAAAGCTCCCCTAAAAAAAAGCTCAATTTTTTTGCCCTGCAGCCCCCCAAAACAGGGCTTTCCTTCTCCCTAAAAAAAAGCTCAACAACAACAACTGAATGCCAAAAAGGGGCTTTCCTCCTCCCCCTAAAAGCTCAACAACTTTGACCTGAACCCCCCCAAAAGGGGGGTAGATCAATGCCAGTTTTTAACTCTGTAAGTAGATCACATTCTCTTGGGAGTTGGCCACCCCTGCCATATAGCATATTTCCAGTTACAGGTAGGTAGCCATGTTGGTCTGCCGTGGTCGAAACAAAATAAAAAATAACAAAAGTTCCTTCCAGTAGCACCTTAAGAGACCAACTAAGTTTGTTCTTGGTATGAGCTTTCGTGTGCATGCACACTTCTTCAGATACACACTGAATACTGAATACTGTGTATCTGAAGAAGTGTGCATGCACACGAAAGCTCATACCAAGAACAAACTTAGTTGGTTTCTAAGTTGCTACTGGAAGGAATTTTTTTAAATTTTTTATTTTGTTTTGACATATAGCATATATTCAACACAAAAAACAGCGGCAATTTGTTGTTGACAAAGAACAGCTGGACATAGAAAGGGCCCCATTACCTTCAGTAGCTTAGGGCCTCATAATAATAATAATAATAATAATAATAATAATATTTATTTATTTATTTATTTATTTATTTATTTATTTATTTATACCCCGCCCATCTGGCTGGGTTTCCCCAGCCACTCTGGGCGGCTTCCAACAGAATATTAAAATACAATAGTCTATTAAACATTAAAAGCTTCCCTAAACAGGGCTGCCTTCAGACCTAAATCCAGCCCTGCTTGGACTGCAACGTCCATCCCTCCCTGACCATTGGTCCTGCTGGCTAGGGAGGATGGGAGTTGTAGCCCAACGAATACCGGGGACCCTCAAGGTTGAGAAAGGCTACGTTTGAGAGTGTGGGGCCAGAGAGACCAAGGTTCAAATCACTTGGGCAACCTTGAAGGCCAGCACTGCCTCTCTCAGCCCAACCTACCTCACAGGGTTGTTGTGGAGATTAAATGGGGGGGGGGAGCCGCATTGAGGTCCTTGGAGGGAAAATATGAGTATAATTGCGTCCCACTGTCAGGATTTCTCCCAAGGACACACAAAACCTTTTTTGTTTCCAGAAGGGAGAAGTTTGTGAGGTTTCGAGACTTTACTTCACCATTTTTTTTCCTCTTATAAGGAAAATGTTCAGCATTAAAAAGGCAATTAAAAGATTAAAAAGAATATTGAAGCATGTGGAACTGCTGCCATCCTGTCTAGATTAGCTCTAATTCTGCCCAGGGTGTGGTGGTGGGGATGGGCAGAATCTCAAATACTTGGAGAGGAACTTCCAACAGAGTGCGGTTTTTTTTTAAATCGACATGAAAAACATAGCAATCTCAAAGCTGGCAGAAGCAGTCTGGACACCATTTATCTCCATGTACGTTCTTTCCTAAGCAGCCTCCCTCCTTTTAAAGTAAATTCCACCTTCTTCTTTCAATGAAACTTCTCTGTAGTGAGGATTTGCTAGAGTTCGCTAACTCCCCTGACCAGATACCAACTTGGATAGGGCTTGGGCACTGTTAATACTTTAAGAAGCCACCACTTATCATTTAACACAACTACTGAAAGTGCGGCACCTGGCAGGGGTGAAACTAGACCAGGGGTAGGCAACCTAAGGCCCGGGGGCAGGATGCGGCCCAATTGCCTTCTCAATCCGGCCCGCGGATGGTCCAGGAATCAGCATGTTTTTACATGTGTAGTATGTGTCATTTTATTTAAAATGCATCTCTGGGTTATTTGTGGGGCCTGCCTGGTGTTTTTACACGAGTAGAATATGTGCTTTTATTTAAAATGCATCTCTGGGTTATTTGTGGGGCATAGGAATTCGTTCACCCCCCCCAAAAAAAGTCCGGGCCCACACAAGGTCTGAGGGGCGGTGGACCAGCCCACGACTGAAAAAGGTTGCTGACCCCTGAACTAGACTTTAGTTTACCCGGGTCAAAGACCCAGTTTTGCATCCCTCATGCGTGTTTGCGTACACACATGCACAGGCCGCAAGCCTCAATGATGTCCCTCTGGAGGCTTCACTTGGGGCAAAAAAACCCGGCTAGCCCCCCGCCCCCATTTCTTGATCTGGGGTCAAGAGGCAGTGCCTATCACTAATCCACTGACCTCAGTAAGGACTCCCATTGTTTGAGGAAATAGGCTTCCTGACACTAAGATCATGTTTGCAAAATGCACTATAGGGTTGTATTAGTTTGTTCCACTATAACTATCATTGTCCCCCCCCAAAAAAAACCCTGTAATTGCTTTTCCCCATGGGGGAAAGCTATGGGGTCCTGCTGCTTTTCCCCAGCAGATGAAAAAGTAGGTTGGGAAGGGCAATTTTGAGCTGAAAAATAACCAGAAGAAAAAGAATAAAGCAATTTCCTCTGTGTTCCCTTCTTGTATTCAGAATTATTGGCTGCTTTGGCTTAAAAGCAACATGGAAGGAAGAGTCACAGAACTCCACGCAATTTGCAATTTGAGCTTCAGTTCCACCAACCTTTGTATAATGAAGAGATCTTTAAAATGTTTGCAAAAGCCAGTTGTGCAAAAACCTATTTAAATTTGTTGGTACCACCATCCTTTTATAAGCCACCTCGGAGAAAAGCAACTTCACATTTGGAATATTTATAGTTCAGGCATAATGTGTTTTTGGATTGCATTGTAAGTCTGTTTAAGTGATTTGTGGGCCACGCCCCTGTGTATCGGACTGCCAAATATTTATACTTGGAAGAATCTGGGTTTTTCTGAAGGCAGATTAAGCAGCCTCAGGTGACAATCCTATGTGGATTTAACCGGGCCTATGCCCTTTGATTTCAGTGGTCTAAGGTGTGCTTGATCAGGCCATTACAAAAATAGAATATACAGTTACACACACCAATCCTGTCTCAGTCTTTGCTACCTTGTTTCTTATACAGCAATATCTTGAATGGCTGCTGATAAAGAACATTGCTTTACGTCCTGAGTTATGTCTTGCATGGTCTTCACAGCTGATGGCACTTCCATAGGAATATAGTTTAAGGGAGCTTCCTATTTGTGCATCTATCATGACTGCCAACTAGTGGCATAGCGTAGGTTGCTGGTGCTTGGGGCAGGCATTGCCACCAGGGGCTGCAGGATGCAGAGGGGGTAAACGGAGTCTGCCGCCACAGCCCAACCCTTGTAGCTGAAGTTGCCGAAGCAGACCCCCCCTCCACTGGAGCCAAGTGGGGCCGTGCTGCACCAACTGCACCCACACAGGGGAGGGGGGGAATCCGGTTGCATGACATGGCCCTTGGTGGGTGAATCCCCCCAATGTCTGCAGAGAGGAGTGCAGGGCTGTGCCGCACCGGGGCGATGGTACAGGAAACATCCCTCTGCGAGTTTAGTTTAGATCCTGTCCAAGGACGTGGCTTGCTTGGCAATAAGGGACTGGCTATGCCCACACTTTGAGCAGCCACGATCTTTCTGAAGGCAGCAGGAAAGTATCCAAAGCCATGCACTCTTTCCGGACCCCCAGCTGAGGGACACGACTCACCCTGGGCTCCCAAGTCAAGATGTGGAAAGGCGCTGTGGCTCATCTCCAGAGTATGTTTAGAGCACGCACTTTGGTTTTACACCAGACCATGCACAAAGAGTTTAAAACTGGGCTGGAGAGGCACCCGCCTCAAAATTGTGCGCCCAGGGCCACAGGCCCTCTGCCCCCCCCACCTATGCCCTTGCTGTCAATGGGTCTCAGGTGTGCCCCTTTCCCATCATATGCTACTTGTAAATAGCAGGGATTGAATCTGAGATCATCTGCACAGAAAGCATGTACCCTCTGCCCTTAAAAGACGCAGTACCTACTGGCAGGCACCAAGCAGTCATTTATCAGTTGTCCCTGCTAGGGGCCCCCAGCAATCTGACCCATTGCCTTCTCTTTGTAATGAGTTTGTGCATTCCTAAGGCTCTTGGCTGGGACGCGGGTGGCGCTGTGGGTTAAACCACAGAGCCTAGGGCTCACCGATCGGAAGGTCGGCGGTTCAAATCCCCGCAACGGGGTGTGCTCCCGTTGTTCGGTCCCAGCTCCTGCCAACCTAGCAGTTCGAAAACACGTCAAAGTGCAAGTAGATAAATAGGTACTGCTCCGGCAGGAAGGTAAACGGCGTTTCCGTGCGCTTCTCTGGTTCGCCAGAAGCGGCTTAGTCATGCTGGCCACATGACCCGGAAGCTGTATGCCGGCTCTCGGCCAATAAAGCGAGATGAGCACCACAACCCCAGAGTCAGTCACGACTGGACCTAATGGTCAGGGGTCCCTTTACCTTTAAGGCTCTTGGGCTGGCCACAAACACTTTCTGAGCACAAATTTCAAGCTGAGAATAAGAAGAAAAAGTTATCCGACTAAAAAAGTGGCTCCAGAAGAAAGGGAGGTGTTAATGGCAAGTATGTCTTCCTTCCCCCTGCATTCTTAGTCAATTTCCCTGTATAGGTTTTCTCTGGATTTCTTCTCCTGCTCCTTTAATTACACAGTGACTTGCAGAAATTAGTAGCAGGTGAAGCTTTTCTGACATGGTGTGAAATGCTTTCACCTGCCAAATTAGTGTGTGTCAATTTACTCTTAAAAGAACAGGAGCAGACCAGGAAAAGTTGGCAAACTTTTTTGTAAAGCAGAGTTCTGGGGAACCTGACTCACTTTCATTCATATATATGTATCCTATCTTCTTTGGTAAGAAGTACGTGGCAATTAAAATAAACGAAGTATTTCAAACAGAAAAGCCAAATTTCCATGGCAATACATATAAAATATATTTTTGCATTTCTCTAGCATCTTCTGTTTTGTAAGACTTCAAAGCGTTTGGGAACATTATTAGCTTCACACCTTTCCGTGAGGTTAAGTTATAGCCTCATTTGGCAGAGCAGAAACTGAAGCAAAGGCCCCAAGCGAGGAGTTCATGCATTGGAACAATGGCAGTGTCAATAATTGGTCCCCAGAAGTCCTAATATCCAGTTTCCAACTGTATTTCTTATTTGAAACCATCAAATCAAAGCTAAGGCAGGTTTTCTCTTCTCTTTTTCCTCCTCTGGTGATGGACAGGAAGAGAATCTTTCCACCAAGCCAGTTTTCATTTCTTTGGTACGTATTCTGTCCTGTATTGGTTAAACATTTGTTGGTGGCCTCAAGGGAGGTTTCTCTTCCAGAAAACCAAATACAGCAATGTACCGTTGGGTTAAGGAGCCGCAATGGAGATGAGCTTTAAAGTGTTTGTCTTTGGGGGAAACGGGGCCCTATCTCTTATGAAAGACTTGTTGTTTTGCATACTTGACACGCTGTTCCTCCTTCAGATTGATCTGGCGCGCTTGCTTGCTGGAGATTATTTCCACATGATCGGAAGGGAACCAGCCTCTTTCCCCATCAGAGAGTTTCACTCCTTCAAACCACCCTGCAGAGGGAGCAAGACACGAAGGGTGAAACATTCAGACAACCATTTAGTGAGTTGCTACAGTCTACAAGCCACAAGGGACGAAGGTGGCGCTGTGGCCTAAACCACAGAGCCTAGGGCTTGCTGATCGGAAGGTTGGCGGTTCGAATCCCCGCGACGGGGTGAGGTGAGCTCCCGTTGTTTGGTCTCACCTCCTGCCCACCTAACAGTACAAAAGCACGTCAAAGTGCAAGTAGATAAATAGGTACCGCTCTGGCAGGAAGGTAAACGGCGTTTCCATGCGCTGCTCTGGTTCACCAGAAGCGGCTTAGTCATGCTGGCCACATGACCCGGAAAAACTGTCTGTGGACAAATGCTGGCTCCCTCGGCCAATAAAGCGAGATGAGCACCACAACCCCACAGTCATCCGCGACTGGGCTTAACTGTCAGGGGTTCTTTACCTTTACAAGTTACCCTGGTAGGCTAGCCATCTGGGTGATGCAACCACATTTGTACCTAATGTGCAGCAAGTCCTTACCTCTTGGTAAGATGAGATCGCCCTAGAGTCAGAGAGCTTATTCTGGTGTAGTTTAGGTCTCAGAACTGACTGGCTGCACCAACCTCCGAGGTGCCAATGTGAATTTTTAAGAATTTCCTGCCTTAGCCAGATTTCTGATGAGTGCGGACCTCTGAATCCTCATCTTCAACTCTAACCAATCTAAGGCTGTTACTCTAAGTGGGACTTAGTACCAAAACAAACCTAAGACTTGGTTACGTATATGTTACTAGCATTTGTTCACATTTAATCACTTGCCACCCTTGATCCTGCTTTCTCTGTGGTCTTTCTCACCATAAAAAGGCGCATTGTTAAGCTCCGTAGGGACAAGAATAAAAATCTGTAATACATGATATACGCTGAACAGTTAAGTGTGTTTTAGTGTTCCCGTCGCCCAAGTGGTAGTACCTTAAAGTGAATGAATTAACAGCTATTTATCAAATAGAGTGCACATGAGCCCACTTGGTAAGCTGGTCATCTTTACCATCCTAACAAGTACTGAGTGGAATTGAATACAGTGGTACCTCCGGTTACGAACGGGATCGTAACTGGAGGACCGCTGCGCATGCGCGAGCGGCAAACCCACTTCCGGTTTTGCTGCGGCCATAACCTGAAGATTCCTTTTTTTTTTTTTTTTTTTTTCAAGTAATATTTATTGATTTTTAAAACACAAATAAATTCAAACACACACATAAACAGACCTAACATACTAAAACATTACTACACTACACTTAACAAAAAATCTATAAATTTCCTTTTCTATTTTCCTTAACATTTTACATTGACTTCCTCCTGTCTATCCTTCTGTGCTTCATTTGTCAATTATTTCTATTGGCAATTTCATTTCCCATTTTAACATTATAATTAATTAATTAATCCATTATTTAAAATTCTTTTCTTAAACATTCTTATTCTATTTTCATCCTCATCCTATTACATTCCTAGTTCATTTATACTATTTTTTTTATCTTCCTTATCTAATTTCACTTATTTTAATTCTTATACATCAAATTCTATTTAAATTAAAAAAGAGCAAACAAACACATAAATCTACTTAACAATCTTATATCTTCTTGATTAATAAATCTCTAAACTAAAATTTAATCTGTAAGCTATTATTACTTTGACATTATTTCATTTTACATTTTATAATATTTTTTAAGATAATCTTTAAATTTTCTCCAATCTTCTTCCACTGCTTCTTCCCTCTGGTCGCGGAGTCTCCCGGTCAGCTCGGCGAGTTCCATATAGTCCATCAATTTCATCTGCCATTCTTCCAAGGTCGGTAAATCCTTTGTCTTCCAATATTTCGCAATCAGTATTCTTGCTGCTGTTGTGGCATACATGAAGAAAATGTGATCTTCTTTTGGTATCTCTTGGTTTACCATTCCGAGCAAGAAGGACTCTGGTTTCTTTACAAATGTGTTTTTAAACACTCTTTTCAGTTCATTGTATATCATTTCCCAGAATTCCTTCAACCTCGGGCAGGTCCACCACATATGATAAAATGTTCCTTCCGATTTCTCACATTTCCAACACTTATTGTCCTTCAAATGATAGATTTTGGCGAGCTTTACTGGGGTCAGATACCATCTGTATATCATCTTCATAATATTTTCTCTTAACAAGTTGCAAGCAGTAAACTTTATTCCTGTCCTCCATAGTCTTTCCCAGTCCGCCATCATTATATTGTGTCCGACATCTTTAGCCCAATCTATCATTGCAGATTTTACAAATTCATCCTGCGTGTGCCATTCCAGCAGCAAATTGTACATTCTCGACAAATTTTTAACTTTTGGTTCTAAGAGTTCCGTTTCCAATCTAGACTTTTCCAGTTGAAAGCCAATTTTCTTGTCCATCTTGTAGAGTTCATTTAATTGATGATATTGTATCCAGTTCTTAACTTTTTCTCTTAAATGTTCATAGGGTTTCAACCTGACTTGTTCGCCTTCTTGTATTAATATTTCAGAGTATTTTGGCCAGTTCTCTTCCATATTTGTCATCTTATGGGCCTTAGCTTCTAATGGTGAGATCCATCTGGGCGTTTTCCTTTCTAGTAGATCCTTGTATTTCATCCAGACTCTGAATAGAGCCTTTCTGATTATATGTGTCTTGAAGCCTTGGTGAGCCTTAATCTTATCATACCATAAATATGCATGCCATCCAAATCTGTTATCATGTCCTTCCAGGTCCAATATATCTGTATTTTCCAGTAGGAACCAATCTTTCAGCCAGCAGAAGGCCGCTGCTTCGAAGTATAAACTTAATTCCGGCAGGGAAAAGCCCCCTCTTTTCTTATCATCTGTTAAAATCTTGAACTTAATCCTGGGTTTTTTTCCCTGCCAGATAAATCTTGATATGTCCTTCTGCCACTTCTTGAGAGGTTCCATCTTATCCACGATCGGTATCGCCTGAAAGAGAAATAGTAGTTTCGGCAGTACATTCATTTTTATTACTGCTATTCGGCCCAGCAAGGACAACTTCAGTTTGTTCCAGATCTCCAGATTTTTCTTAATTTCATTCCAGACTTTCTCATAATTATCTTTAAACAAATTCTGGTTTTTTGCTGTCATGTTGATTCCCAGGTATTTCACCTTTTTTACAATTTGTAGGCCCAACTCCGACTCTATTTCCTCTTGCTCTTCATGTGTCAGGTTTTTCCCTAGAACTTTAGTTTTGGCTTTGTTCAGTTTGAATCCTGCTACTTGCCCAAAGTCTTGTATCAGCTCCAGTGCCTTAACCGCACTGGTCTCCGGATGTTGTAGGGTTAATACCAGGTCATCAGCAAAGGCTTTTAACTTAAATTCTTTGGCCCCCACCGCCACCCCTTTTACATCTGAATCTTTCCTTATCATATTCAGCAACACCTCCAGGACCGTTATAAAAAGTAGAGGGGAAAGTGGGCAACCTTGTCTTGTTCCTTTTTCAATTCTTATGTTGTCTGATACCACATTATTGATGATGATCCTTGCTTTTTGTTCCGTGTAGATCGCTTCCAAGCCATTCATAAAACCTTCTCCCACCTCCATTTGTTTTAAATTTCCTTTCATAAAGTTCCAAGATACGTTGTCGAAAGCTTTTTCGGCGTCCACAAACATCAGGATTGCTTTACAGTCCTTCTTTTGTTCCAGTCTTTCGAGGATATCCACAATATTCCTTATGTTATTATTTAAATGTCTTTCCGGTAGAAAACCGGCCTGGTCCTTGTGGATAACCTCTTTTAGGACCTTCCTGAGTCTGCTGGCCATTATAGTTGCAAATATTTTGTAATCCACATTTAGGAGGGAGATTGGTCTGTAATTCTTCATCTGTGTCCGATCCACATCTGGCTTGGGTATCAGAGTAATGTATGCATCTTTCCAAGACTCCGGTGCCCTACTTCCCTTTAGTATGTCGTTGCAAACTTCCATTAGCGGTTGAATCAGCCATCCTTTTAATGTTTTATAATATTTTGCTGTTAGTCCATCCGGTCCTGGGGCCTTGTCCAATTTCATGTTGTTTATTGCTGTATCTATTTCCATTGTTGTTATGGGGTGGTTTAGGGGGATCTTCATATTCTCTGGGATTTTCTGTAGGCCATTTTTCTTTAGGAATTGTTCAATCCTTCCTTTTTCTTGTTGTTTTTCTTTGTACAATTGTTTGTAAAATTTTTCAAAGCTTTTCCTAATCTCTGCCGGGTTCTCTATATTCCTTTCATCTACCATGATGTTCGTAATAGTATTTGATTTTTGCCTCTGCTTCAGTTGCCAGGCTAACAGTCTGCCACATTTGTTTGCTGAATCGAAAGTCTTTTGTTTAAGCATTTTGATTTTCCATTCAATTTCCCAGTTAATTATTTTGGAGAATTCCACCTGGAGTTGTTTTATTTCCTTTTGTAATTTTTCATCCTTTGGTTTTATCCTCAATTGCTTTTCCTTCTCTTTAAGTTGTTTCAAGATGTTTTCCTTTTTCTCCTTTTGCAGTTTATTTCTTATTGCCTTCTGTTGAATCAGGAATCCTCTCATTACTGCTTTGCTTGTGTCCCAGACTGTTCTCTTTTCCACCGTTGTATTCAGATTAATTTCAAAAAAATCTTTGATATTCTTTTGGGCCTTATCACAAATTTCCTTGTTTCTTAATAATGAGTCATCCATTCTCCATCTAAAAGAACCCTTTTGGGTTAGTCTTAAGTCCAATTGTACCGGATTGTGATCCGAACAAGTCCTTGGATGTATTTCAGCTCGCAGCATCCTGGGTGTCAACTCCCTGGATGCCCATATTTGGTCAATTCTACTCCAGGCTTTTGTTGCTTCGCTATAAAAGGTGGGTTCTGTATCCGTTGGGTTCTTTATTCTCCATGTATCTATCAGATCTAAATTATCCACCAACTCGAAAAAGGTTTTCGGTAGTCTTCCATCATTTGTGAACTTTGCCCTTTGTGATCTATCCATTAGTGTGGAGGCTACCGCATTAAAGTCACCTAAGATCAATAATTTGTAATCCATAAAGTCCAAAAGCCTTTCGTGGATTTCCTTGTAAAATTCTGATTTTCCATCGTTCGGCGCATACAGTCCCAAAATTAAAAACTTTTCGCCTTGCACTGTTATTTCAATTGCAACATATCTTCCATCCTCATCTTTGAATTTCAATTTAGGATTGTACTTTTCCTTGGCGTAAATCACTACTCCTCTTTTCTTTACTTTTGCTGAAGAGATGAAATTTTGTCCTAATTTTTGGTTTTCCAATAGTCTTCTGTGTAGTCTTACCACATGTGTTTCTTGTAAACAGATTAGGTCCAAATTTTGCTTTTTTAAGATGTGGAAGACCTGGTTCCTCCTGGCTTTGATGTTTAAACCTCTAACGTTCCAAGTTAAGAGTCTCAATGCCATCTCTCTTAACTGTCTAATCCTCCTGTGGCGCCTTCTGGTAGTGGTCCTGAGGGGAGCACGTCAGGAAAGTCTGCCGAGTTTTTTTCCAGAAACTTTATTTTTTCTTGTACAGATTTGACTTTGATGGTTGTTTCTTTGTATCTGAAGGAGAGGCCTTGTGGGAACTCCCACCTGAATCTGATCTTCTTTTTGTTCAATGCCTGTGTCAAATCCGTGTAATTGGGTCTTAGATCCAGGAAAAATTTAGGGATGTCCTTGAACAGGACAACCCTTTGCTGGTTGACTTGAAGGTTATTAGTGTAATGAAGATTCAAAATCTCGTCCCTTTGTTGCTTGGTTTGAAACTCTATCAGACAATCATTGACTGCTTTGCTGTTCTTTTTGTTTTTTGGCCCAAACCTGTAGGCCTTCACTATTATATTGTTCAATCTTTCCTGGTCTAGTCCCCAATATTCCACCAAAATCTTGATTATGTAGGCTTTGAGATCTCCTCCCTCCCCTTCCGGAAGATGTCTCACCCTTAGGTTCGAAGATCTCTGACGCATCTGCAGAAAAGCCAGAGAGACTTGCGTATTATAGTGGTCTCTGTTATGTGTTTCTTCTAGAGTGTGCACTTGTGATTCAACTTGTGTCACTTGCTGCTTAGTCTCCTTGAGTTCTTCTTTTATTTTTGCAATCTCATCCAGCTTACGGTTTATTCCCGCTATTTCTTTACTTTGTTTCTCTGCTGTTTCCCTCTGTTCTTTTCTCATAGCTTCCATAGATTCCAAAAGTTGGGTCATTATTGCTGGATCTATTTGCTGGGATGGTCTCCTTTCTCTTTTTTCTTCTTTCTCTATTTTATCAGTCTTACTTCTTGTTGTCACTCCTCTACCAGCTCCAGACATTTATCAGCAACAGTTCAAGGTCACTCTCATAAGTCCCTTCCTGCAGCTGCAACAGCTTCCAAAAGCCTCAGCGGTTTCCACAGGATTATTGCAGTTCTCATCAACTTTACAAAGTTACTTTCTCTTTCCACTGTTTCAAGGGGAGCAATAATTCCAGCCAACTTTTCAAGATGTAAGAAAGTTGCAAAGGGTTTAAATCCCCCCCTTTTTTTTGTAATCCACAGGGATTGTAGCAAGTTGTACAGTTCTAGTCTTAGTTGAAAACAGAATATCCAAAAGGCAGAGATACAGTTACAGTCAAAATTAAACCCCCGCACTGTCCCGGAGTCTCCACTAATCCAGAGGGTGGCAGTGGGTTTAAACAGTTTTAAACAGTCACCATAAATCCTCAAACAATTATTCTTCCCCCCTTTTTAGCAAATCCAGGGGGGCTGTCTGTAAAGTAGCTGTCAAATGTCAAAGTTAAATAGTCTTTCAGGCTGTCTCAGTTGCTTACAGTCACTATCTTGCCATCTAAAGCCACAGTCGGGAAAGACGGACCTCCTTTTTAAATCTTCCCCGCAGTTCCAAATTAATCTTCTTAGCCTAATTAGCTCAAATTGTCCAATTACTCACGGTTCCGAAGTTACTCTTCTTTTTTTTTTCAATTGAAGGAGGGATCCAGCGCTCACGACAGCCCGCTTCGCTGCTTCGCTGGAGCAGCCGATTTCTGAAGCCGCAGCGCTCCGACCTCAACCCGACCGCTCTTCCGCGATCCCTTACGGGGTCCCTAGAAGAGCTGGGGAGATCGTTGGAGCGCCCGCCGGCTCCTCAGGTCTTCAGGCTCCTGTGCCTGAAGTTTTACGGGGCTCCGTTACGCAGAAACGGAATCCCCAGCTGTTTTCCAGCCGGTCCCCGGCGGAGCGTCGGGAGACCCAGCCGGCTGCGGTGGCGCTAGAGCGGAAGTCCCCATAACCTGAAGATTCCGTAACTTGGGAGATTACGCAACATGCGGTACAACTGTACTCCTTTGCTTCTTGGTTTTCTGACAAAGTGTGGTCAAGTTCATGGCAGGACCAAATATAAGGCTGGCAAGTGCTTATTGTGCTAACGGTGATAAGTTACCCCTCTCTGTCTTCATGCAGTGTGTGTGGACCAGGACAATTCAGAAGAAAGCTCCCATTCTCTGTCTCTTATCATCTATTCTCGTCTGAAAAAGGAGCAAAACACTTGCTATGGGGAGATTTCATGTGCTATCAAATGAAGCAATACCTCGATCAAGCTATATGCTACTCAATGGATGGGTGATGTTTCTCCTACGTCTGGTATTACTTTTAATACATGGAAGGCTCTCATTTGATTGCAGCAGTGAGAGGAAGGGTGTTTAACCCTTTCCCCACAGGCTGTTCCCTGAAGCCAAATTCTACCCCTGCTTTCCCACTTGTGGTGGACCGTGTGTGTGTGTGTGTGTGTGTGTGTGTGTGCGTGCGTGCGCGCACGCACGCACGCTGCCATGTCACCACAGGCTTTTCCACTGCTGTGTGAAAAACAGCTTAGACCCAAGGAAAGCAGTATTTTCCATTTTTGATTTCTCAACGATGTAAGCAATTTCCTAGTTCCAAAGGAAACCACCTTCTAGGTCGTAGGCACCACATAGCATTTTCAACTCCCAACTGCCCAATCTCTTTCCTGCCCCGCACAGCACCTTGCCACAACATTGCCAAATCCACTCACCGTCGCTACTTTGCTGCAGGACCATAATAATATCTGCTTTTTCCAGCGCCAGCTCATCATTCTCTCGGGCTTTGTATGGCCTCACACACTGAACCTGAAGTTTATCTAAGAGAGCTTGGAGAGAAAGAATATAGTGATTGTCAGTTACCAGGTGTGTTGTTGTTAACCATTCAAAGGTGTTGGGTTGTTCTTTTTTAAAACAAGCAAGCAAAGAAACCTAAAATGTACTTGAAAAAAATAATACTGAATTCGTCACTATAGCTTGGGCAAATGTACACGCATCTCTTTTTTATTTTGAATAAAACTTTCTGTACCATTCCGGGTTCTTCAATTTTGAGATTTCTGCATTCAATGTAAACTGAGTCTCCGCTTAGTTTAACTGCATATCCAGTAAGAATTCTCATCCTTGATTGAAGGAATGCACACATTTCTGGTTTTAGTTCTTCATATGTAAAGTAATGTGATGAGCACAATGAAAAAGAGTTAATCACTCATCTCCTACTTCTCTCCTGGAAAAAAACCCACCCCACCCTCCCACAATATATAAGAGTCTGGTGACTTTTGTTTCTGTGTATCTGAAGAAGTGTGCATGCACATGAAAGCTTATACCAAGAACAAACTTAGTTGGTCTCTAAGGTGCTACTGGAAGGAATTTTTTTATTTTTTATTTTGCTTTTGAATTGGTGGAGCTGTTGGTCTGCCACATCCATAGAATCATAGAATTTATTTTATTTTATATCTATTTTGTGCTGCTACAGTGTTAATAAAGAACCTGCAGCAGTAATAAGTGCCCAGGATCAATGCGTACTGTATTTTACTTAACAGATTTATATACCATTTGACATTGGTATATCCAAGTGGTAGGCAGTACAGAAAGCACAGCAAAATATAGAACAATGAAAACTCAGTGTAAAATTCATCATAAATTAATATAAGAGTTGGAGTCACACTTCTAGAAACACCCGAGAAAACAGAAATGCTTTGAGCAAGCATCTGATTGTTGATTCTGTAGGTATTTGCTTGCTATTGTACGTACATAACACCCATATTATGTGAGCCAGCCCTTTGCAGTCTATGTCTTCAGCAATCTTACCCGGGTCGTCCAAAAGGTCAGGTTCAGCTTGCTGGGGCATAAGAGCAGAAATCCACCTCAGCTTCTCACTCCTGGGGCAGAGGGAGAGAAAAGTGACAAGTACTGAGGAGAGAGGCATTCCAAGTTGTACGCGGCAGTTGCTGGTGAAATGCCAAGATGTGTAGTAGCATACTTTGCTCCCTTTACTTGTGGCACACCATGAGTCATGCTCATAGCTTCGGGCAAAATTACTAAGACCAATAACTCAGAAACTTATTGGTATGCCAGCAGAGTCTCACCTTGCCTTACTCCTGCAAGACAATGATTCTTATATAACCTTGCAGGTGGCAAGGTTTTTAAATTCTGTTATATCCCAAAAAAGGCGTTGCGGCCAACTACACGACCATTAACATTTCTGTTTCCTGCCCCTTGATTGCAGTTTCAATATTATTGAGTTTGAGCTGTATTTGTGTTTATCGGTGATAGCCGTGGTATGGTCCTCTGTGACTCCGGTGGCTCAAGTGTTTATTGTATTGTATGTTGTAACTTCATGTTTTATATTGCATATTTTATGTTTTTATGGGCTTATAGCCGCAATAAATTTGAATTGAATGCTCATAGCTAGCTAGCTAACTAACTAACTAACTTATGGATTTTAAGGAAGCCATTGTTCTTGGCAGAGCCAGCTCAATATGTTTTGGCACCTGAGGTGAACCACAAAATGGTGCCCCCTGCTATGCAAGGAAGGGTGAGTGAATATCTACATGTCAGGGACTAGCTGGATACTGATGAGTGGGCACCGGAAGAAGGGTTGGAGAATGACTTGGAAGAAGGGATCAGTAGTGGGGCAGGAGAGCTGAAAATAATTCCACATATTTCACATCTGGCAACCAATGAGCCCCTTTGGTTTCAGATAGTACGTGGGTAAAGGTAAAGGTAAAGGGACCCCTGACCATTAGGTCCAGTCGCGGATGACTCTGGGGTTGCAGCACTCATCTCGCTTTACTGGCAGAGGGAGCCGGCGTACAGCTTCCAGGTCATGTGGCCAGCATGACTAAGCCGCTTATGGCAAACCAGAGCAGCGCACGGAAACGCCGTTTACCTTCCCGCCGGAGCAGTACCTATTTACCTACTTGCACTTTGACGTGCTTTCGAACTGCTCGGTTGGCAGGAGCAGGGACCGAGCAATGGGAGCTCACCCCGTCCTAGGGATTCGAACCGCTGACCTTCTGATCAGCAAGCCCTAGGCCCTGTGGTTTAACCCACAGCACCACCTGCGTCCCTTAGTACATGGGTAAACGAGTCTAAAAAGCCCAGGACACAAATTTTCACAGCCCTTTTGCAGCCACCTAACTTAATGGACGGGACGCGGGTGGCGCTGTGGGTTAAACCACAGAGCCTAGGGCTTGCTGATCAGAAGGTCGGCGGTTCAAATCCCCACAACGGGGTGAGCTCCCATTGCTCGGTCCCAGCTCCTGCCCACCTAGCAGTTCGAAAGCACGTCAAAGTGCAAGTAGATAAATAGGTACCGCTCCAGCGGGAAGGTAAACGGCATTTCCGTGTGCTGCTCTGGTTCGCCAGAAGCGGCTTAGTCATGCTGGCCACATGATCCAGAAGCTGTACGCCAGCTCCCTCGGCCAGTAACGCGAGATGAGCGCCACAACCCCAGAGTCGGACACGACTGGACCTAATGGTCAGGGGTCCTTTACCTAATTTAATGGACCTAACATTCATTAATTTCAGTGTGTCGGCTCTGATTGATATTCAACTATCGGTTGGAGTGTTTAAACGATGCCTCTGCCTCTGCTAAATCTGTAAATGAATGCAGATATTACAAAATGCTGGATCATACCCTTTTTACCATTTTTTTGAGCTTCTTTTGAGGAGGGAAAATATAAAGTAAGTTGCACAAAAGGCAAAAAGCAGCTGGTAATTCCGGCAGGAGGTAGCAAAACAGGTCAACCCTCAGCTGGATGCAGAGCTGAGCTTGCAAGCCCTCCCCTTCAGACTTTGCAGGTTTCTCACCTTGCTACAATCTTGCTAGAAATACTGTTAATGTGGAATAAAACTGATATACCTCACGTAACAAAAAAATAAATAGCTCTGTGTTGCTTTTAGTAGATACGTGATTGCACAAGGCATCATCTCATCCTTATCACTCCGAAAGTTAAACTAAGGAATGTGTGGTGCCGGGAGTTCTCCAACGCAAAAGAACATTTGGCTTTTGCTTACTGTGTTTCTGTACGGAAGAGGAACTCCACTTTTTTCCCCTGATTGTTCTGCAGCAGGAAGAGGCGGAAGAGATTTTTGCTCGAGCCGTGCAGTTTCATTTCGCACTTCTCTCCACGCACATTTGAGGAAGCAGCAAAATCAAATACAATAAAGCGCCCATTCCTGCAGGGGATAAAGAAAGTAAAGAAAGGGGGCATTTTAAAAGCTTGGTTTTAAGAGCAAGAGAGAGGACTCCTTGCCATTGCTGGCATAAGGGTCTTTTGCGCCCTAGCAAATTCTGAGTGGCAGCCCCCTGCTCTTCACGCATAACACAACAATACATTTTAGTGATGGAAGATGGAAAAATGCATACCTTCCCTAAATTAACATAAAGTCCCATTTAAAAAAATTCTGCCACCTGAATGCAAAGCCATCTTGAGCTCCAGTTGCTCGGTCCCTGCTCCTGCCAACCTAGCAGTTCGAAAGCATGTCAAAGTGCAAGTAGATAAATAGGTACCGCTCCGGCGGGAAGGTAAACGGTGTTTCCGTGCGCTGCTCTGGTTCGCCAGAAGCGGCTTAGTCATGCTGGCCACATGACCCGGAAGCTGTCTGTGGACAAACGCCGGCTCCTCGGCCTATAGAGCGAGATGAGCACCGCAACCCAAGAGTCGTCCGCGACTGGACCTAACGGTCAGGGGTACCTTTACCTTTTTACTATAACATAACCTCTTTCATCCATTTCTCTAGCTGCAATCATGTGATTTTTTAAATATTTTAAATATTTCAATTAATCTGAAATTGTATAAATAAAAAGAACACTGAGTGTCAAGTAAGTATTTTTGTGGGGGGAGAATTTAACAAAAACCTTCTTATAGAAGAGTTTGGATTTGATATCCCACTTTATCACTACCTGAAGGAGTCTCAAAGCGGCTAACATTATCCTTTTCCCTTCCTCCCCCACAACAAACACTCTGTGAGGTGAGTGGGGTTGAGAGACTTCAAAGAAGTGTGACTAGCCCAAGGTCACCCAGCAGCTGCATGTGGAGGAGAGGGGAATCCAACCTGGTTCACCAGATTACAAGTCTACCGCTCTTAACCACCACCCCACGCTGGCTCTCATCTATTATACTGAATATTATACTGAATATTTATACAAATTTGGACTTGTAAAAGTGGGGGTGGGGACTAAGAATATGATAATGTTTATTTTATTTTATTAACTTCATAAATTTCCAGACGCTTCCAGAAATTATTTATGCGTTACTAAAAGGAAAGGAAATTGAAAGGAAAGGAACTGACCCACCTCTTGTTTGCATAACTAGGATGTTATGATTGCTGAGGGATAAATGTTGAGTGAAAGATGGAGTAATGGGACCCTTCCCCCAACACTTACTCTCTGGGCCGAGATAGGAGCAGGTAGTCATTAAAGAGGTGCAGGTAGATCGGCCGGGTGGTCAGTTTCCATTTCAAGCTCAAGTTGTACTCCAGCGCTGTGAGTTCCCCGCGTTTCACCAGCCGCCGTGACTGCGAGATGAGTGGGAAAATCTGCAAGTGCAAGAATGATTGCTCTAGGTGAGGCCCAAAGGTCTCATTGTAACTGTAAGGGCTCTGGGTTGTCTCCTCGAGAGTAAAGAGCCAGAAACATCCGTTCTTCTAAAGCTAATACTTTATTTACAGACTATGTACATCGGAGGAACACAGGTGGCGCTGTGGGTTAAACCACAGAGCCTAGGGCTTGCTGATCAGAAGGTCGGCGGTTCGAATCCCCACGATGGGGTGAGCTCCCGTTGCTCGGTCCCAGCTCCTGCCCACCTAGCAGTTCGAAAGCACGTCAAAGTGCAAGTAGATAAATAGGAACCGCTCTGGCGGGAAGGTAAACGGCGTTTCCGTGCGCTGCTCTGGTTCGCCAGAAGCGGCTTAGTCATGCTGGCCACATGACCCGGAAGCTGTACGCCGGCTCCCTCGGCCAATAAAGCGAGATGAGCACTGCAACCCCAGAGTCGGACACGACTGGACCTAATGGTCAGGGGTCCCTTTACCCTTTACCTTTTTATGTACATCGGAGCATTTAAGATTCATGTCCGCTTGAGTCGGTTCCAGAATCCGGGAGTGGCTTTCGCCGGTTCCTCCCCCAACATAAGAGCTTTGGAATTACAAAGCGTTGCCTCCTTTCCTTACGCTTCCCCCCCCCCTACGCAGCTGGAGCGACAGAAGTAGCTGACTGCTTTGCTCCGCAACCCACTCAGGTCGATCTAGGGCTCTGTCAGCACCTCTGACCCTCAGCTCCACCACACTGCCTGGCAGTTCCTGCTCCTCACCACTGGGGCTTTCCTTACTATCCCCGCTGGACTCAGAACTGCTTCCCAGGAGAGGCTGCACTTCCCTCCATCCCTCCTTCCCCGTCTCACAAGCCTTGCGTGAGGTCAGATCCCTGACAGTAACTCTAGTGCTTCAAGGCACAAGTTTTGAGAGCTGCTCTCTTCTCCCTGCACAGAGGTGGAGAAGATTTCTTCTCCCATCTCCGGCGCTAAGGGGCAAGGGCTAGGGGAAAGAAAAGGTGAGTAGTGTCAAAATGCCGTTTTCCGGATTGTTCTATGAGCCTGTAGAATATTCCACTGAAAAGGAGTTGCATAAGGGATGGATCATGAAAGAATACCACTCTAGGGTTGAAACAAAATAAAAAAAATTCCTTCCAGTAGCACCTTAGAGACCAACTAAGTTTGTTCTTGGTCTGAGCTTTCGTGTGCATGCACACTTCTTCAGATACACTGAAACAGAAGTCACCAGACCCTTATATATAGTGAGAGGGTGGGGAGGGGTATTACTCAGAAGGGCGGTGGGAATGGGTGATTGGCTGATAGGTGTGGTAAACCAGTTCACGACTGCAATTGGTCTTATAGGAAAAAGCAAAGGATGAGATGGCCAAAAATAGCTTTATCATGTATAATGAGATAAGAATCCAATGTCTCTATTCAGACCAGGTCTCTCCATGGTTTTAAGTTTGGTAATAACTTGCAATTCGGCAACTTCTCTTTCCAGTCTACTTCTGAAATTCTTTTGTAATATTACAGCTACTTTGAGATCTTTGAGAATGTCCTGGGTGATGGGCATAGCTGTCAACCCTCCCTTTTTTGGCGGGAAACTCCCTTATTCCAATGCCGTTTCCCGCTGCTCTCCCGGACTGTTGATATCCCTTAAATTTCCCGGATTTCCAAGGAAGCAGCTCCTCTCCCTCCCTGCCGGCCAGGGAGGCTTCTCAGCTGCGTTGCTCGGTTGCCAATAAGGAGTCTGAGACCGACTGGGGGCGGAGCTTGCATGCCTTGTGCAGCTAGACCCTCATGCCCAACCAGACAGTCTACGTGCTCGCTCTTTCGCTCACCTGTTCGCGCGCAGCCTCTGGAGCGCAGGGTGAGCGAGGCTACTTGGTGCCATTGCAGCGCCCTTGCGGCATCCCTTATTTTCAAATCTGAAAGTTGACAGCTATGGTGATGGGACGGTCAGCTTTGGAAAGGCAGAAGCCAGACTTGGTTTTAATGAGCTGTGAAGTGCACTCTCCTGTCCTCTGAATGTGGTTTTCAGTTTGTCTTGTGAGGAAGCAAGATTGCTTGGAAGCTATTGGGGGGGCGGGAGTTTCTCAACAGGCAGCCAAGCTCTCCTGAAAGACCTTCCCACCCACAACTGCTTTCCCCTGCAACTGACAGGTGCGGGCGAGTTCTGGTTGTGCTCCTTGTCATCAAGGAGTAGCAATGAGGCTCGAGGGGCATCAGCACCCGGCATTAACTGAGTTGCGTGTGTGGCCTAGAATACTTTCCAGGGCGTGGGGTGGCAGAGAAGCAAGGGCTTTCTGGTAGACAGATCAATGTGGGGAGGTTTCTCTGAAGCTAGAAAGTTTATAAAATTACTGTTCTAGCCTACATATTGGGAGGTGGCTGCGACCAGTAAATGGCTCACACATCACTCTGCACACAGATCGCCCAGCTGTTGCCTGATGGCATGAAGGGTACTGTACTTAGCCCTCTCCCCAATACCATCACAGTGAGGGCAACCTTGCCTATAAGACTGCATTGGGGAACCTGTGGTCCCTCAGCTCCAGCCAGCATAGCCAATGGTTGTTTGCCGAACAACCTCAGAAAAGCCACAGGTTCTCCTGTCCCTTCTGCAAGATAGGGATAAGCTGAAAGCCCTTTTGATGACCAGGGCCGTTCACTAGTAGATTAGCTCTGGTCATAGAATCACAGAGTTGGAAGGGACCCTGAGCATCATCTAGCCGATTAAGGCCAGCGGTCTGGATACGGCCCGCGCGAGCCAATTATCCGGCTCCCGACGACCCCCGCCGCCCGCTGCCACCACCCGCTCTTACTGGCGCGGCTGCCCATCTTGGTTTTTTGGCCGCACTTCTGGTGCAGCGCCGAAAATAGCTTGTGCGCATACGCAAGCGTCATTTCCGGCGCACTTCCGGGTCTGCGGAGGCCCGTGCGCATGTGCACAAGCTATTTCTGGTGCTGCGCCAACCTGGAGTGCGCGGGAAATAGCTTGTGCACATGTGCCGCGCCAGAAGTGCGCCCAAAAAAGCAAGTGCGTGCGCGTATGGGCGCGTGCTCCCCCGCCCTCCGCTTGATCGGTGCCGGAGGAACCAGCCCAAAGCCGGGTAAGTCTGGGGACCCCTGATCTAGCCCCTTCAAAGCAGAAATTGCACCCATAGGGGGATCAAACCCGTGACCTTGACATCATCAGCACTACGCTCCAACCAACTGAGTGAACCGGCAGGGCTATCTATGCATGAATAAAGCAGGTGGTTGCAATACAGTGTCAGACGGGGGAAGCTGTAACCCCCTGAATGAATGTTTACCTTGCATTCAAACTCCATATTTTTACTCAAGTAGATTAGCTCCTCGGTGCTCCTCATGCGCTGGACATTCTCATTGCAATCTTTGATGAGCTGCGGAAAGGAAAATGCTATTAGGGCGGGGAAGTGTTGGGGGAAATGGGGGGGGGACGACCCCTTCTCAAGGTGGAAAGGGTGACAGGGTGTGGGTTTAGGAAGCAGAGAATGGAATCAAACCACCTGGTTTTGGTAGGAGCAATTCAAGAATCTTGAATTGGTAGACCAGGGGTAGGCAAACTAAGGCACGGGGGCAGGATGTGGCCCAATCGCCTTCTCAATCCGGCCCACAGACAGTCGGGGAATCAGTGTGTTTTTACATGAGTAGAATGTGTCCTTTTATTTAAAATGCATCTCTGGGTTATTTCTAGGGCATAGGAATTCGTTCATTTTTATTTTTTCCCCAAAATATAGTCCAGCCCTCCACAAGGTCTGAGGGACGGTGGACCAGCCCATGGCTGAAAAAGGTTGCTGACCCCTGGGCTAGACCATTTCTTATGTTCCCTCAGGGAATTCTCTGGCTGAGTTAAGCTAATTTCAAATCCATTGTTTATATGTGTAAAGTAGACCCTCTTTTATTCTCTAAACGATAAACCTCAATCATTTAGAAAGCTGCGTAAGCTTCTTTCAGCATAGCAGAGAAACCATTGGGGTACCTCATAGCTGTAAGGCAGGACCCATGGGGCTTGGGATGACCCAGTTCCACAAGGGGACACAGATGACTTGGTCCATCTGTGTGTGGCCTCAGTAATGACGAAAAGCAACAGTGCAGACGGAGACCAATCTCAAGGGAGAGGTTACATAGACAACACTGTTCCTTTTGTGGCTAGGGCTTGGTGTTGAGGGAACTGGTTACTTTGGATCAACCACTCCTTCAGGAAAAGGCTCACCAGCTAGATTTCTTTAGTGTTCAAGATATGCATCTGGGTTTACATCCCTTTGGGTCTAATCTTTCCCAGGCACCCTCTATTTAGAGGGGAATACTCAAACATTTGTGATTAATTATAGAACGTATCACTTCAGAATATTCTACCGCCAGCTGTGTCTTGGCCAGAGAGCTGGACTGGGTCTCAGTCTGAGGAGACCCCGGTTCAAATCACCCCTCACTAGATGGCATTGGCCCAGTAACACACAGTTGATTCACACAGTGAATGGATACATTATGCATCCAGTGAGAGCCAGTGTGGTGTAGTGGTTAAGAGCAGTGGACTCGTAATCTGGTGAACTGGGTTCGCTTCCCTGCTCCTCCACATGCAGCTGCTGGGTGACCTTGGGCTAGTCACACTTCTCTGAAGTCTCTCAGCCCCACTCACCTCACAGAGTGTTTGTTGTGGGGGAGGAAGGGAAAGGAGAATGTGAGCCGCTTTGAGACTCCTTCGGGTAGTGATAAAGCGGGGTATCAAATCCAAACTCTTCTTCATCCAAACCACAGTGCTGGGTTACATGCATGCATCACTGTAGCTAACTTGGAGCCACTTCCAAACTATTATTTGTTGCATGTTTTTAATTAATAGGGGAAGAGAAGTTGCTCGGGTATATAAGGAATTCATATCTCATGTGTCTCAGAAAACAAGAGCATGGGTACCTCAGCTTCTATCTACTGGGAATTTGTGGCCAGGAAGAGTTGAGAAAACTTTTGAACCATTTGTAGCCAGAAGTGGTGAGAGGGCTGATGAATGGGTTTGAACACCCTTTACCTTTAACTAACTTTGAAACTGCTGCCCCGAGGAACAGCCCCATTGATTCTGAGCGACCAGTTTCAGTCTGGCTGGCAGACATCAGTCCTAAACACGCTCCAGAAACTGGGCCTTGCTCCCCAAACCCTCTTAACTATGGGCTTGGGCCAAGCTAGATCTGTGGTCAGGCAAAGAATCATGGATTTAGAGAGACAACAGGACTGTGCAAGGGTTCCCGATTATAAAATCATAGAAAACAGGAGATATGTAACCGCTCCAGCAACACATCTCTACTCCCTTACATCCAGAAATGCAAGAAGGGCTTTCACTCTCGCCAGAAGCTCGGCCCTGCCCTCACCGGTTCTGGAAGGCTCCTATGGAAGAGTCCCGTATGCACAGAGACTTTGCACCTGCCCATTAGGGGAAATAGGAAGCCCTGAACATATATATATTAGATGCCCTCTTTACGCTGAGATTCGTAGAGAAACCATCGATCCTTCGCTGAAGAGGCTTGTCGATCTTACAGACAAGTCCAAACAAAACTCGCTCCACATAGGCAAAGATCATAAAACGACCTGGCTGGTAGCCAGATTCTGTGCCCAGATTTGCAAGCTCAGATCATCCTCTAGAATAAAATAGCTTTCTAGGGGAAAGCTGAAGCCCCTTTTGGGGTGCCTTAGGATCAGTTTTTATGGTAGTTCAGGTCTCAGTCATACGGATGTATGTATATTTTTCAATTTTAACCCATGAGCTATTGCTGCAATCTATTTTAATTGCATATTTTATCTTTACGAATGCTCTCACTATTGTGTTATGCGAGCTGGTCTCTGGCCGTAATAAATAAATTCACCCTTTACCTTTTCAAGTGCATCATATGCTTGAGTGGCCTGCACCTCTTCATCGGCACCAGGCCGAGTTCTCTTCAATATGTTCTGCAGGAGGGAAGCAAAGGGTTTTGGGTAACAAGAGATTAAATATTTGGCTAATTTATGGATTTATGTTGAGGCAGTGGTAAATTAAAGGTGATCCCTCCGGTCAGCAGCTACCGTATTTTTCGCTCCATAAGACGCACTTTTTCCTCCTAAAAAGTAAGGGGAAATGTCTGTGCGTCTTATGGAGCGAATGGGTGGTCCCTGGAGCTGAACTGCCCAGGGGCAAAAGCAGGTCGTGCTTTTTTTAAAAGAGAGAGAGAGAAGGGGGTGTTGAAAGGAAGCCCGCTGAGCAGCTGCTCAGCAAACCATCAGGGAGAGAGATAAGGGAGAGAGATTCCAGCCCCGCCCCCTTGCAGAGGGAGGCTGTTTCCCCAGTGACATGTGACTGGCTGATTAGATTATCTGTCTGGAAACTGTAGAAATGGCTTCCTGAAGCTGCAGAACTGTGAGTTAAACCCCATAAAACAGGGTTTTTTCCCTTTGCAAAGAAAGCTCAACAACTTTGAGCTGATCCTCAATAATCGGCTTTTCTCCTTTGCAAAAGAAGCTGCAGAAATTTGAGCTGATCCTCAAAAAAATGGGACTTTTCTCCTTTGCAAAAGAAGCTGTAGAAATTTGAGCTGATCCTCAAAAAAATGAGGCTTTCCCCCTCTAAAAACTAGGTGCGTCCTATGGTCAGGTGCGCCTTATAGAGCAAAAAATACGGTAGTTTTTATAGGGGACAATTTTGAGAGAAGGTGCTTGGTCAACCGCTCAACTTCCATCCCCTAGACAGATTTGCCAGAAAGTTCTGTTGCCACAGATGCTATGTGCTCCTCACCTCGTTTGATTCTAGGCTGATAACAGGGAACTAAGGGAAGGCAGCAGGACCTTTCAGGGGTCCCAGTTTTTAAACTTATTTGAAAAACAAGTTTTTCAAACTCCCTTTGAAGTTGTGCTTTCATGGACCAAGTTTCAGCACTCCTCCTAAAACTTCCCAGAGACCAAAAGAAATGGGTATAAATCAGGCATAGGCAAATTAGGCCCTCCAGATGTTTTGGGACTACAACTCCCATGATCCCTATCTAACAGGACCAGTGGTCAGGGATGATGGGAATTGTAGTCCCAAAACATCTGGAGGGCAGAGTTTGCCTATGCCTGGTATAAATATTGGAATTAAGCCATGCTCCTGGGGAAGAGGTGAGTGCATAATGGCAGAGCACAGGTTTTGAAAACGTAGGAGGTTAAATTCCTGCCACCTCCACTGTCAGATTCTCTTATCGGTTGTTCAATAGTAAGACCAAGCTATCTTGTCTTTAAGTCTCTTTATTTTGTGCAAAGCTGTTTACAGTGCAGAGTTCAGTTTATCATGTCTGCTCAGTCACTAGCAGAATCCGGAAGTGCCTCCCTTCTGTTTTGGCACCAACACAAAAGCCTCGGAATCCTGAATTGCCGCTTTCTCCTCCTAGGTGAGATAGGCGCCGGAACTGACGCCTCCCCCTCCGAGCGAGTCTGCTGGGTGGTGCCAGGTCTCTCAGCAACTCCCTGGACACCTGGCACTCCCTGGCTCGCAGCCACTAACTGCTCCTCCGCCGAAGAGGGGCTGCCAGATTCACTCGAAGATGAATCTGTTGTCAACACAGACTGTGGGTCCCTGTATGCACTCAGAGCTGGACTGGCAGGGGTGGGCAGATCCCTGACATCCACCAAAACAATTTCAAACAGAAACACCTTTTTAGACTGAGTCACACTTCTACACGGCAAAGCTCCGGTTTGCTGCCATTGCATGCATGTAAATGTCAAATATCTTTGTATTAAAGAAGTGGGCAGCCAATTCTTTTCCTGCTGCTTACATGTTTATTGCCAGGAAAACTGTCGATTTAATTGTGAGGCTGGCCAGCCCAAGGAAAGGCGAGCCCTGTGTCCCCAACACTTTTACCTGGAGAAGGAGCTTAAGTCTTGTGATGCGCTGGAATGGGAGGATGAGGAAGGATTTGAGAGAGAGGCGCTGGCAAAGAGGATCACTTTCTAGCCTCTCCAAAACCTGTTGGAAGGCAGGGACATCATTCCTGCCAGAGAGAAGACATGACAGATTAGATTGACTCCAACTAGAAAAGCTGAGACTGCTGAAGAGCCCAGAGACCATCTTGGCATTGAGTCCTGGAAGACCTTGTGGGCCTTTCCCACCTGGCCTGGGAGGCTGAACAGAATCTGGGCTGGGGTGGTGTTGGGAGGGATATTAATCTTTTGTATCTTTATTTTTAGATCTTATGTGTGTGAGGCACAAGATCCTCAGGGCAGTTCAAAAGAAAGATCTTGGCTTCATTGCTGGTTATTTGTTCTTATTTGCTTTTATTGTTTTACTGCTTCCTACTGTTCTTATCCCCGGGGACCCAGGTGGCGCTGTGGGTTAAACCACTGAGCCTAGGGCTTGCTGATCAGAAGGTCGGCGGTTCGAATCCCTGAGACGGGGTGAGCTTCCGTTCTTGGTCCAGCTCCTGTCAACCTAGCAGTTCGAAAGCACGTCAAAGTGCAAGTAGATAATTAGGAACCGCTCTGGCGGAAGGTAAACGGCGTTTCCGTGCGCTGCTCTGGTTCACCAGGAGCGGCTTTGTCATGCTGGCCACATGACCCGGAAGCTGTACGCCGGCTCTCGGCCAATAAAGTGAGATGAGCGCCGCAACCCCAGAGTCGGACACGACTGGACCTAATGGTCAGGGGTCCCTTTACCTTTACATTTACTGTTCTATCCACTTTATGTAAGCCCTTCGCGGCCTAGGACCCTCGTACCTACCGGACCGCCTCTCCTGGTATGCCCCACGGAGGACCTTAAGGTCCACAAATAGCAACACTCTAGAGGTCTCCTGGGCCCTAAGGAAGTTAGGATTAGCCTCAACCAGAGCAGGGCCTTCTCAGCACTGGCTCCAACCTGGTGGAACGCCCTGTCTCATGAGACCAGGGCCCTGCAGGATCTGATTTCTTTCCGCAGGGCCTGTAAGACAGAGCTGTTCCGCCTGGCCTTTGGCTTGGAAGCAACTTGATCCCTTCCCCCTCTTTTCTTTTTTCCTCCTGAGATGGAACTCCTATTTGGGGACTTCCCTGGCATTTTTCTGGCCCATGTAGGACCACTCCGGATAGTTGGCCTTGGTGAAGATTTGACGCTTCTTCCCAAACAGTTTTTGATTTGAGTTTCTACTGAAATGAGGCTGCACTTTAATGTTGTATTTTAATCTTGTTTTTAAGTTGTATTTTAATCAATACTTGGTGTTAGCCGCCCTGAGCCCGGTCTTGGCTGGGGAGGGTGGGGTATAAATAAATATTATTATTATTATTATTATTATTATTATTATTATTATTATTATTATTATGCCTCTCTGGAATCTGGCTGGCTGAAGAACAGTGTGATAATGTCCCAAATAAAGTAAGAAAAATAAAACAAGATGCTGACTACTATGCATCAACCTCTTTGGGGCTTTCATTCTATTTAACTTGCGCTAGAGCTCTTATCTAGGATATGCTATCATGGACTTGAATTTTAGGAGATGCATCTTGGTTGCTTGCCATTCATTTGACAATGCCCTGGAATCTCCTTGGAAGGACCAAGATCCATTTGCCAAATGCAGTAAACATCATTTCCCCTGGAATTTGCCTCATTATAGGCAAATTTATCTATAAAATCTATATGAGATTGGAATGGCACAGCACTTCCTCTAACCTGGAACCAGAACTAAATCATGTACCAACATCTGTTTTGGGCATCTTAGACACTTATGAACTGAATCAGGTGTGGCCCGTTAAAATAGGGCTCTTCCGCATGCTGTTAACTACTGCAGTGATGCTTCTTATACCTCCACAAAAAGCACTATTGTTATACAAAAGGCAGTTCGCTTGACAACCTGGCAACAGTTTGTTAAGTGACCTGGGAACTGTAGCTCTGTGAGGCAGGCAACTACAGTTCCCAGGATTCTTTGGGGGGAATCGTGTGCTTTCAATGCTCCCAGTATGTTTCCGAGCACAATTCAAAGTGTTGGTGCTGACTTTTAAAGCCCTAAATGGCTTCGGTCCTGTATACCTGAAGGAGCGTCCCCACCCCCACCGTTCAGCCAGGACACTGAGATCCAGCGCTGAGGGCCTTCTGGTGGTTCCCCCACTGCGAGAAGCAAAGCTACAGGGAACCAGGCAGAGGGCCTTCTCGGTAGTGGCGCCCGCCCTGTGGAATGCCCTCCTATCAGAGGTCAAAGCGATAAACAACTACATGACCTTTAGAAAATACTTGAAGGCAGCCCTGTTTAGGGAAGTTTTTATTCTGTGATATTTTAATGTATTTTGATATTTGTTGGAAGCCGCCCAGAGTGGCTGGGGAGACCCGGCCAGATGGGCGGGGTACAAATAATATATTATTATTATTATTAGATGTGCTTTAAATGTGTGGTGTGGATCTCCCCTAACTGTCCACCTCAATATCTGGTTTTGTTCCAGTTTAGCTGTCCAGGGTTCCCCTGAAGATCCCTGAGCATTGTCTGCTAGAGAGCCTTATCATCCCACCCCTCTTCAGAGCGATAGTTCCCAAGAGAGGAGACAACTTCTCTGTGGTGTAGAAATGCCACAAAGGACATTTTGTGGAGTGTTACGAAGAGGATAAAAATATAGGAAAGGGGGCATCTTTAGTTTTCTTACAGTAGTCGCCGAAAGGTCTGCTCCTGGTACGTCTGGTTTGTCACATACGGCAGGTAAACCCTCCGGAATTCCGGCGCATGCCTCAGAGCCACGTCGCACACATTGAAGGTGAACATGTTCTCCTCAAGCTTCTCCTCCAGGTCAAATAGGAAACTGCAGGAACCCCCCAGAAGAAAATAACAAGACATGGTGACCAGGAGTACAGCACTTCCCCAACTTTTTAACCTTTCTCCTTCTCTAGAAAAATAACTATCCCTACATGCAAGCTGTAGGAAAATTCTTATTCATTGTGTGACAGGAGTGAGCCTGCAGTAAATCACTTGAGCAAATTGGAGTTAACTCTTTATTAGCAGCAACAGGAGTGTGAGGCCTAAGGAGCACAGCAACTCATTTCTGACAGGTCTTTCCCCCATGAAGCAGTTGCTGAGACTGGAGGCCTCCCCACAGCTGCCTAAGTCTCCTCGTTGCCAGGGTTTTCCCCAAGCAATCTTAGACTGTGCCTGCATGACTGTCTTTGCTCCTCTCACTTCATACCTCTTCTGGCTCTGGGAGACCAGCGAGGAGGAGTGCTTGTTGCAGCTTGCTTGGGTGATTATATAAAGATTTAGGGCTTATCCACACTTCGACTTATCTTGATGCTTTGCCCCAGGGAAAACAACTCTTTAGTGTTCAATTGGATTGATGTTTGCTCTGATTTAGCGCCAAAAAGCAGGCTTTCCCTGGAAAAGAAGTAAGGCAAGGGGAAAACTGCTCAGACCCGTGCTTTCTGGACACGGGACAAGTGGAAGCGTGGACAAACCCTTCAGTCATTTCTATTCTATTCATCTGCTGAACAGCATTCTAGGCAAATATGCAACCAGATAAAAAAATTAAAAACAATGTTAAACAATGTTACAACATGAAATACTAGCAAAACTTTTAGTTGTGTTGTTGTGTATTTTTCCCCTCAGGGCTACGTAAACATGGCGACCAGAATCCAGGTTTTACTCCAAAATGACAGGAAGTATTTCCTAAGTCACAGCAAATTATTTGTATGTGATAATAGAAATATCAGCCTGAATGTGTGCATAGTAGGCGGGCTTGAGGAATTCATGGACTAATGTGTGGATTGCAGTGCAGCTATCCTGGGCAGTTTGCCCTTCTCTAGCTTTACTGTTATCAGCTCAAAAGGTATTAAACACATGCATTTTATGATAAAATGTGCATTAAAATATTTTTAGAAATGCATATTTCATGACAAAATATACACCAGCAATTTGGAATGCTGGTTCTGTTGAAAGCAGACAGGCACCTCCAATTCTAGTATTTTGTTGCCTGCTGAAAATGTTTGTTTCCACAAGCATTTTAAAATAATTAATTCGATTCAGTATTGGTCTGCATTTTATGATTTTTTAAAATATGCTTTAATTATTTTATTATACACTGCCACAATATTGGCAGTTTATAAATGGCCGTATAAATAAATATAAAATAAAATATGAGTTTTCATTTGGCTTTTTTTTTTAAAGTTGCAGATTAATTTGGAAACAGGACAGAATATATATATGAATGAGCACATGGAAAACTGATGCTGACAGTGGTCTGTCCATCCATTGCCTTGAGACGTCCAGGGTTTCGGTGTGATAGCTGTACATGCAGAACAGGAAGACCAGAACTCACTTGGCACTAACGTCACGTACATCCTGAAGGCGGGAGAAAAGCCACTGTTTATCTTGATTCGTTAGGACAGCCTGGAGTTCGTGGCAGTGCTGGAAGTGGTCCACGGCCACATTTAAACTCCGCAGGTATGAGGCTTCTGATACAATCAGTTCAAACTTGGCCTGTTAATAAATAATATGGAGAATAAAGCTTTATAGCACAGGATACTCGGAGAAGCAATGAATTATTTGAGATGGAGTTAGATGGAAAAGGAAAACCCTCAAGGGGAGTAGATCATATCTGCATGTTCTTGATGGAGACGGAGCTAGCAACTGCATCTCTCTTGTCCGTCAGAAGAGGCCTGGAACTGGTCTATCCAAACCAGAAGATCAAGGATTGCATTCAGCACCACACAAACAAACATCCTATGCATAGCTG
Source organism: Darevskia nairensis (assembly GCA_034642065.1). Classification (NCBI taxonomy): domain Eukaryota; kingdom Metazoa; phylum Chordata; class Lepidosauria; order Squamata; family Lacertidae; genus Darevskia; species Darevskia nairensis. Next base: position 261,738 of record JAWWNI010000568.1, on the reverse strand, counting down.
TCAACCCTCCCTTTTTTTGGTGGGAAACTCCCTTATTCCAATGCCGTTTCCCGCTGCTATCCCGGATTGTTGATATCCCTTAAATTTCCCGGATTCCAAAGGAAGCAGCTCCTCTCCCTCCCTGCCGGCCAGGGAGGCTCGTCAGCTGCGTTGCTCGGCTGCCAATAAGGAGTCTGAGACCGACTGGGGGCGGAGCTTGCATGCCTTGTGCAGCCAGACCCTCACGCCCAACCAGCCAGCCAGTCAGCCTGCCTGCCTGCCGTCTATGCGCTCGCTCTTTCGCTCACCCGGCCGCGCACAGCCTCTGGAGCACAGGGTGGCGAGGCTACTTGGTGCCATTGCACCGCCCTCGCGGCATCTCTTATTTTCAAATCCGAAAGTTTGAGAAAAAACCCTTATTTTCAAATCCGAAAGTTGACAGCTATGATCCTATGAATGCCTCAGTGGAAACCTCCATCCTTCCACCTGCCTAGATTTGGAATATTGAGCATTTGCTGCTCTCTTGCTCCATCTCCTTGCCACTCTCTCCTTTCCTTTTTGTCCTATCCTCCTGGATCCACTCCTAAAGGAAAACCTGTTTGATTGTTTTTGCCAGCCTATTGGTCCTTAAGATCTTTCCATTCATTTTCATCTTACATGCAACCCTTCTGAATGATTTCAAACAATTTGTCACCCCTTCCTTCTGCATTCTAAGCTTGCTTGGGAGTTATGTTGTGGGCAGGGCCAGATTTAGGTTTGATGAGGCCCTAAGCTACTGAAGGTAACGGGGCCCTTTATATGTCCACAAATTGTCACTGTTTTTTGTGTTGAATATATGCTATAAGGTAATTTATGTACCCAATAGGCATCTAAAGCCATTTGCACGTAACAAAATATGTACATCATAGGAGCCTACACAACACAAAACACTGTTGCTGTATGTAAGTTTAATTTATTTGTTTTTTATCTTATGTTTTGGAAATGTACATCCAGTTTTTCCCCAATTTTTTGAGGATCAGCTCAAATTTCTGCAGCTTCTTTTGCAAAGGAGAAAAGCCCCATTTTTTGAGGATCAGCTCAAATTTCTGCAGCTTCTTTTGCAAAGGAGAAAAGTCCCATTTTTTTGTGGATCAGCTCAAATTTCTGCAGCTTCTTTTGCAAAGGAGAAAAGCCCCATTTTTTGAGGATCAGCTCAAAGTTGTTGAGCTTACTTTGCAAAGGGAAAAAAAACCCTGTTTTATGGGGTTTAACTCACAGTTCTGCAGCTTCAGGAAAGGGAGCCATTTCTACAGTTTCCAGACAGCTAATCTAATCAGCCAGTCACATGTCGCTGGGGAAACAGCCTCCCTCTGCAAGGGGGTGGGGCTGGAATCTCTCTCCCTTATCTCTCTCCCCGATCGTTTGCTGAGCAGCTGCTCAGCAGGCTTCCTTTCAACACCCCCTTCTCTCTCTCTCTCTCTCTTTTTTTTTTTAAAGCACGATCTGCTTTTGCCCCTGGGCAGTTCAGCTCCAGGGACCACACATTCGCTCCATAAGATGCACAGACATTTCCCCTTACTTTTTAGGAGGAAAAAAGTGCGTCTTATGAAGCGAAAAAATACGGTAAATTAATGCTGCAGAGCTGTTGGTTGCTAGCTGCTTATTTCAAACCAGTATGGCCAACTTCCCTGATTCTGATTCTGCAGCTCTCTGTCCATCCTCTCACTTCAGTTTTCCATTTGGACTCTTACCCCGTTCATCTGGTCCGCTCCATCTTCCAGCTCGCCTCCTCTAGGCCTGCTGTTTCTACCCCTAGCCATATTGAGTTAGCCTCCTCTCTAGTCATATCTGCCTGGCTGTGCTCCTCCTCTATTACCTCTTGCAACTTCTGCTCCTCACGGGTCATGCTCAGCAGCACAGTGCTCTCTCGGACCATGGGGATGTCCTGCCACAGGGACGTCGTGGATGAGACGGACAGGCGTTGCAGGTAGGAATCCTGAGGGGAGATTGCTTTTCTTCGTAACCTTGGGGAGTCTGCGGATTTAAACTCCAAATCTTCGGTCAAGGAATCTGCTCTCTTTTGACTTTGAATGGCTTTGTTCAGTGCAACATCACTATATTCCTGGTAGAGCAACTTCGCTGTGAAGAAAAACCACCAAGCCTTAACAATTATGACTCAACGCACCAGTCCTGCAACCAGAGCTACTACGTGGGTGGTGGAGTGGTTGTGGTGGGGTTAGGGCACACTGAGGAGAGGAAGGGACAAGATTTAATTTGTCAGTGTGAAACAGTAAACACACTGTATTTTAAATTCCAAACAGCCTGAAGTTAAACAACTCACATTCAAATGTTGTTGTATAAACGTGGAAAAAATAAACATTGAAATGAAATGACCAGTTAGAAACAGACATATGCAGTCGTACCTTGGTTCTCAAACAGAACACATTCCGGGAGTCCATTTGACTTCCAGAACTGTTTGAATACCAAGACGCACCTTCAGATTGGCTGCAGGAGCGTCCTAATATTAAGTTCACTACCCATTATCACAGCCAACAAATAACATTTTTGGACACAACAGTATATTTTGATGGGGCAAATAACCTTGCAGTTCGGCCTTTTAAGAAACCTACAGACAGGACCACATAACACCGGTCTTGAAAGACCTACATTGGCTCCCAGTTCGTTTCTGAGCACAATTCAAAGTGTTGGTGCTGACCTTTAAAGCCCTAAATGGCCTCGGTCCTGTATACCTGAAGGAGCGTCTCCACCCCCATCGTTCAACCTGGACACTGAGGTCCAGCGCAGAGGGCCTTCTGGCGGTTCCCTCACTGCGAGAAGCAAAGCTACAGGGAACCAGGCAGAGGGCCTTTTCGGTAGTGGCGCCTGCCCTGTGGAACGCCTTCTCAGCAGAGGTCAAAGAGATAAACAACTATCTGACATTCAGAAAATACCTGAAGGGAGCCATTTCCATTCGCTGGTCATATGGACCGATATGGATACTTTCACCATGGCTGACAAAACAGACAATTTCTAGAACACCTGGGGATCTTCTCTAAGCAATAGATAAATATACATGTAAATTCTTAACAGTTCACTGGACGACACTGGGGCAAAGTAGGCGTAATGAGGGCAGCCACATTTGTTGTTTATATGACTTCCCAATTCATGTATAAAGTGGGATCTGGTGACTTGACTTTAGCAACAAAAGGGGCAGCTGGATAAGGGGATAAAGTGTCTGAAGACTGCTGAAGTGATGTGTTTTTTTCTGAAATATTTTTTCCTCTGCGGAATAGGCTGATATTTAGTTTGTGTTTGAATATTTTATGATGCCCTAGAGAGAGGTCTAATTTAGCATTTTTGATCTTACTTGTATTTAGTAAGCTGTCACATCTCTTCCTGGAATCTATGACATTCAGTCAAGCTAAATTTGTGATCTCTCAAAGACTGAGGGACATTGCTAGACAAGAGGACATTGCCTGTGTGAAACCGGGGATGTTTTGGGGGGATCAGATATTCCAGATTTCACCAGCCCCTTATCTGGCGGAAATCCACTATGTGGAATAGCGTAGAGTCCTCACAGCCGCTAGGTTAAACGGATACGGCGGTTTTGTGGGGAAGATATAGGGGAGTTCCATATGCTCTGAGATTTTGTCCCTGTGCCCTGGGAATGGTTGAGTCAACTGAACATATTCTTTTGACCTGCTCATTTTATGTAGATCTTAGACAAAAACTGATAGCCCCACTCTTATGCCAACTTAACCTAGTAGACAGAGAAAGACAGGTTTTGTTTTTGCTGAGCAATTTTACTGGTACCACAACCCTCTTGGTGGCCAAATTTCTTTTTTTGGCCTTTAAACGCCATAAGGTTAAAATTGACAGTATTGACAAGGGTCTAAATGTATAATCTACTTCTCATTGTATGTTTTAGTGTAAAGCTTTCCGAGATGTTTAGACGTTTTTTAAAATTTTGTATGGATAATGATTGTGCTCTGACTGACGGTCGAATAAACTGTATTGTTGTTGTTGTATTTAGTAAGCAAAGCTAAAACTTTTGAAATTGCCAAGCTTGCTGAATCTGCAGTTAGCATCCAATTCATTGTTACTAATGAATTTATGAAAATATTTTTTTTAAAAAAATCCACCCCACATCAGCACTTTTCTTTCAGGCCAGGCTAGCTCTGAGAACAAAAATAAGGAGATAAATTACCGTATTTTCCACTCCATAAGACGCACCTGACCATAAGACGCACCTAGTTTTTTGAGGAGGAAAGGGGGAAAGCCCCCCTTTTTGAGGATCAGTTCAAAGTTGTGCATCTTCTTTTGGAAAAAGAAAAGCCCCATTTGCAAAAGGATCAGCTCAAAGTTGTGCTGCTGCTTTTGCAAAGGAGAAAAGACCCATCTGCAAAAGGAGCAGCTCAAAGTTGTTGTGCTGCTGCTTTTGCAAAGGAGAAAAGACCCATTTGCAAAAGGAGCAGCTCAAAGTTGTTGTGCTGCTGCTTTTGCAAATGAGAAAAGACCCATCTGCAAAAGGAGCAGCTCAAAGTTGTTGTGTTGCTACTTTTGCAAAGGAGAAAAGACCCATCTGCAAAAGGAGCAGTTCAAAATTGTTGTGCTGCTGCTTTTGCAAAGGAGAAAAGACACATTTGCAAAAGGAGCAGCTCAAAGTTGTGCTGCTGCTTTTGCAAAGAAAAGCCCCATTTGCAAAAGGATCAGCTCAAAGCCCTTTCTACAGTTTCCAGACAGATAATCTAATCAGCCAGTCACATGTCGCTGGGGAAATCAACAGCCTCCTCTGCAGAAAGGGAGCCAGTGACCTTATCTCTTTCCCCAATCTCTTGCTGATCAGCTGTAAAGCGGCAGCCTTTCAACCCCCCCTTCTCTCTTTGTAAAAGAAAAAGCTCGATCTTCTTTTGTTCCCTGGGCAATTCAGCTCCAGGGACCATGCATTCGCTCCATAAGACGCACAGACATTTTCCCTTACTTTTTAGGAGGGAAAAAGTGCGTCTTATGGAGCAAAAAATACGGAAAGTAAGATGCTAGGGTTGTTTCTATATCTACTCCCATTTTCTGCAAAAAAAAAGAAAAAAAAGCAGGGAGAATAACACTCTTCTTTAGGCTCATGTTTGATGTCCCCTTTCAGGCTACACTGCTGCCGCTGAAATGCTGTAGGGTCTCTTTACCATCTCTCTTTCGTTGGAAATAATATTGAAGGATCCAGAAACGAGGGCTCCAATCTAGAATAGGAAGACATTCCAGAACAGGGACCTATGACTGCCCTTCCTCCAAAATATAAATGGCTGGTCTAAGCACACTTTTGTAAAAGCACACATAATTTAATGTGTACGTAATCACATCCAAACCATGTTTGGAGGGGGTAGAATGAAATAGTGGGGAGGAGGAACTGAAGGGTGCATGGAAATCACAGCAGGGACTTTTGTCAGTTTAGAGTGGGGGGTAGATGGGATTAGCTGGGTGGGAATGGGTTTAGGATGGAGATTACTGGTGGCAGCTAGACTGGTGACTGGGAGTGGCCGCCGGGACCACTTAACACTGGTCCTGAGAGAGCTACATTGGCTCCCAGTACGTTTCCGAGCACAATTCAAAGTGTTGGTGCTGACCTTTAAAGCCCTAAACGGCCTCGGTCCTGTATACCTGAAGGAGCGTCTCCACCCCCATCGTTCAGCCCGGACACTGAGATCCAGCGCTGAGGGCCTTCTGGCGGCTCCCTCACTGCGAGAAGCAAAGCTACAGGGAACCAGGCAGAGGGCCTTCTCGGTAGTGGCGCCCGCCCTGTGGAACGCCCTCCCTTCAGATGTCAAAGAGAAAAACAACTATCTGACATTCAGAAAATACCTCAAGGCAGCCCTGTTTAGTGAAGTTTTTAACCTGTGATATTTTAATGTATTTTAATATCTGTTGGAGGCTGCCCAGAGTGGCTGGGGAGACCCAGCCAGATGGGCGGGGTACAAATAAATTATTATTATTATTATTATTATTATTATTATTATTATTATTATTATTATTAACGTCAGACACAGCTTTTATGTTTTCATTGTTCCTCAATTAAACACACTGTCTGTTGTTAACCCTGGGAAAATTTAAATGAACCCCACACTTAGAGGCTTGAACCAGGCAGGAGGCCTTCTCGGTGGTGGCGGCCGCCCTGTGGAACGCCCTCCCATCAGATGTCAAGGAAATAAACAACTATCTGACTTTTAGAAGACATCTGAAGGCAGCCCTGTTTAGGGAAGTTTTTAATGTGTGACATTTTAATGTATTTTTAATCTTTGTTGGAAGCCGCCCAGAGTGGCTGGGGAGACCCGGCCAGATGGGTGGGGTACAAATAATAAATTATTATTATTATTATTATTAACCCTGCCAGATGGGTGGGGTACTAAATAATAATAATAATAATTATTATTATTTTCTGTTTTTAATCTGTTGAGAGCCGCCCAGAGTGGCTGTGTTATTGTTATTATTGCTATTATTCTGCACCTGCAGTGTGTTTTTAGCACAGAGAGAACTTCGTTAGGCAGGAAGTACTTACACGAGTTGATTAATTTGGAGCGTCGCCGTTTGATGGTTTCTGCTGTTTCTAGTAGTTTCTTCTCTCTTTCAGGGAATGGGAAACATCAAAATGTGAGCAGTATACCAATATGAGGAAAATCAATAAGGTCTACAAAGAGGGTAGTATAACCTGAGCATTGGATCTCATCAGTTACAGCTAGCATTTTAATGCTGGGCTCATAGCCTGCATTGCCTACTCTCGCTGAGGAGAATGGCAAGACAGAAACCACAATAAAGCTTCTTCTTGGAATTACGTTCCTCCTAGGAGCATTTGGCAGATTTCTTCAGGTCAATTTATCTTTACATCAACTCTGCGAGGCAAGTTAGACACGCCACATCTCCCTTTACACATACTTTATCAACACAACTGTTAATGCTGCCATAGCTCCCGCCATCTTGGTCTGAGTCTGTCCAAAGGGTATCTCCTGGGGTAAAATCCTTCAATCCTAAAAAAAGCTCAACAACTTTGTTGTTGTTTTTTTGTTTTTTGTTTTAATAAACTTTATTTATCATTCACATAAAAAATTACAAAAAATTCACAAGCATGAAAAACAAAAACTGACAGGAATAAGGTAGATAAGAAAAGAAAAAAGAAAGAAAATAACAGTTAAAATATGATGAAGGTTTACCAACAATCCAAGAATGGCACATTAAATTGGTAGAGTTTATGAATTTAGCCAAAATGACAGCAGCAATTAGAAACACACCGAAACAAGGAATAAAAGAGGAGTGGAAATATGTAGAAGAGTATTTAAAAAAAGAAGATATAAAAACAGAACTAGTGATTTGCTTAGACTGAAATACACAAGGGGGTAGAAAGAAGTAAAGTTATATAGTGAATGAATACTTGTAATTTTTCAATTGTAGGCTATCCTTGAAGATCTATAATTTAAAGTGTTTAATTTTATTAGAAATAGCAAAATACCAATAATAAGAATGAGAAACGATGCATAAAAAGCTCAACAACTTTGGTCGGCCCTCACGCATGTTAACTTCATCAAATCTGGCCCTCTTTGGGAAAAGTTGGGGCACCCCTGCCCTATATAGAGAACTTTCCACAGCTCACATTGGATTGACCTGGAAATAAGCTGAGCTTCCACAATTGGGTAATTGGCTGGGAAATAGGTCAGGCTATCTGAGTCCAACAACTTAACGCCCTGCCCCACCCAGCCCTAAAGCTGTCATTCGCAGCCACAGTGAATTCATGGAGGCTTACAAAGCTGCAATATTGTCACTGCAAATTATGGTTCCACATCTGCAGCCCAAGGGGGATAAAGAGCCTGCGGAACCTCAAAACACTTGCTGTAGCCCCCCACAAACAGTGTAGTTCAGAGATGCTGTCTCTTCCCCTGAGCAGTTCAATAGGTTGGCAGCCCGCTGGGTTGCCTTCATTTCAGGTCCTTTGCACAGCTTTTGTAGGGTCTCCTCAAACTGTGCAAAGCTGTTGTTCTTGAGGGTGGATTTTAATTTGAGCTGGAGAACTTGGGGTTTCTCGGAAGGCTCCCCTCTTCTTTGAGTTGAGCATCATGAGCTCCTGAATCTCATATCCAAGTCCAGCAAGCTTTTCCAACATGTCAAATGTTTTATTTGCGTGGTCAGGCGGAGTCCCCCCGAACCCCGGGCAGCCCCTGAGGGAAATAGCGACACATGACAACGTTCTATGGGATTAAATTGGCCACAACTTTATTAATATTCAGATGTAGGGAGACCTTGGCTCAGGCATTGGGCGTTTATCCTTCCCAGCCCCCCAGCCGGGGTTCTGGGTAATTTTCAGGGTTATCCAGCATGTGTGGGGAGTGGGCTAGCTCTGGAGAACATATGTTCATGTAGAGAGCCTGCCCCCCTGTTCGCCGCCGCTGGAGGGGGAGGGCAATGACGACCTCTGGGCGTATGGTCAATGCCTCCCCCTAAGACCCCTTTAACGGGAACCCTGGTATCGCCGCCGCAATGGGGGCGGGGATCACCGCCTCACGCCCCCCCCCCATTTTAGGTAGATGACTAAAGGATTCCGCCCAAGGCCTGCAACCGCCAAAGTTGTGACGAATTGCTACGGGAAAGGCGAAACCTGCCAATGCAGGGAAAGTCCTTTCTGGCCCTTCAACAGCGACCTTGTCATAGCAGTGCCTGCATGTGGCTGTGGAAAATAAAAGGTTAATCTGCATAATAAGCATTAATTGAGGGAGTGGAGGGTGGGTAAGCTCTGAATCCGAGGGTCGCTTCCCAGGTATGACTGAACTTCTGTTGTGTACTGTATGTTCCCTCCTTCTACCTGGCCAATCCCCCCGGCGACACCTCCCCAGCCAGGATTGGGCGGCTGCTAGAGTAGGTGGAGACCACAGGTATCCTACCTGGGGAAGGCAGTGCCAGACCCAACTGCCAGGAGCTGCAACGTGATCCCAGGGGGCTACTCGCGACCACGCAAAATGCGCACCCCATTTGATGTGGGGAACGGTCATTACAGACCTCTTGAGGGGCAGAGCATAAACATTGGGCCGGAATGAACCAATGTGGGCAGAAGCTTTTTTGCAAATACCTGGACTGGGGGTGAGGGCAATTAAGTATTTCCGGGGGGCTTAATTTATTTGTCCAAGGCAGGTCACCCAGTCAGCTTCATAGCCGAGCAAGGATTTGAACCTGCGTTTCACCAACTGGAAACCCAACATTGTAACTGCTGATACCACACTGGTTCTCAGTTCCTGTGACACAGCGTGAGAAGTACATTAAACATCCAGAAAGCACTAGAGGGAATTTAATTCCACTGTCACAAGAGGATGTCCAGTGGCTCAGTAAAAAAATGCTTATGGGAAGAGACTCACCCAAATTTCACTCTGTCGAAATGGTCTGATTTTTCTTTGTGTGCAGGGGCTTCCTCCTTTGATGAGATAAGAGATGCTATAAACTCTGAAAATGGAAGAGATAGTGGGGTTGCCTTATTAAAAAAAAATAATAATAAAGTGCTGAAGTGCTTGTAATTCAATCACAACTTCTCAGCTGCAAAAATGGGAATGTAGTTCATTGCAGCAGGTGGAGAGAAGGACTATACAGTGGTACCTTGGTTTACGAACTTAATCCGTTCCGGAAGTCCATCCTTAAACCAAAGTGTTCTTAAACCAAGGCATGCTTTCCCATAGCAGCGGGGGGCTCAATTTACAAATGCACTCAACAGGAAGTCAAACATGTTCTGCTTCAAAGGAAAAGTTCACAAACCAAAACACCAACTTCCGGGTTTGCAGCATTCTTAATCTAAGTTGTTCATAAACTAAGCTGTTCTTAAACCAAGGTACCACTGTATACTGCAGGAAAGAGCCAATGGGAGGACAACATATCTCTGTGCACAGAGATACATGGTGTGTCTGTTCCCTTTCAGTGATCAGTCCCCCACAGGGGGAAAGGCATAGCTGTCAACTTTCGGATTTGAAAATAAGGGATGCCGCGAGGGCGGTGCAATGGCACCAAGTAGCCTCGCCACCCTGCGCTCCAGAGGCTGCGTGCGAACGGGTGAGCGAAAGAGCGAGCGCATAGACGGCAGGCAGGCTGGCTGTTTGGTTGGGCGTGAGGGTCTGGCTGCACAAGGCATGCAAGCTCTGCCCCCAGTCAGTCTCAGACTCCTTATTGGCAGCCGAGCAACGCAGCTGAGGAGCCTCCCTGGCCGGCAGGGAGGGAGAGGAGCTGCTTCCTTTGAAATCTGGAAAATTTAAGGGATATCAACAATCCGGGATAGCAGCGGGAAACGGTATTGGAATAAGGGGGTTTCCCGCCAAAAAAAGGGAGGGTTGACAGCTATGGCACAGAGATACATGGTGTGTCTGTTCCCTTTCAGTGATCAGTCCCCCACAGGGGGAAAGGCAATATGGTTTGCTCTCAATACAACTGTCTCCAAGAGCAGTGTTTTGCATCTCTTCTCTTAGGTGTGATCCTGCACTGCAGAGGGTTGAACTAGATGACCCTTGGGTGTACCTCCCAACCCTACATTTCTGATTCCAGCCCTACCCCTAAACTGAGAAACTAGCATTCACTTATTGGGGAGGACACAGAAGTGTCTACTGAGCGACACCACAGGTGTGGTAGCCTTCCTCCTGTTCCATTTGCCCCTAATTTCATGGGAGGCACAGATTTTGCCAAGAGTCTTGCATTCCATGACGGCCCAATGTAAACAGCACCGTAGTGGCACTGGGACCTATAGTTATTCCCACATCACTAAGATGGTGCACAAAATATCTCCCCATGTGATTCAGGTGGCTTTCGTCGTTCCAAACCACTCACATGGGCCTCCCAGTTCATTATCACAAATGCTATCTGCTCAGCATCATTTTAGTTTCTGCCCATACTTGCATTTCTTCTCATGCTTTTCTTGATACAGTGGTACCTCGGTTTTCGAACGCCTCCATAGTCGAACATTTCGGAACTCGAACGCCAAAAACCCGGAAGTAAGTGCCTCAGTTTTCGAATGCGCCTCAGAACTCGAACAGGAAACATGGCTTCCATTTTGAGTTTTCCGTATTGAGACTTGCGTTTTGAGGCTTCCGCTTTCGGTTTTCGAATGTTTTGGAACTCAGACAGACTTCCGGAACGGATTATGTTTGAAAACTGAGGTACCACTGTATTTATCTGAAGACCAGTTCCCAGCATTAAGCATATAAGATGACCCTGCTGGATTATACCATGTCCATCTCCTTTTCCAACTATGTCTAGCCAGATCCTTGTGGAGACACCCAAAAGCAGAGCATGCGAGCAACAGAGCCTCCTGTTTGTTCCAGTTATATGATATGGATCACTCTATCCTCTGCGATTCTGCCAAAGGCAGTGGCCATCAGCACTGCTATACGATGTGCTAAAGGCCCATCCATGGCTTAGAGACAGTTTCAAAAGGGAAATCTAAAGACAAATATATCAATGGTCAGTAGCCGTGGTAACTAAATGGAACCTCCGTGTTCAAAGACCGTATACCTCAGATTTTCAGGGGCTTGGGACATAGTGAGAAAGTCTGTTGCTTACATTCTGTGCTTGAGGGCTTCCTGCAGGAATCTAGCTGGCAACTGTTGTAAACGGGATGCTTGATCAGACGGATATTTGGTCTAGTCCAGCAGGACTCATTTTACGTTCTTTTAAAGTTGGGAGCTGGCTTTCAGATAGACTGATGCTAGTCAAACAAATCTTTATTACGGTCATAGACCAGCATAAAAGGATAGGATACAGTCATTTAAACTCTGATAAGCGTTTTGGATATCTAAAAGGTATTGAAACAGAAGGTGAATATAAAAGTCTGTGAGAATTTAAAAGATGCTAAAAGAATCTAAAAGAAGGGGTAGGAGCATTGGGCGGGTGTGGAAGAGCATAAAAGGTTGATATATCTTCTCATCCGTATGACTGAGATCTGGACTGCCATAAAAATACTGATCCTAAGGCGCCCCAAAAGGGGCTTCAGCTTTCCCCTAGAAAGCTATTTTATTCTAGAGGATGATCTGAGCTTGCAAATCTGGGCACAGAATCTGGCTACCAGCCAGGTCGTTTTATGATCTTTGCCTGTGAGGAGCGAGTTTAATTTGGACTTGTCTGTGAGATCAACAAGCCTCTTCAGCAAAGGATCGATGGTTTCTCTACGAATCTCAGCGTAAAGAGGGCATCTAAACAATATATATGTTCGGGGCTTCCTATTTCCCCTAATGGGCAGGTGCAAAGTCTCTGTGTATACGGGACTCTTCCATAGGGACTGATGCTACTCTATAACAAGTCCACTCTCCTTCCCTGGGGGGGCGGTATTGCGGACCGGCATCCGGGACACCCCACTGACCCGGCTGGAGGGCGGAGGGATGCCACCCACATCATGGGTACTCCCGGCCGCGTCACACCCCCAGCTGTCCAGTCGGCAGGACCGGTGCTGGCAATTTTGGCGCCCTAGGCGAGGGGGCGGGCCACGTGACGTCATTGCGTATGACGCACTTGCGGAGCGGTGCCCCGCCCCCTGGCCGCCCCCCGCCGCCGTGGTTTGCTTGCTCCGCCGCTGGTTGGGGCGGCGGCGGGCTGCGGCGGGGGGCAGGCTGGCCAGCACCCCCTCCATTTTGGCGCCCTAGGCAATTGCCTAGTTCGCCTAAATGGACGCGCCGGCCCTGCCAATCGGCACAGCTGGGGGCGTGGCCACAGGCCGTTTAAACTGTGGTGCGGCCAGGGGGAAGGGGCAACCTCCTTTCACTTTTTTTGTCATCTTGGTAAGGAACAGAGATTAAAAGTCACTCACCTAATTCATTGTCTGTTGGTATTGAGATCTTTCTCAAACCCTGCCGATGCCAATCTTTGCTTTTTGCTCGGTGTTTGCTTAGCACTTCCTGTTTCTTTGAACTGGATGTTGGTTCTTTTGCATCAAGGACATTTTTATTTGGGCAACTAGTACATTTCTCTAAGGGTAGGTGCCTGGCTACGCCTTCCTTTCTAGGAACCGCAGGTGGGACTGTGTCCTCTGCATCTCTCTTAGCATCTGCTCTCTGGGTCTGCTGCCACCACGGCGGCCCTTGACAGACAGCCTGTTCTCTGCTTGGGTGTCTGATAGTAGGTGGAGATGGAGGGCCTCGCTGGAAAAAGTGTATTGGGTTGGTGAAAGCTATAAGTGAAGGCTGCATTGGACTACTGGCCTCTGCAGCTTCAGACATTTTCTGACTCCTTACTGAGGGATGGAGGCTGTATTTATTTGACGACTTCCCATCGCACAAATCCATAGTATCAGGAATGCTGTAGGAGGAGTCTTCCACTGGCTCATTGTTTCCTGAAACGCCGACATCTGAGTGTATCTCCAATAGACTGGATGCTTCGTGTATATTCCTGCCCTTCTGGCCTTGTGAAGTACCTGCCCCTTCTGAATTGGCCAACTGTACAACAGGGAATTCTTCAAATCTGCTGTCTATGTTTGGAGCCTGGGCAAGCTTTTCTGCTTCAGCAGCATAGGATAGGGTCCGAGAGATGCAGTCTGCAACAAACACACAACCACCTCCATCTATATAGTTAATAGGTAGAGTAGACTCTGGTGCCTCAACTGGTTGTTGGGCAAACTGATCACCGTCAGGAGCTGGAGGCATGTTGGAGCTGGAAGCTGGATGTGGAAGCTGGAGGTCCCTGTTAACAGCAAAGGCTGTGGGGCTGGCGTTAAACTCAGGAGCTACAGATTCCCTGGTTTGGCTAGAGTTTGCTAGTTGAATGGGCTGATCAGCACTGAGGGCAGGAAACACCGAATCAGAATGGAGTGGATGTGGCATATGTTGGTTGGAATTGCATTCAGTCACTGGGGGCTGATTAAATAGTTCATTGTCGGGTGTCAGGACTGAAGACTGTGGCGCCTTAACGGCAGTGGACTTTGGGGCTAAAAACTGGCAAGCTTGGCTGGGAGAGGGCAGTTGTTCTAGGAGCTGACTGGGTTGACTGGGTGCAAGAGCAGGAGTGAGGGGCTGAGCAAGGGTGTCTGCATTAGGTGCAGGGCTTAAAAACTGAGCAGGCTCTCTGTAGTCTGACACAGTTGGCGTGAGCTGATTTAAGTGGCCGGAAGCAGGCTCTGGGGGAATGGCCTGATCCGAGGTAGGTGTTGGGGTCAAAGGCTTTGTCGGCTGAGCCATATCTGGGGTTATCACAGAACAAGTGCTGGGAGGGAAAGGGGTCACCGTGTTGCCACATGCTGTTCCATCCTCTTCAAGAACTAATGAACATGGTGATTCACTGATTAAAGTTTGTTGTTCCACGCAAAGTGTATCTGCTCCTGCTTCCTTTTCTGGAATCTCAAGGCTCCTCATTAGGGTTTCTAGATAACTTATGGTAGTGTCTTGTGCCTGGAATGATTCTGGATCAGGGCTGAATTCTACACTCTGTCTGTCTGTGTTGGGCAGACCCTCCCCTGATGGTATACTTTGAAGGATCTCAGAAGCAGTACCCTGAGCAACTTCACATAAGTCTTTACCAGGTATGCCATTTTTGCTGGAAGCCCAGACGTCTGCATCACTGCTCAGTACTTCTCCACAATCCATTATGTTCAGCTGACATGGCTTAAGTAGATTCTGGTTTTCTGGCTGTTGTGTAGATTCTGATTCTTCACATGGCACAACAGTACCATCTCTGGCTCTCTTGCCAGCACCTTCCTCCAGACAATCTGCCTCTGCTGAGGTCCCCAGTGATGAGGCAGTGATATGGATTTCACCATCAACAGGGTGATCCACAGGCTGAGAATCATACAGATAAATCTGTGAATCAGAAGTTACTACTAAATCTCTACAGGATGGTGGTCTTCCTTCACCATCAAGGCTCACAACACTTGTCTCTTCACCACCATGTTCGCTGTCCTCTCTTTCAATAGCACTTTTGTCTTCCTCACTGCCTTGGCTATTATGGCCAACTTGGTCAAAGACGCCAGAGGATTCCAATTGTCTAGAATCATGGCATGTTGGAGCCTGTGTCCTTGGGCTCTCACACGCTGGGATACCTTCAGATATCGACATAACTCTTGCCTTTGCTATTTGTGGATTACCAGAGTCCTGTGTCCA
Source organism: Darevskia nairensis (assembly GCA_034642065.1). Taxonomy (NCBI): domain Eukaryota; kingdom Metazoa; phylum Chordata; class Lepidosauria; order Squamata; family Lacertidae; genus Darevskia; species Darevskia nairensis. The sequence goes on along the minus strand of JAWWNI010000568.1, from coordinate 246,697 downwards.
GACTGACTTTGGACCGTGATTTGGAGGTGAGACCTCCTTGAAAGTAAAATTAAATGCTTCGGCCTCAATCAAAGAACAGTTCTTGTTTAAATCAGGAAGACTCAAGTTCATTTGCTGCGCATTTAAACCTAGTGGGGCAGTTATCTCTCTCTCTACACCTTGCTTTGATGCTTGTCTTATTTGCACACAACAGTCTTGTTGTTCCTGACCTTTGTGTCCCAATTCCAGATTATTCTGCTCTGTTTCCACTTTTTTCTCCATTCCCTTACATTCCAGGCATTTCTCATTTAGTTCAGTGTCTACTAACTCTGGTGGCTCCAATTCTGCAGACCCTGACTCCAATGATTTTGATACCTGAGATGATTCTGTTTCACCACAATCAGTAGCATGCTTTGTTTTAACCGTCTCCTTTAGCGAACGAGTCTTGCTTCCTCCTATGCCATCCTCCTCCTCAAGATGGAGGACAGTGCAAATAAATGAATTTTGTCCCGATTCTTCCACTTCCTCTCCTATATCTGAATTATTGTCTGCTCTGTTGGAGTCTGGCAGAGACAAAATTTCATTAGGCTTTGGTTGTTGCACATCTAAATGTATTTCCCCACCTTTAGAAAATTCAAAACTTGACTGGAAAAGTGCAGAAGATTTCACACCCTCCCTTTGTCCCTTTAACTCTCTTACTTTCCCCTCTTCATTCATTATGGAGGTATCTGGGTGCATCTGGCCAGCTCCTTCAGTCTTAGAGGACATCGGCTCACCAATCTCCCATGTGACTTCCATATTTGGCATATGGCTCTTGTCTAGTTCATATTGAGACTCTAGTTCCGATGAGTGATTTTCATCTGATCTGCCTTTGGAAGGCTCAGCATTTTGGTGATGCTCTGAAACATCATGACTCACTAGGGGATAGTCATAGGCAATAGCAGAAAAAGTGCCTGTTAAATGTGTTTCCTCACACAGTGTCTGAGAAAATGCATCACGAGGGTTCAGAGCTTGGGGAAATCCAAGAACAAGGGTTCCACCTTTTATCTCTCCCACCGCAACCTCACTGGGAATACTTGAGGTCTGTTCAAGAGTTGCTGTACTGAAAAGGGAAGACTCATGATCACTTAAGGAATGAGCAGCTTCATGTTCTCTCTGATGGGGATCCAAAGGGGCCTCCTTGTTATCTTCCAAAGTGACTTCTTGTATATTGAGAAGATTTTCTTGCTTGGAAAATCCTCCCCAGTCCTCTGGATCTCTCTGGCTTCTTTCCAGCCCCACGGGTGTCTCTCTTTCCACAGGGTTAGGGAATCTGCCCCATATCTGTTCTTCCATGACAAAGAGAAGTGGCAGGGCTTGAGAAAAAGAGTTCTTTTTATCCTCTGCTGTCACTGCCACCCTCTCTTCAGAAACATTACTCCCGGTGAAAAATTCTGTGACATCATGGTGCCTTCTGGCTGGCGTAGGATTAGAAGATTCATTGAATTTGTGGGTTGCTGAGGGGAAAGGATCTTCCCCTTTGATTTTTTCTGACTCCATCAGTGGCACATCCTAAAAATAATAAGAAGAAGAACTATTACTATAAGGTTATGGGTGACCAGGAAACGTTACATTTAAAAGCATTCAGCTGCACACCTAATCAACAGGAAGAAGAAGAAGAAGAAGAAGAAGAGGAGGAGGAGGAGGAGGAGGAGGAGGAGGAGGAGCAGTCGGAGGGGAAAGGTGGGCAGACAACCTGCATTCAGGAGTGTAAAAAGAAAAGAATGTGGAATCCAACTACCTGAGGCTCAAACTACCTATTATGCAGAGTTCAATGATTCTTTGCTTGACATATTTTTCTCCGCAGCCAAAACAAGCTACAAGTCTGAACAGAAGAAGGGTGAGCTCCTTTCTCTCTGGTAACTTCCCAGCTTAGAATCATCATTCCGAACTTCAAAAACGCGTTTGGAATAATGATTCTAACTTGGTTTTACATCCATGGAAGGAAAGATACAGAGAGGCTAAGGAGATCCCCTATCTCAACAGCTTCAATGGCAATCTGGAGAGGAAGGTCTTATTGCTTAAAAGCAATAAGGATGAATGAATCATGAAACTCTTTCAGGATCAGGTTCTTGCTCTGCAGTCTCAGATTTCTTGTTTGAAAAACAAAAATCTTAAACTTACATGAGCATTTATTGAAATCTCAGAAGCCAGAAGGGTGGCTGAATTACAGTTTCTAGTACAGTGGTACCTCTGGTTAAGTACTTAATTCATTCCGGAGGTCTGTTCTTAACCTGAAACTGTTCTTAACCTGAAGCACCACTTTAGCTCATGGGGCCTCCTGCTGCCGCTGCACCGCCAGAGCACAATTTCTGTTCTCACCCTGAAGCAAAGTTCGTAACCTGAAGCATTATTTCTGGTTAGCGGAGTTCTTAACCTGAAGCGTATGTAACCTGAAGCATATGTAACCTGAGGTACCACTGTAGCTGGGGTGGTGCTACCATGAGCCTTGCATAGCTCTCTGTACTTCCCCCAAACCAGATAAATTATGTAAATTCACACAACTTGCATTATTCAGAAGTCAGTTGTAGAAGTCAGGTTTTCTCAGCTGATAATTTAGATTGCAACTGAATTTCGGCAGAGTGCAAGTACAGCCTTCAGAATAGGACTGGTATAATAATAATAATAATAATAATAATAATATATTATTTATACCCCGCCCATCTGGCTGGGTCTCTCCAGCCACTCTGGGCGGCTTCCAAAAGAACATTAAAATACAATAATCTATCAAACATTAAAAGCCTCCCTAAACAGGGCTGCCTTCAGATGTCTTCTAAAGGTCTGGTAGTTGTTGTTCTCTTTGACATCTGAAGGGAGGGCGTTCCACAGGGCGGGCGCCACTACCGAGAAGGCCCTCTGCCTGGTTCCCTGTAACTTGGCTTCTCGTAGTGACGGAACCGCCAGAAGGCCCTCGGCACTGGACCTCAGTGTCCGGGCAGAATGATGGGGGTGGAGACGCTCCTTCAGGTATACTGGACCGAAGCCATTTAGGGCTTTAAAGGTCAGCACCAACACTTTGAATTTTGCTGGGAAACGTACTGGGAGCCAGTGTAGGTCTTTCAAGACCGGTGTTATGTGGTCTCGGCGGCCGCTCCCAGTCACCAGTCTAGCTGCCGCATTCTGGATTAGTTGTAGTTTCCGGGTCACCTTCAAAGGTAGCCCCACATAGAGCGCATTGCAGTAATCCAAGCGAGAGATAACTAGAGCATGCACCACTCTGGCGAGACAGGTAGGGTCTCAACCTGCGTACCAGATGGAGCTGGTAGACAGCCGCCCTGGACACAGAATTAACCTTCGCCTCCATGGACAGCTGTGAGTCCAAAATGACTCCCAGGCTGTGCACCTGGTCCTTCAGGGGCACAGTTACCCCATTCAGGACCAGGGAGTCCTCCACACCTGCCCGCCTCCTGTCCCCCCAAAACAGTACTTCTGTCTTGTCAGGATTCAACCTCAATCTTTCTGGGAGGGGAGATTTAATGGTAACCTTCCTCTTTCTGGGAGGGGAGATTTATTTTATTTTTTAAAGCAGATCAGGGGAGAAATATATCACAGGCAGAGAAAGCAGGGGGAGGCCGTAACAACACCAACAACAAGGTAACAAGAAACAGCCAAAGCTTGGACAGCTTTAAAAGAGGACTAGACAAACTAATGGAGGAGAAGGCATCCTGTCAGATGCCAGTCACTGGGAATCAGGTCTGGCTTCCAGTGGGCATCAGGTTGACTAGTGTAGAAAGAGGATGATAGACTAGCATGGCTCTTATGTTTTTAGGAAATGACCAGACATTAAAAACTCCAAGAGCTATTTGTAAGGAAAGTACAGACCTGCAACACTAATTACTGATTTTCAGCAATTTAGCACAACTCCAGAAATGGAGGCCAGATCCACATTCCTCATGCAAAACCAACTTCATTTGAAAAGACCGTCGAAGACATGAGGAGGCAAAACTTGTAAAATGTCCAAGTTTGCCTTAGCTTCTCTGTTGAATATACTGTTATGTGACTCTCCCAACTTCTCCAAGCAGTGACAGGTTCCAGGAAGCACAGTGCTTCGCTATGTTTCGTTTCCTTTGGAAAGAGGTCAGTTGAGGTTTATGATGCTTAGTAACATTTGTCTACAAATAAAGAGGTTGAGCATAGGTGGAAGTAGAGTTTAAGCGCTCCAAGACATCCAGTTCCACTGCTTTCTCGTCAGTTCCCTCACTATGAGAAGCCAAGTGACAGGGAACCAGGCAGAGGGCCTTCTCAGTAGTGGCGCACACCCTGTGGAACGCCCTCCCTTCAGATGTCAAAGAGAACAACAACTACCAGACCTTTAGAAGACATCTGAAGGCAGCCCTGTTTAGGGAGGCTTTCAATGTTTAATAGATTATTGTATTTTAATGTTCTTTTGGAAGCCGCCCAGAGTGACTGGGGAAACCCAGCCAGATGGGCGGGGTATAAATAATAAATTATTATTATTATTATTATTATTATTATTATTATTATTATTATTATTATCTCTAGGCAGAAGCAAGCAGGAACTCAAAAATGCCGTTAGCTTACAGAATGCAAACTTAGCTCTCTGTGGGCCTGTCCACACTTCTGCATGCCTAGAAAGCTTGGGTCTTGCCTCTTGACCCACCCCTTTTACAGAGAAAACCCATTCTTTAGTGTTAAATCAGAGCAAATGTCAATTCAGATAAAACCTAGCGGGACCTTTCTCTCATTCAAAAATTGTAGTGCATGGTTCTTTTCACACAGATTATGTCATCCTTATAGCAAACCCTTTCAGATATTTCCTAACCATTCAGAAGATTAAGGAGAATTGTCTAGCAGATCCCATGGAAACACACAACTGGAAAACTCTGACATCAATTTGAGATACTTTATGGGAAATGATTCATAAATGGAGTAAAACAAACAAATATCACCAGATGTTAATACTCCATCGAGTCCAAAATACTGGCCCAATATTGCCTCACAGTGGTCCACCGAGATCGTTGTTTTCATAGAAAATGGATATAATAATAATAATAATATAATAATAATAATAATAATAATAATAATAATTTATTATTTTGTACCCCACCCATCTGGCCGGGTCTCCCCAGCCACTCTGGGCGGCTTCCAACAAATATCAAAATACATTAAAATATCACATATTAAAAACTTCCCTAAACAGGGCTGCCTTCAAGTATTTTCTAAAGGTCATGTAGTTGTAAACGTAACCATTTTTGCACTGACAAACCCAGCTTTGCTCTGGGTGAAGTTGTCGCCGCCGCTGCTGAGTCAGGCTAGAGTTCTGCAGAAAGGAAGTGTAAGCCTTTGATTTAATACTGGATTATTAGGTCATAGCTGAGATTAAATCAAAACAGCATGGATGCCAGTCAGTATGACCTCCTAAGGCAGGGGTAAGCAAACTTTTTCAGCAGGGGGCCGGTCCACTGTCCCTCAGACCTTGTGGGGGGCCGGACTATATTGTGAAAAAATAATAATGAACGAATTCCTATGCTCCACAATAACCCAGAGATGCATTTTAAATAAAAGCACACATTCTACTCATTGTAAAAACACCAGGCAGACCCCACAAATAACCCAGAGATGCATTTTAAATAAAAAGGACGCATTCTACTCATTGTAAAAACACCAGGCAGACCCCACAAATAACCCAGAGATGCATTTTAAACAAAAGCACACAGTCTACTCATGTAAAAACACCAGGCAGGCCTCACAAATAACCCAGAGATGCATTTTAAATAAAAGCACACAGTCTACTCATGTAAAAACACCAGGCAGCCCCCACAAATAACCCAGAGATGCATTTTAAATAAAAGGACGCATTCTACTCATGTAAAAACATGCTGATTCATGGACCATCTGCGGGCCGGATCCTGCCCTCAGGCCTTAGTTTGCCTACCAATGTCTGAAGGGTTGGGAGCTGCACTTTACTAACACCTATTTTTATACATGTTTAAAGTCTCACTGGTAATAAGAAAACGGTGGTGGTTGTAAAGCCTTAGGAAATTCTGCATACAACGTTTCTGTTCATTTATTTTCTCTAAAAAATTACTCTTCATTAATTTTGCACACAGTTTAGAAAACAATAAAACGCAATAGGGAATCGATGGTAAATTACAATGTTATAGCTCACACTTTTTCCTTGAAGCTGTGGCTGGCTCCCCCCCCCCTTTCCTGTCAACTGTAATTTAGAAGAAGAAAATGAGGTTAATCAGCTGGAGGAAGATGATGCGTGAGAATTACTCCTGCAGCTTCTTGCAACACAGACAGCTGTAAGGCATGATGACATGGGTCAATAGGGGAGATAATGGGGCTGGTGGCACAACCCAGGCATATTTTCACTGAAAGGAGAGAACAAGCTGAATCTAACCACCACCACTCCGAGATTTTACTACTCTTCCTTTTCCCGCCACTGGCTGGCTTGCGGAGCCGGGGCATGGAGAGGGGCGGGCGGGCCAGCGAGGAGGGGTGAAACCCCTCCTCGCTGGCCCGCCCCTCTTCCTGCCCCGACTTGCGCTCCGCCGAAGGGGTGCAGGCAGCGAGGAGGAGGCGGCGGAGGGGTGTCACCCCATCGCTGCTCGCCTCGCCCCTCGCCCCTACAGGCGGCAGGAGAGGCGAGCAGCGATGGGGTGACACGCACCCCCCCGCCGCCTCCTCCTCGCTGCCCGCCCCGGCAGCGGGGAGAAATGCGCTTTTAAAAAGAGCAAAGCCAGGGCAAGCTTGCCTTGGCTTTTTCTCTTTTTTAAAGCGCTTTTCTCCCCGCTGCCGGGGCGGGGAGCGAGGAGGAGGCGGCGCAGGGGTGTCACCCCATCGCTGCCCGCCTCTCCCCTTGCAGCTGAAGGTGGCTGCGCCCGGCGCCCGCAGCGGGGGGGGGAAGCGCTTTTAAAAAGAGCGCTTTGTTTTAAAGCGCTCCCCCCCGCTGCAGGGGCGGAGCCGCAGTGACGACGCCCCGCCCCCAGGGGGTGCCTCCTCCGGTCGCCGCCCGGGTAGCGAGGAGGCTTCCTCCGCCACTGGGCTGGGGTTGGGATTTCTGTGTGCGGCTTAGGACCCTTGACCTTACGGGACTGCCTCTCCTGGTATGCCCCACAGAGGACCTTAAGGTCCACGAATAACAATAGCTTAAAGGTCATGGGCCCCAAAGAAGCCAGATTATCCTCCACAAGGGCCAAGGCCTTTTCAGTGTTGGCTCCGACCTGGTGGAATGCTCTGTCCCCTGAGACTAGGCCCTGTAAGACAGAGTTATTCCGCCTGGCCTTCAACCTAGCCTGATCCCCTATTCCTTTTTCCCCTTCCCTTTTTTCTGAAGAAACCCTTCTGGGTCCCCACGTTAAAATTCTTCCCTGGTCTCCCTACTGGCCTAGCAAGAATAACTTGGCCAGTTAGCCCTGGTGATCCCACTGATGTTTGTTTTTTATGCTGTTTTTAGCTGTTTTTAAAGTTGTTTTTAAGCATTGTTTTGTAATAGTTATTAAAGCCCTGAGCCCGGTTTTTGGACCGGGAAGGGAGGGGTATAAATAAAAAAAATATTATTATTATTATATCCCTGCTCCATCAACTCAGTCTCTCTAATTGTACTCCTCTTGTGGAGCCTTGTGCAAAACTAAAGGACTGAGACCATAGTCCTCCTCTGTCCCATGCACGATACAGAGAAGGGCGAGTGAAGCAATGCTTTCACTTCACCCTGGACTTCCTGGAAAGGAAGAAACTGCATCGCCACCTCCCCTGTTCAAAGTGGTATTTGCTGGGCTGCTGTGTGCCTCTCTTCCTCAAAGGGAAAGAGGAAGAGTGGGCAGCAAATTGACACGAATGATTAGCCCTCAGAATGGTGTTTATTGTGGGTGCATTCTACCACATGTGTGTTAGTGGTGGGTTTATTCTTCTTTATTAGGACTCATCCACACTGGAGTTGAATGTCTTAGTGTGGACACAGTCTTAGTTGTTCTGTCATGGTTTCCTAATGCTACCACATCATTGCTATCCCAGGGAAACTCGAGCACAACCACAGTGGGACCGAAAACAACTCTGAACATTTGCGGTGTGAAAAGTAACAGAATTCCAGCAGAACATTGGAGGATTTGCAGCACTTGGAAATGAAGTGGTATCCATAGCTGTCAAAATTCGGATTTGAAAATAAGGGATTTCCCAAACTTTCGGATTTGAAAATAAGGGATGCCGCAAGGGCCGTGCAATGGCACCAAGTAGCCTCGCCACCCTGCGCTCCAGAGGCTGCGCGTGAACGGGTGAGCGAAAGAGTGAGCGCATAGACGGCAGGCAGGCTGTCTGTCTGGTTGGGCGTGAGAGTCTGGCTGCACAAGGCATGCAAGCTCCGCCCCCAGTCGGTCTCAGACTCCTTATTGGCAGCTGAGCAACGCAGCTGAGGAGCCTCCCTGGCCGGCAGGGAGGGAGAGGAGCTGCTTCCTTTGAAATCCGGGAAATGTAAGGGATATCAACAATCCGGGATAGCAGCGGGAAACGGCATTGGAATAAGGGAGTTTCCAGCAAAAAAAGGGAGGGTTGACAGCTATGGTGGTATCACTGCCTGGCTATTCCGGCAATTGAATCTGTGTTGGATCCCGGAATTAGAAAGGGGGATCAGGAATACAGCCTACTCTCTCAAGCTCATAACAGTATACTGCACAAATTAACAGTTAGGGTAATGTCAGGAAAACAGAATAATCTGCCACGTGAATGCAGTCTTAGTCCCAAATAGGGGAGATTGTGTGCATGCATATCCAAAACTAGAATTACAGGGAGAAGGATTCTGGCCTTGGAGTCATGTCAGGAAGCTTGCTTTTGAATTGCAGGAAATGGTTCTTAAGGAGTCAGTACTCTACCATGAATTCTCCCCCCACCCCTCCCTGACACAGACACACGTGATCTGAGGTAGGAGGTATAGAGCAGTTTTGCGATAAAGCTCAAGTGCTACTTGTGCAAACGTGAGTGTGTGGCTGTGTACAGGTTACTAAGGTCTCGCCCTGCTTGAATATGGGTGAATGAGGGCAGGACCTGTTAAAACCTGAAACTTTGAAGATGGTTCTAGCTGTTTGTTCTTCAGAGAGACGATGGGAGCAGAGGAAACCTCACTTGCTCCTTCCTTCTCTCCCTGTCTCCCTCCCTCCCTCCCTCAACTCGCCTTTCGGTTTAAGCCAAACCCTGTTCTTGGAGTTCATTAACCAAAGGGTGTGGTTTCACATGTTGTATTTGTTACTTCACATTCCACACCGCTACCTAAGCTCCACCCTTGCAATTCCCCTTATGGTTTTCTTTTGAGAAAGGTTACCTGCATTCAAATGTTTTCAAAGCAGGCTGGTTGCCGTGTAGCTTCATTTGCCATTATAAGAGAACAAGGGAGGTGTTCAAAGTGAGTTGGGTGCCCCTCTTTTTCTAGAAAAATAAAGGTAAAGGTAAAGGGACCCCTGACCATTAGGTCCAGTCGTGTCCGACTCTGGGGCTGCGGCGCTCATCTCGCTTTATTGGCCGAAAGCCGGTGTACAGCTTCCAGGTCATGTGGCCAGCATGACAAAGCCGCTTCTAGCGAACCAGAGCAGCGCACGGAAACGCCGTTTACCTTCCCGCCAGAGCGGTTCCTATTTATCTACTTGCACTTTGACGTGCTTTCGAACTGCTAGGTTGGCAGGAGCTGGGACCGAGCAACGGGAGCTCACCCCGTCACGGGGATTCGAACCGCCGACCTTCTGATCAGCAAGCCCCAGGCTCTGTGGTTTAACCCACAGCACCACCTGGGTCCCAACAAAGAAAAATAGCACTGAGTAAAACCAAACTTAGTACAGCTCAGCTGTCATCCATTCCACTTGCATTGTGTGTTGCCTAGGAAGATGAAGGGCTTAATAGGGAATAAAGAGGATAATAATACTTTGTGCATTTGTGCAACATTTTAGAGCATTCAAAAACACTTTACATGTACAATCACAGTACAGTGATACCTCGGGTTAAGAACTTAATTCGTTCCGGAGGTCCGTTCTTAACCTGAAACTGTTCTTAACCTGAAGCACCACTTTAGCTAATGGGGCCTCCCGCTGCCACTGCGCCGCCACAGCGCGATTTCTGTTCTCATCCTGAAGCAAAGTTCTTGACCTGAAGCGTTATTTCTGGGTTAGCGGAGTATGTAACCTGAAGCGTATGTAACCTGAACATAGCTGTCAACCCTCCCTTTTTTTGCAGGAAACTCCCTTATTCCAATGCCGTTTCCTGCTGCTATCCCGGATTGTTGATATCCCTTAAATTTCCCGGATTTCAAAGGAAGCAGCTCCTCTCCCTCCCTGCCGGCCAGGGAGGCTCCTCAGCTGCGTTGCTCGGCTGCCAATAAGGAGTCTGAGACCGACTGGGGGCGGAGCTTGCATGCCTTGTGCAGCCAGACCCTCATGCCCAACCAGACAGACAGCCTGCCTGCCGTCTATGCACTCGCTCTTTCGCTCACCCGTTTGCGCGCAGCCTCTGGAGCGCAGGGTGGTGAGGCTACTTGGTGCCATTGCACCGCCCTGGCGGCATCCCTTATTTTGAAATCCGAAAGTTTGAGAAAATCCCTTATTTTCAAATCCAAAAGTTGACAGCTATGAACCTGAAGCGTATGTAACCTGAGGTACCACTGTAATTGTACAGATATCTAAGCCTTGCCTTGCACTGCCAAAGGAAAAATTACAGTCCAATCCTAGCAATGTTTAGAGAGAAGCACGTTCCACTGAGTTCAGTAGGATCCACTTCCTTCCTAATATGCTTGCTTACAATGTCGACGGGGGATGTGTGAGGCGGCCCCACCTTGCCGCCTAGGCTCCTTGCCACCCAGAGCTCTGGGTCGGGCCCTACCTTGCTTCGAAGGGTCCCTGCCTCAGACCCTGCATAGGAGCAAAATTTGGAAATCCAAATATTCAGTCCTCCCGTTGATTTCCATTGGGAAAATCAAGACAACAATAACCTGCTTATTTTTGCAATCAGTACATGACATTTGGACGCGGGTGGCGCTGTGGGTTAAACCACAGAGCCTAGGGCTTGCCGATCAGAAGGTCGGCGGTTCGAATCCCCGGGACGGGGTGAGCTCCCATTGCTCGGTCCCTGCTCCTGCCAACCTAGCAGTTCGAAAGCACGTCAAAGTGCAAGTAGATAAATAGGTACTGCTCCAGCGGGAAGGTAAACGGTGTTTCCGTGCACTGCTCTGGTTTGCCAGAAGCGGCTTAGTCATGCTGGCCACATGACCCGGAAGCTGTACGCCGGCTCTCGGCCAATAAAGCGAGATGACCGCCGCAACCCCAGAGTCGGTCATGACTGGACCTAATGGTCAGGGGTCCCTTTACCTTTACCTTTACATTTGGAGACACTGTAGCCCCTCAAGCGGGGATTTATCCTGCAAATCTTCAGACAGGTACCGTCTTTCCTCCTTTTTAAGACACCGTCTTATAATTTTTTTTCCTCAAAAAAAACACAGGGTGGCTTATTTTCGGGGGGGATGTCTTATTTTTATTATGACAGTATGGTACGGTACAGCCTCCCCCTGCACGCTGAGCAGGCGGGGCAGAACTCCGCAAGAGGCGCATTTCCCCCCCGCGCCTCTCGCTGGTTCTCTGGCTCCCTGCACATGGGGAACAGGAGGGGCAGGAAGAGGTTCTCCCCCCCCCCCGCGCCTCTCCCTGCACGCTAAGCAGGCGGGGCAGAACTCCGCAAGAGGCACGTTTCCCCCCCCCCCGTGCCTCTCACTGGTTCGCTGGCTCCCTGCGCACGCAGGAGGGGCTGAGGAGGCGATGGGAACAATGGCGGCACCATGGCTTACTTTTGGGGTACGTCTTACTTCTCACAAATCGAGTTCACCTATAGGGTGAGCACGTGTTGTGGTTGGGACAGGAAAGCACCTCCCCCTCCTCCCTCTGCTTGACAGAGGGAGGAGTGGACAGTGGCCACAGGTGGGAGGGGGCTAGGTGTTGCTGGGGTAAATTGCATGTAGCAATTTGGTGATGGACAGCCCAGGTCCTATATAACCCCAGCACGCCGGTGAGTCAGCCTCTTGGCTGTGTGTTTCAGATTCCTGAGCGCTCAGTGGAGACGAAACTGCTTTGGTGATATCGTTCTTCATTATCCCCTTGTTTAGTGTGTGGGTTTGTTATCCCCTATCCTTAGCCTGCCTCCCCCCCCTTCCCTTCCTTGGTTGTAGTTGGTGGCAGGGTGCCTGTAATTTTTTTTTAAAGCCGGGTTGCTCCAACCCCTACGCAGCGCTCAGGACTGCGGGGACGCCTGTGGGGTGGAGGGTTTTTTTTTTTTTTCCCTCCAGTGGGCCCTGCTGGGCAGCTGGGGGGCCGCGGCCTTCCCGGGCCTTACCTGGGGGGGCAATTTCTTGCCGCGGCGTCAGGGCTTCCCCCGCGGCTCCCGATCTCCTCGCGGTCTCCTCGTGAGTAGGCGCTCGTGCCCAGCTTCGTGCAGCCGCAACTCCCTTCCTCCTCGGCCGCTGCGCGCTCCTTCTCTCGGCCCTGTGCGGCTGCGGCGGCCTCCGGTTGCAGCGGCGCGTTGGTTTCGCCGCCCTTAGGCGGGCGATTCCAATTTGGCGTTGCCTGGGTTCCCCGGCGCCATCGCCATTGCAGCTGGCGCGGGGGATCGGGGCTAGCGCCACGCGCCTCTCAGTCGCTGGGGGGGTCTGTTACCGAGGCCTGGTGCCGCCCCCCCCATCCAGGCTAGTGGGCCGCTGGTTGCCTCCGCGGGCGCGCAACGGGTGCAGCTACCCCGTCGTGGCCGTATCTGCGGCCAGTGACGTGCTGCCTCGGTTGGACCTTTGGCAGGCCCGCTGTTGCCGGGCCGGGAGGTCTTGCGAGCGCCATTTTCGGACCTTCAGCAGGCCCCTGAGGCTGTGCCGTGAGGCACTGGCAGCGCCATCTTGCCTTCTTGTTGGGCTGTGTTTTGGCGGGAACGCCATATTGGTTTTGTTTTAGGGCTGCACTGCTGCCTGTGTGGTGGCGCCACCTGGTGGCTGTTGGCGGCACTGCAGCCTTAGTCATTTATTTTAAAATTTTGAGTTTGCCTTTTAGTTGATCTGCAGTTGGTCTGTCCTGCATTTGATTTATTCTTTACCTGCTTCTAATTTTGATTGTGTTTTGTATTGATTATTTTGATTTAATTTATTTAATTCATCTTATTCATTTTATTTTATTTTATTTTATTTTATTTTATTTTATTTTATTTTCACTTTAATTTCATTTATTTTATCCGAGTTTATTCTGGTTTTGTTTTGATTGGTAGTATTTTATTTTATTTTATTGTATTTTCTTATATGTTATTTCAATTTTTATTTTATTTTATTTAATTCCCCCCCCCCCAATTATTTTACTTTAGCGGTGGTTTAATTTATTTATTTTATTTAATTTGTGTTTTCATTTTGTCTAAATTTGGAGCAGACTGGAATTTTATAGATTCTCTGGGAAACGCAGCTCCTGTTGTCTGTATCTAACGCTATTTGATTGTGCTTCTGCCTACAGCTGCAATGGCGGAAGAGCTGACCTCCACTCCCGCAGAGGTTGCTGTGTCTGCCAAGAGACCCATAAAGGGACCTTCTCAGGCCTTTCGGTCTCCTGCCCCATCCGGGGCCTTGAATCGTATCGCAGCCTTCATGTCCAGCTTGGCTGAGGACCCTGAGGCCCTGGCCCGGTTTGAGGCTGACATGGATGGCCTCATTATAAGTTCTACCCCACAACAGAGTGCTGGTATGGTCGAACGCTCCCAGGAGGTGGAGGCATCTTTGAGTCACTCCACCTCCAGTGACGGGGAGGACTTCATTGCCCCATCTGGGGTTGTGGGGGAGGCTGCCCAAGCTTCTCAGAGCTCAGCCCCGTCTAGATCACAGTCCAAGGCTCGGGCAGCAAGGGCGAGGAAGCTGAAGGTGGTCCACAGGGCCCGAGCAGTGGCTGCTCGAGTTGCGTCCATGGGCACTACGCAACTTCAGGCTGCCAGTGGGGAAGCGGCTGCTCCTTCACACCAAGTGTCTTTGCTTGATCTTCCAGGTCCTTCCCAGCAGAGCCTAGAGATGGAGCCCACCCCCGACGCAGATCGTTGTGCAGCGGCGCAGGCATCTCAAGGGAAGAAGAGTCGCTCTAGGAAAGCGACAGGGAAGCGTACCAGCAAGGGGCAGCATGTCGCGGCTGCGGCAATGGCTGTCTCTGCTGGTGCGGGGGCCCGACGTGGTGCTTCACAAGCATCTCTAGTGGCACCGGCCCTCCCAGATCCATACAGCCTGTCCTCCACTTCGGTGGCCCCCCCGCGTCAGGAACAGGAGTCGGATTCTTCCATTGATGACTGCCTCCCGGCGCCGGCTAGACCATCCTCGGGCGGGAAGCGGCACCACAAAAGCTGTTGCGGTCATCGCAAGCGGAGGAGACGGGATGTTTCGTCCTCCTCGAGCTCAGGTAGCACCACACACAGCTCTGACGAAGACACAGGGCAACAGTTGAGGCTCTATTGGGGCTTCGGGGAGGGGGCCGCAGGCCTTCCTCGGTGGGCCTGGCAACGTAGGGCCAATTCCCATAGGGCACGCTATGGGGCCCCTTTGCTGTATTTAAATGGTGTCCAGGTCCCCGAGATTACGGTGTCAACTAATAGAACTAAGGATATCATTCCGGGTGCCCACCTTTCCTCCAAAATCCGCAATCGGATTTTGGAGGGTCGCTACGTCGACATCTTTAAGTTAGCCCCCCCCGAGGATGAATGTTCCGACCCAGTTGGTGCGGTCTCCTCGGCTAAAAAACGCTCGGCCGCCGCGAAGGTCGAGAAGACGTTTGAAAAGTGGATTGACTGCTTTCAAGTGTTTGCGGGCGTGGTCGCCCTGGCTTATCCCCTGAGGGCCGGGCACTTGATTGTTTATCAGTCGATAGTCCGGTCAGCTTATTCAGTGGCTGGCCAGGCCGCCGCCCTCAACTACGACAAAAAATTTAGGATTAGGGCTAATAAGATTATCACTGCACGTTGGGACCGGAGGGACGGCGACGTTTGGGCTACTTGCGTGGCCCCTTACGTTCGCAAGTCGGCTCCTGAGCAGCAGCCTGCCAAATTGCCCGCGGCAAAAACAGGTCAGCGTTTTTGCTGCTGGAATTATAACCGGGGGGCATGTCAGAGGACTCCTTGCTCCTTCCCACACGTATGCCAGAAATGCGGTGGGGGGCACCCGGTATCGTTTTGTCGGCGGGGTTTTCAGCCCTTTCGTGGGGGAAGAGGGGGAGGTCAGCAGCCTGCAAAGTCGGCCCCCTCTCAACCTGCAACAGGCTCCTCCAAATAGCCTACTTACATCCCTGGCCCCGACTCCCGTTCGCTTAGCACCCCTGCTACGTTGGCTTCTATTTTATCCTGATGTGGACGCGGCGCGTTACCTGCGGGAAGGTTTTTCCCAGGGTTTCAGGATTCCAGTGTCTGCGCCTCCCGTGGCACGTAATCCTGCTAATCAGAAATCGGTGCGCGAGCTGCCGGATGTGGCTAGGAAGAAGATTGCGAAGGAGATTGCATTGGGGCGCATTGCTGGCCCCTTCAATGCTCCTCCATTTCCTAAGCTGCATCTGTCTCCCCTGGGGATTGTACCCAAAAAAGCCCCTGGGGAATTTCGCCTCATCCATAATTTGTCTCACCCCAGGGGTACGTCAGTAAATGACATGATCCCTCCGGAGCTTTGCTCTGTGAGGTATGCGTCTTTGGATGACGCTATTAAAATGATTAGGAAATTCGGCCCTGGGGCTCTGTTAGCAAAATGTGATGTAGAATCAGCTTTCAGACTCTTACCTATTCATCCCCAGGACTTTTGGTTGTTAGGTTTTTATTTTGAGGGTGCTTATTATTGTGATAAAGCCATGCCCATGGGCTGCTCTGTAGCCTGTGCGGCCTTTGAGGCTTTTAGTACCTTCCTGGACTGGGCTCTGCGTTCAAAGACAGGCCTGGGAGGTGTCACTCATTACCTGGATGATTTTTTGGTATCGTCTAGTAATGACACGGGCGATTGCCACAGGCTCCTGCTGGCTTTTGCTGACCTCACTGCGGAACTGGGCGTTCCGCTGGCAGCTGAGAAAACGGAGGGCCCAGCTACCAGGTTGGTTTACTTAGGCATTCTCCTGGACACAGTGGCGCAGACATCAAGCCTGCCGGCTGACAAGATTGATGCCTTGAAAGTGGTTATTGCGGAAGTGCTTCCCCTTCGCAAGGTGACCTTGAGGCAGCTTCAGTCGTTGCTGGGCCATTTGAACTTCGCATGCAGAGTAGTGGCGCCCGGGCGCCCTTTCTGTTCGCGCCTGGCAAGGCTTACAGCCGGCCTTAGGGCGCCCTCGCATCGTACACGTCTCCCGAGGGAGGTGAAGGCGGACCTTCAGAACTGGTTGGTATTCCTACAGGAATTCAACGGCATATCCTTGTGGCAGGATGTTTTAAACCTCCACAACGATTTCCAGGTCCATTCTGATGCCGCTGGCTCTCTTGGTTTTGGGGTTTACTGGAAAGGCCGCTGGTGCGCCATGCCTTGGCCAGAGGGCTGGCAGGGGGAGGCTATCACGCGGGACTTGACGTTTCTTGAGTTTTTCCCCATTGCAGTGGCTGTGCATTTATGGGTCCAGGAATTCAAGGACCATCGGATCTGTTTCTGGTCTGATAACCAAGCGGTGGTGAGCGTGCTAGCCAAGCAATCATCCAAGTCCCCCAGAGTTTCCTCCCTGCTTAGGGCGTTTGTTCTGCACTGCCTACGTTTCAATATAGTATTCTCTGCACGTTTTGTCCCGGGCATCTCCAATGACATTGCTGATGCTCTATCCCGCTTTCAGATGGAACGCTTCAGATCTTTGGCTCCGGAGGCGAGGGAGCACCCAGAATACTTCCCAGCCCATCTGTGGACTCTTGGCAGCATTTAGTTGTGAAGGGAGTAGCAGCTTCTATTGCACCTTCCACACTTTCTTCCTACAGGAAGGCCTGGGCCGACTTTGTAGCTTTTACTGGTCGGTTTGGCGCAGGGCAACTCACCTCTCGTCCCTCCACAGTTCAGGCTCTGGAGTATTTGGCACACCTCTTTAAACAGGGCCGTGCCCCCAGAACAATCAAATTGCAGGCAGCTGCTATTTCATTCTTTTCGAAAGCCTTTTTTAATAAAGACCCTTGCTCTAGGTTCCTAGTTCGCCAGACTTTGAAGGGTTGGGCGAGACTTGGTCCATCTCGCACCCAACCAAGGAGCCCGGTTACTTTTGACCTGCTGACCAGCATGCGCGTAAAGCTGAAGTCGGTCTGCTGGTCCAAGTATGAAGCGCGACTGTTTTCGGCTGCCTTTTCGTTGGCATTTTTCGGGGCCCTTCGGGTTGGGGAAGTGGTCCTTGAGCCTTCCCTGATTACCGGCTCCAGGGGGCTGTTGCTGCAGGATGTGGCCATTTCCGCCGCAGAGGTAACCCTGACTGTCCGTAGTTCGAAGACTGACCAGCAGGGCAGGGGGGCTGTTCTGAGATTGCCAGCTACGGGGGCTTCAGGCCCTTGCCCCGTGAAGGATGCAGCCAGGTTCTTAGAGTTGCGTCCCGCAGGGGCTGGGCCATTCCTGGTTCACCAGGATGGCCTGCCCCTGACGCGTCAGCAGTTCACGAGGGTCATGCGCAAGGCCATCGCGGCCTGCGGATTTCCTGCGTCTAACTTTGCCCCACATTCTTTCCGTATTGGCGCGGCAACAACAGCGGCACATTGGGGGCTGTCTGTAGACAGAATAAAGGACCTGGGTCGCTGGAAGTCTGATGCTTACAAGTCCTACGTAAGGCCGCGGAAGTGATTCTCACCCTGTTTGTTTTCTTTCATTTCAGGTCCTGCTCCTGTGCACATTTGGATCGTCGGTCACAGCATTGTGTATTGGGCCGGCGGCAGAGCCAGAGAAGCAGGACTGGGGTCCAATCTTGGGCTTCCGCCCCATGTTCATTTATCTTGGTTGGGCAAAAGGGGAATGTTGTGGGGTGAACTGCTTCCTCTAATTCGTGAGCAAGTGTTTTTGATGGGTCCCCCCCAGGCCATTGTGGTTCAATTGGGCGAAAATGATTTGCCGGCTACTGATTGCCGGTCCTTGCGCCTGCAAATTCAGGCTGATTTGCAGGAGCTTGCATCCAAATTGCCCCAGGTTCAGATATTTTGGTCGCATCTTCTGCAGCGGCGCAATTGGAGGGGGGCTCACTCCCAGGCAGCCGTTGAGAAAGCCCGGAGGCGCACCAATGGTGCGGCCATCCGAACGGTCTTTGCCCTGGGCGGGTTGGTTATAGCTCACCCTAACATTTTTTCAGCAGCAACCTCCTTGTTCCGTCAGGATGGGGTGCATCTTTCCCCAGAAGGAAATGATTTTTGGTTGCAGTCTGTTTTTCGGGCCTTGCAGGCCTGGCTGGGTTTGTGAGTGGTTGGCGGTGAGCTGGTGCTCTTGTGGCGGTTAGGCATTGGTTCATTGATTCATTGGTGAATGGGTGTGGTCGCCCTTAAACCATTGATTCATCGGTGTATGGATGTGGTCGCCATACAGCCGATGATGGTGTTAGGAGTTCCGGTAAAGGAAGCCAAGGGGCTCTATAAGTTTGTCCGATCCCGATTCGGGAATGCAGGGCCATGCTTGAGCCCCTTGGGACCCCTGGGGGGAGGGAGGACTGTGCCCCCAGACTCTGTTAACTCCCCCCAGTTTAAAGGGTTTCCTTATACCTGCCAATGGCAGCTCGTGTCCCCTAGGGACATGGTAGAACCAATGCCTACGCAACCACTCACGTGATTTGTATTTAAATAAAGTTGTGGCCCTAAATTTCTTGCCAAAAACCCAAACAAAAATTAATGTCTGAAGTGTGAATTATTTTGGGGGGTGGCTTGGTGTCCTCAACACACAAATCGAGTTCACCTATAGGGTGAGCACGTGTTGTGGTTGGGACAGGAAAGCACCTCCCCCTCCTCCCTCTGCTTGACAGAGGGAGGAGTGGACAGTGGCCACAGGTGGGAGGGGGCTAGGTGTTGCTGGGGTAAATTGCATGTAGCAATTTGGTGATGGACAGCCCAGGTCCTATATAACCCCAGCACGCCGGTGAGTCAGCCTCTTGGCTGTGTGTTTCAGATTCCCCGCCCTCCTCTCCCTTTTTATTAGGCCTCTGTGTTGACCTTGCTTTGCCTGTGATGGGGTCGTCTGCTTCTTGATGGCAGGGGCCTAGTAGGAATTTTGTCCATCTGGCATATTGGCTGGAGCCAGTGGTTTTTGCCTACTACATTGCAACTAGTCACAACTTGTAAGGTTGGCGGTTAGGCATTGGTTCATTGATTCATTGGTGAATGGGTGTGGTCGCCCTTAAACCATTGATTCATCGGTGTATGGATGTGGTCGCCATACAGCCGATGATGGTGTTAGGAGTTCCGGTAAAGGAAGCCAAGGGGCTCTATAAGTTTGTCCGATCCCGATTCGGGAATGCAGGGCCATGCTTGAGCCCCTTGGGACCCCTGGGGGGAGGGAGGACTGTGCCCCCAGACTCTGTTAACTCCCCCCAGTTTAAAGGGTTTCCTTATACCTGCCAATGGCAGCTCGTGTCCCCTAGGGACATGGTAGAACCAATGCCTACGCAACCACTCACGTGATTTGTATTTAAATAAAGTTGTGGCCCTAAATTTCTTGCCAAAAACCCAAACAAAAATTAATGTCTGAAGTGTGAATTATTTTGGGGGGTGGCTTGGTGTCCTCAACACACAAAGGTAAAAAACCCTGCCATGGCTTACTTTATGACTACGTATTAAAAAAGGGGAAACAGGGTAGGCCCAGCGGTGTCCCCCCCCCTGCCCCGCTAGCCACTATCTCATGACCTCATGCTTCCCAAACTCCATGGTTGGCCACCTTAGCCTCTTGGGAATGTGAAACTGAGAGCTAGCTGGGGGGGGGGAGATCTGCTGCCTCCCCACTGTTCTGCCCTTGCTGCTTGTTAGCTGGGACATGGCTGCCCTCTGGCCTGAGTGAGATTGACTGGTGAAGCTGGAGCAAATTGTTGGTGGTGCAATGCCCTGCTGCTTCCCCCTGTTCAAAGTCTGCTTGCAGTGATGGCAGATATCAATGGTGGGATCCATTACCACCTCGCAGGGGACCCATATCATGCTTTGCCGCTTGTGTGGCGAATCAGGCTGGTGGCATAGCTGTCAACTTTCGGATTTGAAAATAAGGGATTTTTAAAAACTCTCGGATTTGAAAATAAGGAATGCCGCAAGGGCGGTGCAATGGCACCAAGTAGCCTCGCCACCCTGCGTTCCAGAGGCTGCGCGCAAACGGGTGAGCGAAAGAGCGAGTGCGTAGACGGCAGGCAGGCTGGCTGTCTGGTTGGGCGTGAGGGTCTGGCTGCACAAGGCATGCAAGCTCCGCCCCCAGTCGGTCTCAGACTCCTTATTGGCAGCCGAGCAACGCAGCTGAGGAGCCTCCCTGGCCGGGAGCGCCACCCACAGCGCCACCTGGGTCCCTTGCTTGTTATGGTTACATATGCTAATAATGACACCTTGAAATTGGCCGGGCAGCAAATCAGCAACCAATGATGAGCACAGGTGCTATATGTGATAGGGCCTCACTCCTGTCAGCAATTGTGCCACAGCATTCTGCACTAACTGCAGCCTCCTGATCAAGTGCAAGGGAAGGCCCCACATAAAGCACATTGCAGTAATCCATTCTTTCAGTAAGCAACACATGAATAACTGTGGCTAGGCATTTGTGACTGAGCCATCACCAATCACCTCACATCACCTCAAATGCCATGTTTTGCATTTCACACATTCAGCTGCTAGTCATCAAGTAGTGATAAACTGTGTTTGTGAAATCTCAATAGATCAGGAGCCTTGTAGACCATCGTGGACAATCCTTTTGTGTGTGCAATTCAGCAATAAACATGTTCTGCTTGTCGTGGCTGCAGTTGGAATCTGCTGAAAAGGATAAAGATCACTAGCAAAATATGTGCCATTATGATTTGAGGGGGAGAAATGGAAAAAAATGATTATTATCCTGGGCCCTGGAAAAAAAGAAAGGAGGAGAGACAGAGACACAGTGTCTGTGGAAATGACAGCTCCATCAATGTTTTTAGCCAATGGGTGAAGTGAGGAGCTGCAATGGATAAATGAGTTGTTTGGACACCAGGTCCAAATCAATCCCTACCAGGGTCCTACCAGGGCCATATCTATAAAGGTGCAATTGGAGTAATTGTACCAAGACCCAATGGCTTTCTGGAAGCAGCGCTGGAGGTAGCAGAAGAAGCACAGTACAGTACAGTGCCCCCCAACCCCCACCTCCTTAAAGGACACCATGGTCAATGGTATTGGAAGCCTCTGAGATGCTAAGAAAAACTAGCAGGGTCACATTCTATCTCTCTCCGGAGATAGAATCTGTGACCACTGAGATCTATTCCAAGTGAACCCTTAAGATCATGGGTAGGCAAACTAAGGCCCGGGGGCTGGATCCGGCCCAATCACCTAAATCCAGCCCGCGGACGGTCCAGGAATCAGCATGTTTTTACATGAGTAGAATGTGTCCTTTTATTTAAAATGTATCTCTGGGTTGAGGGACCCAGGTGGCGCTGTGGGTTAAACCACAGAGCCTAGGGCTTGCTGATCAGAAGGTCGGCGGTTCAAATCCCTGTGACGGGGTGAGCTCCCGTTGCTTGGTCCCAGCTCCTGCCCACCTAGCAGTTCGAAAGCACATCAAAGTGCAAGTAGATAAATAGGAACCGCTCTGGCAGGAAGGTAAACGGCGTTTCCGTGCACTGCTCTGGTTTGCCAGAAGCGGCTTTGTCATGCTGGGCACATGACCTGGAAGCTGTACGCCGGCTCTCGGCCAATAAAGCGAGATGAGCACCGCAACCCCAGAGTCAGACACGACTGGACCTAATGGTCAGGGGTCCCTTTACCTTTATCTCTGGGTTATTTGTGGGGCACAGGAATTCATTCATTTTTTTCCCCTTTCCAAAATATAGTCCGGCCCCCCGTAAGGTCTGAGGGACAGTGGACCGGCCCCCTGCTGAAAATTTTTGCTGGCCCCTGGTTTAGACCACTGAGTCAGCACTCTCTGTCCTTATGCGTGCAGTACATATTACCAAGCAAAGGGATACAGACCCCACAGGCTGCAGCACCGTTGCTAGGAAGGCTCACGAGATCCAGCATCAGTTGCACTTGCTGGTGACCTGAGCTGCTCCTCCAAAGCTCCTCCAAAGCCATCCTGTTTATGGGATGTGCTTTGGTGGCTGCCAATTCAGACAATATCCAACAACAGCAAACCCTGGTTACGTACAGCTATGCATACAACAAATGTAACCGGCTGATAAATGATAATTGTAATAGCACGTAAATTGTAAATAATAATCTCCAAAAACATGCACATGGACCAAATCCAATGTGTGATATAGCATAAACCCAAATCAATCAATATACATGCAATATGTCCATACTAACACTCCAAATTATGTAAGAAAATTCATATATGGAGGTACAATGTGAGGATGCAACAGTTCGGTGCCGTCCATACAAGTCAATTGATAGTTCCAAAAGACGATAAAGCTTAATCCGGCGATAAAGCAGTGTTGCACCAGTCCAAAACATAAACTTGATATTTCAACATAGAATTGGAGCACGCAGAAGAACAAGGATATCCGGATTATTGTCCCTGTTTCGCCTTTATGGCTTCATCAGCAGAGTGAATACAGTAGAAGATAATATAATATACAAGCAGAGACCGTGCAGGTACTTCGTCTTCAGAATTCATGCTAATTCAGACAGCCAATGAATGCTCAAGGCCTCTCGTTGGTATGAAAATGCTTCTGGAAGGAAGCGTGAAGAAAGCTGCTAGGCCTCTTGCCCAATATACACTCTCACACTGCGTCTTGTCTGCCTCAGAAACCTGGCATGAGACCCGGACTTGGTGGACTAAAGAGCAGCAAAACTCCTTCCAGCTGTGATACTTAGCATGTAGAGAGTACCTTCAGGTGTTCAAAAGGCTTCAAGTGTATGACCACACACCTTGTTGTAATCATTACAACACTCCTACAAAGCAGGTCACTACTATCAATCCCATATTGCATAAAGGAGGCCAAGGCCGATAGTAAAGCTACTCTAACAGACTTAGCTTTGCTCCACATTTCTAGGTACATATCTGTGCTTTAAAGCTCCCTGTCTGAGTGCTTTTTTGTGGGAGGCACTGCTTTCCTCACAAAAGCTTACTCATTACAACTGAATCAGTGCAAATGGCAATCCGCGAAAAACCTGAATGGCCACTTGTTCCGATTCAGCAGTAAAGAGCAGCTTTTCCTTGAGGAAAGTGGCAGGGGTGCCGGAAAGCACTCAGACATGGACCAGGAAAGCACAGGCTTGTGCGTGGAACACACGGGGCAAAAAGTGAGTGTGGGTGAGCCCTAAGACTGTAAAGTGAGTTTATGGAAGAAGTGAGCTTTGAAGTATGGACCTCCTATAATCGACAAAGCTCAGTGTCTTAGCCACAATCGTATACAAGCCAAAGTACCACTAGCCTCTAGCACTGTGGGCAGCTGGATTTTGCTCACTAAATTCTTAACCCATGCTCAGCAAAATGATGGAGAATGTTTATTTTCCATCTCAAAGCAACCTCTCTTACTAAAATGCAGGTTTAAAAACACCAAGTGGATGGATAATAAAACATGCTGTGTCTGTTCAAAATGTTTCACATACATTATTTCAGCAACACTTAACAGCACCCTGTAAAGCTTGCCAGTATTATTTTCCCAATAAACACTGAAACAAAAATAAGGAAGGCTTATCTGAGCCTATCTAGTAACAATTATGCTAGAAGTAGGATTTGCATGATGGGTTTTCCGGCTCATAGCTGGACCAGAGAGCACCAGGACTCGTTCTGAGTATTATGATGCTAATTCTAGTGATAAGTTATACTTATCATGTATATAGCACATTCAGGGGTTCTAAATGTTTCATTGAAGTAGCAAAGAGCACCAGGGCTTCTTCTGAGTATTATGAAGCATAGCTTAGCCATTGTGCTACAATAGTTGTCCTAATGCCTTCCTGGGTCAGACCAAAAGTCCATCCAACTCAACAGTTTGTCTGCAACAACCACCAGGCCAGGCAAGACATAAAGATATGGCCTTCTCTTCTTACGTATTTCCATCAGTGGGCAATCATAGAGTTGGAAGAGACCACAAGGGCCATCCAGTCCAACCCCCTGCCAAGCAGGAAACACTATCAAAGCATTCTTGACAGATGGCTGTCAAGCCTCTGCTTAAAGACCTCCAAAGAAGGAGACTCCACCACACTCCTTGGCAGCAAATTCCACTGTCGAACAGCTCTTACTGTCAGGAAGTTCTTCCTAATGTTTAGGTGGAATCTTCTTTCTTGTAGTTTGAATCCATTGCTCCGTGTCCGCTTCTCTGGAGCAGCAGAAAACAACCTTTCTCCCTCCTCTATATGACATCCTTTTATATATTTGAACATGGCTATCATATCACCCCTTAACCTTCTCTTCTCCAGGCTAAACATACCCAGCTCCCTAAGCCGTTCCTCATAAGGCATTGTTTCCAGGCCTTTGACCATTTTGGTTGCCCTCCTCTGGACACGTTCCAGCTTGTCAGTATCCTTCTTGAACTGTGGTGCCCAGAACTGGACACAGTATTCCAGGTGGGGTCTGACCAGAGCGGAATACTATTACTTCCCTTGATCTAGATCCTATACTCCTATTGATGCAGCCCTATAAGAAGCACAGAGTTCTTCTGTATGTAACTCACACCCTGTACAAAGCAATTAACTCAAAACCTGAGATCCCAGCAATTAACTCAAAAGCAATTAACTCAAAATCTGAGATTCAAAATGCATGTTACCTTCTTTGGCCGCCTCCGATAGCAGTGCATCCTGTTCTTTGTTCCTTTGTATCCCATTTGCTCTAATCCAGTAACGCACACAAGCAACACACACACAATGAGGTCTATGAGAAGTCCAGAGGGCTTCCCTTTGCCCCTAAGCAAGGGTTTAGTGGCCAGGCCTGCATCAGCGAGACAGTCTTACTTCACTGTTTGGCAGAGGAAGGAGGGCTTGGTAGTTGATGCAAGCCCACGGGGGTTTTGTAAGCAAGGCATCCGTGAGTGCGGATCCTGGGGATCCCGCAGGATAAAGCAAGAGGGAGCCTGAGAAAGGGCTCGTAGCCAGCAGAACGTCCAGAAGCCACCGTTGCGGAGTTGTTCTCTCTCCCGTCTTCCTGCATCACATCCGAACAGGGAAATAAAGGAATCCAGCTCTGTTTGCTTACAGCTCCTTCTTGAGCCACTCCTTCATTGTGCCTGAGCGGAAGCCAAGACATTGGGCAACTCCGAAGGTCGAGTCTAAACACCAGCAAGCTATGAGTAGGTTGCATTAAAAGTATATGCCATTTCTATTATTGGAGGGTTTTTTTTCCCTCCTCCTGTGACATCATGATCAGCATCAGGAAATTTCACCACACTGAGCTCCACTTTTGTGGCTGCAGCAGACGGTGGGGGAGGGGGGAGCACAGGAAAAAGAACAATCGGTTGGTAAATAGGAAACTTTCCACACTGAACAGGGAATGAGCAGAAAGTCACCCAGTTCACATCTGAATACGAACCAACCTAATCTGTGTTTCTGATCAAAATACACAAACTGAAATGAACCTTTGAAAGTTGAACTTCTTCCAATTTTGCGGTGCAGCTCTCTCCAAAGTGCGGAAAAAGTATAGTACATTGAGGGAAAGTCTGTACAAAAATACAATAATGTACAATAAAATACAATTTGTACAATATTGTACGAATAATGTACAATATTGCATTATATGCTGGAAAATTGCTTGCGAAAATGCACAAAAGGTGTGCGAATTTTCATGTGAACTTTTTTTTTTAAGGAACAAATTGCCAACTGATGCAGAAATGGGAAAATGGGAAACTGAAATTGACAGATTCGTCAGTTTCTGCTGCTGAACAGCCATGAACAGCCCGACATTGACTTGCAAGTCTTGTTCACCATCACTGCCTGTTTCATTGTGCAGAGGCGACATCCAGTGAAACTCCAGGCAACCAACACCAAGGTCACCAAGATGCTTTGAAACACAAGCATCACTTAAAAAGGTAAAGGGACCCCTGACCATTAGGTCCAGTCGTGACCGACTCTGGGGTTGCGGCGCTCATCTCGCATTATTGGCCGAGGGAGCCGGCGTACAGCTTCCGGGTCACGTGGCCAGCATGACTAAGCCACTTCTGGCGAACCAGAGCAGCGCACGGCAACACCGTTTACCTTCCCGCTGCAGCGGTACCTATTGATCTACTTGCACTTTGATGTGTTTTCAAACTGCTAGGTGGGCAGGAGCAGGGACCGAGCAACGGGAGCTCACCCCGTCGCAGGGATTCGAACTGCCAACCTTCTGATCGGCAAGCCCTAGGCTCTGTAGTTTAACCCACAGCGCCACCCGCGTCCCTTAAGCATCACTTAGGGCAGAGGTTCTCAACCTTTTGAGTCCATGGCTCCCTTGACCAAGAACATTCTTTCTGTGGCACCCATGTGGGGCTCAGGAGCCCGGTTATGTCGCCCCTTGCCTGCAGAGCTGGCAGCCTCTCACCATTTCTCAAACACCCTCCCATGTGGAGTGTTCCCTCAGCCTCCGCTCCTCTCCCCTCTGATGCGAGGGTGTTCCACAGGGCGGGCGCCACTACTGAGAAGGCCCTCTGCCTGGTTCCCTGTAGCTTTGCTTCTCGCAGTGAGGGAACCGCCAGAAGGCCCTCGGCGCTGGATCTCAGTGTCCGGGCTGAACGGTGGGGGTGGAGACGCTCCTTCAGGTATACAGGACCGAGGCCATTAAAGGTCAGCACCAACACTTTGAATTGTGCTCGGAAACGTACTGGGAGCCAATGTAGTTCTCTCAGGACTGGTGTTATGTGGTCCCGGCGGCCACTCCCAGTCACCAGTCTAGCTGCCGCATTCTGGATTAATTCCAGTTTCCAGGTCACCTTCAAAGAGGGACAGAGCCCAGTGTTGCCCATGGCACCCCTGACCATTCAAGGCACCCCAGGGTGCCATGGCACACTGGTCGATAACCACTGACTTAGGGAGAAGCATTCAAGCAGTAATTATCTTCATGACAAGAAGAAGAAGAAGAAGAAGAAGAAGAGGAGTTTGGATTTGATATCCCGCTTTATCACTACCCGAAGGAGTCTCAAAGCAGCTAACAATCTCCTTTCCCTTCCTCCCCCACAACAAACACTCTGTGAAGTGAGTGGGGCTGAGAGACTTCAAAGAAGTGTGACTAGCCCAAGGCCCCTGTGGAGGAGCAGGGAATCGAACCCGGTTCACCAGATTACGAATCCACTGCTCTTAACCACTGCACCACACTGGCTCTCCAGTCAGTCTTCTTAGCAAAATGATTGTGCACAATGACCCACTCTCCCTGCTCCACCAACGGGATCCCCTAGATCAGGGGTGAGGAACCGCCTGTCTAATGGGTGAGTACAGCCCTTCAAGAATCTCTAGTCAGCCTTGGCGACTCTCCCCTCTCCTCAGGCCATGCCCCTCTCTGGCCCTGCTCAAGTGCTTCTGCCTGTGCAGAATGTATCCCTGGACTGTGCCAATGCTTTTTCCTTGGCTGAAATCACGTGGAGGTGTGTGTGTGGTTGTATGTGTTTACATGCGTGCACACCTCTCTTGCATGACTGGAATGCAGCCCATGGTACGAAGGCAAAAGACGTTTCCCTTTCTCTGCCCACCTTTGCCTCTCGCCTCACCCACCAGTGGCATGCAGCCCATGATGGAATGCAGCCCTCTGGCTGAAACACCCATGCCAGAGACCAAGGTGTTCTCTCCACCCCACCCCCCAATCCCTCAGCTGGGATCTGGGCAGGGCATGCCACATCACGACAGCTGGAAGGATAGTGATTTATTAAACGCATTTGGCTGATCATCAAAAAATAATCTAGGTGGCTTAGAAAGCAAAAACAAACACCATACCTATAAAACAAAATTCCAAGTATAATAATTAAGACAGTAAAAAGCAACGGGATAAAGGTTTCCTTCCAGTGGAGACGGAATAAAACCATGCGTAACTCAGCATAAAACCACACAAAGAGTTATTTAAAACCACATTTTGACAGCGTAGGGTTGGTTTTAAAATGCAAACTTGAACGGCCTGAGTAAATGACATGCTCTTCATCTGGAATGAATAAGACGATGAAGAATGCCTCAGGTGGGCCTCCCCTGGGGAGGTTGTTCCTAGAGATGTTAAATTCTCGAGAATCATCTTTTGGAGATTATTCTCGAGAATTTAACATCACTAGTTGTTCCGTAAAGAAGGTGCCACCACTGAGAAGTCCCTCTTTTTCCTAGCCATCCACCTCGCACCGCTTGTCAGAGGACTTCAGGAATGGGAAATGCATTTGGCCTGTATTTTAGGGCAAGCCAACTTAATCTGCACATCCTGTACCAGTAAGCATATTTGCCATCATATTTTATGATGCAGCCAACCAATATGCACAAGAATGCACTGTTTTAGTGATTCCCCCCACAATGCATATATTAGACAGAATGGTGTATAAAATGTAACTATTAGGGGATAGTCACCGAAAAATGAATACAATTTTTGTGCAGACTTAAAAAAACAAAAACAAATAAAGGTTTACAAATAGATTTGGAAGTGTGTTGAATTTAAGAGTGGAAAAATGAGAAATGTAGAGAAACAGAAGGCCCCTCAATGGCGACCAACCGAAGTCCATAGCAAGGCCAGTGACCCTACCTAAAAGAGGGTGGGAGATCCGCGGCGCAAGGCTGAAAGAGGAGCTGCCAGAGTCGCGCCATGCAGGACCGGTGCTAGCAATTTTGGCGCCCTAGGTGAGGGGGCGGGCCACGTGACGTCATTGTGTATGACGCACGTTGCGGAGCGGTGCCCCACCCCCTGCCCGGCCGGGCGCCCCATGCCGCCGCGGTTTTCACCCGAAGTTCCGCTGGTTGGGGCAGCACTGGGCGGCGGCGGGGGGGCGAGGGACAGGCTGGCCAGTGCCCCCTCCATTTTGGCGCCCCCGCCGCCGCGGTTTTCGCCCCAAGCTGCTTGCTCCACCGCTGGTTGGGGCGGCACTGGGCAGCAGCGGGCGGGTGGCGGGCAGGCTGGCCAGCGCCCTATCCATTTTTGGCGCTCTAGGCAGCTGCCTAGTTCGCCTCAATGGACGCGCCGGCCCTGGCACCATGGGTTTAAATGGGCCCCGGCCACACCCCCTCAGCGCCCTAATTGGCCGCCCGGCAAATGGCATCGCCGGGTCACCCTCAGCGTCACGCTGGATGCTATCCTGCACCACACTGAGGTGGGGGGTGGGGCCACCTGAGCGCAACCCGGTCCCACTCGGAAGCGGAACCGATCTCTCAAAAGTGCATCCATTCTCTTTCAAACCTAAAACAATAGTTCCTTGTGCAGTATACTGCCCTGTGATCCTCAGATGAAGGGTGGTACATAAATCTAATTAAAAATAAAAATAAATGCCATAAATTCCCTTTTCTTTAAAGAGCCGCACCAGGGTGGATTTGATTTAAATCAAATTGATTTAAATCACGATTTAAATCACGATTTAAATCACTAGTCAGTAAGGCTTGATTTAAATCACTAGTCAGTAAGACTTGATTTAAATATTTTTTTTACAGAAAGACTCATTCTTGCTGGTATAATCTTAATATTTACAACCATATGAAGGTTTCATTTTTGGAATAATAAATTTTCAGAGTGGTTTTTACAGTTATATCAAAAATTACTGATTTGGTTATACTACTAGAAATACATAGACAGATAATTATGAAATTATGGTGAGGTTTAAGAAGTTAACTGTTTATATTTGGACAACTTTTCTGTTGTACTTTATTGGAAGGAGAAAAATAATCATTTCCTTAATAACCATTTAAACAATTTATTTAACTAAAACAATCACATGATAGCATATGTATCCATGTTTGTTAACTGATGTGGTTAAACATTTTTTTTAAAAAAACTTAGACTGAGTTTTAGCACACTTGATAAACTTAAAACAAATCCTTATTTCCTGATGAATAGCCTTTGGACTACAATGTAACTTAAATAGAAGACTATATTTAGAAAGATTTTTCCTCCAAAAGCATTTTATTTTAAAAATCCAATTTAAATCAAAAAAATCCGATTTAAATCAAAAAAATCCGATTTAAATCAAAAAAATCCGATTTTTTTGATTTTTTTAAAAAAATCATTGATTTTTATCCACCCTGAGCCGCACACATGCTTTGGTGCGTCAGATTCAAATTCCCCCAGCACCTCCAAGTACAAGGGACTCAAGTTGCAGCACGACAGGGAAGGACCCAAAAGACTCGAGAGTTGCTGCCAGTCAGAGACAATTCATTCATTCCACACAACTAATTTTTTATGGCACAAATGTTCCTCAGTTTCCTATTCGTGGTGCACAGTTTGCTCAAATTTACTTTGGTTTTGGGAAGTGGCATCTCCTTGGTGGATAAGGGAACATACGACTGTTTATGTTTTTTAATCCAGGAAAATGTGATAATTCACCCAGATAGAGCATATGACCCAGAGCCTGCTGGATCAGGCCAATGGCCTATCTAATGCAGCCTCTCGATCTCACAGTGGTCATGGAGCTGCCTATTGCAACAGGTATTTGGAGACACTGCTGCCTCCAGCTGTGAAGGTAGATCTCTCCTCCATGAATTTGTCTAATCCTCTTTTAAAGCCATCAATTGGTTTTGGCTTGGTGGAACCTTTTTACTTGAGTTTTACTGGCAACATATTGAATATATTTTGGAAATTGGTTTGTACATTTGTTCTCTATAGGTATGACTGCCTTTCAATATATCAATTGGCAGGAAGGTTCCCAATGTGATCTTTGTTGATATTTGTAAGCCTGCCACCATTTTGATTCAAGATAGTGGGTGAAAACATCACTCTTATGTGACTTCACCCATTTTTTGACATGGGGGGTGGTGGTCATTGAGTTGTTGTTTTTATTTTGATTACAGTGGACCCTCGACTTATGAAGATAATCCGTTCCGACGGAATCTACGTAGGTCGAAATCACCGTAACTCGAGTCCCCATAGGAATGCGTTGATAGAACGCATTCGTAGGTCAAAAAAACCTTCGCAAGTCGAGGAAACCGCATCTAAAATGGCCGCGACTTCCTTTCAGAAGTCGAAAAAATTCGGAAGCAGTGGCCGCTTTGATCCCTCGTAACTCGAAAAACTCGTAAGTTGGGTCATTCGTAAGTCGAGGGATCACTGTATATACCTTGTGGTTTAAATTCTGATTTTATCCTGTGAACTGCCATGAAACCTGCAGGCATAGGGCGGTATATAACGCCACCAAACTTGGCATGAAGGTTTCTGAGCTCGGGATGGGGGACTTCATTGACGTTGAGGTACTGGGAGTGATTTTGTATTGACGTCACCTGATTTTTGGCAGCACTGATCCCAACTCACAAACTGCACTATTTCAGGGGTGGGGGTTAAAGACTAATGGCTCTCTAAAGGCTGTCCAGTGTGCTCACAGCAGAGTCAAGGTTTTAACCACTGCGCTTTGAACCATCTCTTAGCCACATTTGCGAAAAGCACCCCACCATATTCCATACCTGTAAAACCACCTTTTCCTTGTCTGCGTATGTGTGTATGTGCTTGAGATCATGGGAACCAGGTAGGTATATGCCTGGCTGAAAAGAGATGTCTATCGCTGGGCACTGATACTTGACTGGAGATAAAAGTGCCTCTGCAAAGTAGCCGAACCTCATCAAGCAATATGGGGAAGTTATCAGCCTAAATATCACTCTACTCTTAGTGCTGAGCATGCATGACATGGAGTATGTGCTCAGTGGGAATCTTTTGCAATCGTGGGAAAAGCAAATTGATGTTTAATGTTGCTTAATAGGTTCTGGCAACAAGTGGAGAAGAGACTTCAGCAATGGGCTCAGGCAATGAAGCCTAGTGTGAGGGGGGAGATGTTAAGAGTCTCCTTTATTTTGCGTGTTCAGACCTTTTAACCTCACCCCAAATAAATTCAGACAGGACTCAAATTTTGGTTTGGTTTTTGGCAGAATTTAGGCCACAACTTTATTGATTACAGCAAGTGAGTGGTTGCATAGGCTCTGGTTTGACTAGCTCCCTGCCATGCAGGTAGCGCTGACCCAGGGTTCCAGCATAGGTCAGCCAAGGGTGAACAACTGGATAAGCGGAAAGCCAGGGACAAGCTCTGTCTGCCAGTGTGGTATAGTGGTTAAGAGAGGTAGACTTGTAATCTGGTGAACCCGGTTCACGTCTCTGCTCCTCCACATGCAGCTGCTGGGTGACCTTGGGCTAGTCACACTTCTCTGAAGTCTCTCAGCCCCACTCACCTCACAGAGTGTTTGTTGTGGGGGAGGAAGGGAAAGGAGAATGTGAGCCGCTTTGAGACTCCTTCGGGTAGTGATAAAGCGGGATATCAAATCCAAACTCTTCTTCTTCTTCTTCTTCTTCTTCTTCTTCTTCTTCTTCTTCTTCTTCTTCTTCTGCCACCCAAATGTCCTCCCGGACTCAGGCACGGGCACATCCCCCCTCAGGGGTTGGCCAAACCACCGAGTCCCTGGATTCCTTTAACGGAATACCCTTCACATAGGGATGGCGAAAGCGTTCTCCCATCCCTATCACCTGAACCAGAGCCTATCCGCAACCTTACAAGTTGTGGCGATTTGCTACGCGGCAGGTGAAACCCAAATGGCAACAGCCAATCAGCCAAGTGGGGGAAATTCCTGCCGTGCCCCTGTCCCAATGACAGACAACACACGACGGCATAGCAAGGTCAAGAGCACAAGCCCTAAAAGTAGGGAGAGGTGGGCAGGTGTTCCAATGCACACACCGAAAGAGGAAGCTCATGGTCACGTGCATGGGTATTTAAAGAATAGAATAAATCTTTATTGTCATTGTCCCCTTGCGGGAACAACAAAATTTTAGGTCCCTTGAACTGTTTAGCTTGCCTCCCATTGGCCAGATTCAACCCAGCTTCAAGGGACCTCACGACTGGGTGTTGTGGCTGTCAACCCACCCACCCACAACACGGGAGTTGCCAGTGCTAGGTCTCACCTCAATACGTGCCCTCTTTAAGGGAGGACCCGATTTATCATTTGACTGGGGGAGGTATGGAAAGGCCAGCTCATTTACCACTTTGTTAATGGGGAGAGGGACACCTGCTGTTCCTTGCGAAGTTGCAAGAATGTGCTCAAATAAAATGAAATGCAGTGTAATTGCTCAGATTTAATTACTGCTCTATTCCTTTGCAACTCTGCAAGTGTAGGCAGTGGTTGCATTTTTAGTAACCATCAGTGTTGTGTTTCTATGGCTGAGGTTCTTACACCATGGCTGCTGATTAAGTCAAGGCCTCATAAATTTCCTTTGGCCTTTGTAAACAAGTTGGACAGCTCTTGGTGGTAGGCTAAGATTGTCTAAAGAAAAAAAGTACACAGTTTATTCAGACACTGAGCAAGTAGATTATACTTGTGCTCAGTTAGCCACAAATGTTAGGTGCAGGATTTTAAGAGCATGTGCCTTTCCAGACACAACTACTGACTATTGCCAACTCAAGAAGAGGTTTCCAGCTTAGAATTGTTTGTCCCTCCAATGCAAGATGTAAAACTTTATAAACAATGCTTGTGAGAGACTTGCATTGCTAATATTTTTAAATTTGTGTGTTCACCTAAGCACACAGCAGAACTGTGTGTGCCCTGCGCTGCTATAAAGTGCTCAGAGGTATTTTGTACTGGTAAGTGTTATTTATATTTTGTTAAATAAAAAGGAAAATAATAAATATAACAAAAATGCACCAAGATTACTCAGATTCTGTGCTAGGAAAAGATGGAGTTTGCATCTTGTATCTATATTGTATACAGATACTTGCATAGGTAAAGGTAAAGGGACCCCTGACCATCAGGTCCAGTCGTGTCCGACTCTGGGGTTGCGGCGCTCATCTCGCTTTATTGGCCGAGAGCCGGCGTACAGCTTCCGGGTCATGTGGCCAGCATGACAAAGCCGCTTCTGGTGAACCAGAGCAGCGCACGGAAACGCCGTTTACCTTCCCGCCAGAGCGGTTCCTATTTATCTACTTGCACTTTGACATGCTTTCGAACTGCTAGGTTGCCAGGAGCTGGGACCGAGCAACGGGAGCTCACCCCGTCGCGGGGATTCGAACCGCCGACCTTCTGATCAGCAAGCCCTAGGCTCTGTGGTTTAACCCACAGCACCACCTGGGTCCCTTGCATATGCATACTTACATATTTACACCTTATTTTGCATAACATATGAAATTGTATTTGCTAGTCAAAAGTAGGAGTGTGTTTTTGGCCTCTCCCCTCATTTGTTACTTCCCTGCTCTCCAGAAGTTCCCTAAGTCTGAAGTATTTTGTGGGCATCTCTCCCTTCGAACTACTGAAACGTTATTCAGCTATAAAGTTGTCCCAAAACAGTACTCAGCAGAATAACTTGGGATGGACTTTAAAGTAATGATCAATGAGATGCTTATCCCAGTCAAGCTGAAATATCATTCAGAATTTTGGGTATATAGTTACCATCTGCTTACTGTTTTGCTTATTGGCTAGATTTTATTCATTTGCATCAGGTTACTTTTTTATTAAGGGATGCGGGTGGTGCTGTGGTCTAAACCACAGAGCCTAGGGCTTGCTGATCAGAAGGTGGGAGGTTCGA
The DNA here is from genome assembly GCA_034642065.1 of Darevskia nairensis. Taxonomy (NCBI): domain Eukaryota; kingdom Metazoa; phylum Chordata; class Lepidosauria; order Squamata; family Lacertidae; genus Darevskia; species Darevskia nairensis. The sequence continues at coordinate 212,013 of JAWWNI010000568.1, read as the reverse complement.
ATCCCCGCGATGGGGTGAGCTCCCGTTGCTCGGTCCCTGCTCCTGCCAAACTAGCAGTTCGAAAGCACGTCAAAGTGCAAGTAGATAAATAGGTACCGCTCTGGCGGGAAGGTAAACGGCGTTTCCGTGTGCTGCTCTGGTTCGCCAGAAGCGGTTTATTCATGCTGGTCACATGACCCAGAAGCTGGTCCCTTTACCTTTACCCACTTTTTTATTTATTTGCCTTTAAAAAATTCAGCCATATTTACTCAAAAAGGCAATTACTCCAGCGTGAGTCTACATTAGCAAGAGGCCTTCAGGATTGCAGATCCACGGATGTGCTTTATTCTAATTTCATTATTAGATGCAGCTTTAATGTTCCATGGCATAAGATATTCAAAAACCTAAGCAAAAAAATTATTGGCATGGTATTCTATGCCACAGGGACGTAGGTGGCGCTGTGGGTTAAACCACAGAGCCTAGGGCTTGCCGATCAGAAGGTCGGCAGTTCGAATCCTCGCGACGGGGTGAGCTCCCGTTGCTCGGTCCCAGCTCCTGCTAACCTCGCAGTTCGAAAGCACGTCAAAGTGCAAGTAGATAAATAGGTACCGCTCCGGCGGGAAGGTAAACGGCGTTTCCGTGCGCTGCTCTGGTTCGCCAGAAACAGCTTAGTCATGCTGGCCACATGACCCGGAAGCTGTAAGCCGGCTCCCTCGGCCAATAACGCGAGATGAGCGCCGCAACCCCAGAGTCGGTCACGACTGGACCTAACGGTCAGGGTACCTTTACCTATTCTTTGCCACAACAAAATTATGTAACCACTGTTTATATTTACTCTGCCACCCTGTGGCAACTATGGACAAATTCGAGTCCCTTGAGGGGAAGGGAGGCAAAGGCCCAGAGCTAGGTCTGTGGAAGGAAGGCAGAGAGAAAAAATGCCATGGTGCGCCTGTAGCAGCACAACCGAACAGCTTCCTCTGCCCCAGCAGCAACAGAACATGTCTCTCTCACAGGCATAGGCAAACTCGGCCCTCCAGATGTTTTGGGAATCAAAAAAATCGTTGATTTTTATCCACCCTGGGACTACAACTCCCATCATCCCTAGCTAACAGGACCAGTGGTCAGGGATGATGGGAGTTGTAGTCCCAGGGTGGATAAAAATCAACGATTTTTTTGATTTAAATCGGATTTTTTTGATTTAAATTGGATTTTTAAAATAAAATGATTTTGGAGGAAAAATCTTTCTAAATATAGTCTTCTATTTAAGTTACATTGTAGTCCAAAGGCTATTCATCAGGAAATAAGGATTTGTTTTAAGTTTATAAAGTGTGCTAAAACTTAGTCTAAGTTTTTTTTTTAATGTTTAACCACATCAGTTAACAAACATGGATACATATGCTATCATGTTATTGTTTTAGTTAAATAAATTGTTTAAATGGTTATTAAGGAAATGATTATTTTTCTCCTTCCAATAAAGTACAGCAGAAAAGTTGTCCAAATATAAACAGTTAACTTATTAAACCTCACCATAATTTCATAATTATCTGTCTATGTATTTCTAGTAGTATAACCAAATCTGTAATTTTTGATATAAGTGTAAAAACTACTCTGAAAATTTATTATTCCAAAAATGAAACCTTCATATGGTTGTAAATATTAAGATTATACCAGCAAGAATGAGTCTTTCTGTAAAAAAAAATTTAAATCAAGTCTTACTGACTAGTGATTTAAATCAAGCCTTACTTACTAGTGATTTAAATCGTGATTTAAATCAATTTGATTTAAATCAAATACACCCTGTGTAGTCCCAAAACATCTGGAGGGCCGAGTTTGCCTATGCCTGCTCTCCCATATCAGACTCTGCAGCCATAGCAGTCACTGTAACTCTCCAATGACTTGACTTCACCCCTGAAGATGCACTCTCCCACTGTCCACACTAGGGCTTTCGATACATTGGCCGCACACGTCTCTCTCTTCGCACACATATCCTGACAGCCAAACTGGTGTATCTTCCATAGAGAGGAGTACCAGAGCAGAGGAGGAAAGGGTGGGTGGCAAATGACACACCTGCCATCTACCTTCTCAAGCGAGGTAGGCATCCTGGGAGGGCAGAATCTCTTAAAGTCACCCAAAAAGGAAGATGCAAGAGAGACAGAGTGAGGCAGCTGTATAAAAGGCTTAGAGTCAAGAAATAAAGTAGAGAGGCTGCTGCCTATAATAATAATAATAATAATAATAATAATAATAATAAATTTTTATTTCTACCCCGCCCTTCCCAGCCAAGACCGGGCTCAGAGCGGCTAACACCAATAAAATCACAATACATACAATACAATCAATTAAAATGCAGGTTAAAATACGATTTAAAGTTTAAAATGCAGCCTCATTTTTAAGTAGCCCACCAATCAAACCATAAAGGAATGAAAAATCAGGGTTAAACTGAAACCAACCCAAAGACTTCCGGTCGAGCCGCCGGAGCGATCGGTCAGGGGGACATGTCGTCCTGACATTCCCCGACCAGACAGGGAAAAGGGGTGACCGTGACAGCGCAGCGGCCCCCAAAAATCCCAGGTCGGGCGTCCCGGAACCTAAGAATCTGGCAGAGCTCAGAACGCCTGCCCTACTCCCCGGGAGACCCCAGCAAGGGCTCCTGAGAGCGAGTAGAATAGTATAGAATAGAATATATTTTATTGTCATTGCCCCCTTTGGGGACAACGAAATTAGGGGAGGCGGAGCTCAGCGGTTCGCTAAACCCCTGTCTGGCCAAGCTGCGGGACTGGCTGCTCCGAGCGCTTCGATTTCTCCCAAGAAGAAACAATTTGGACTTAAAAAGTGAGTAAAAAGCAATTTGGACTTAATTAGAATGCAGCATGGGGTTTTAAAAACGGAGGTCAACCCCTGCCGTTGTGGAAAGGTAATCAGGAGAAGTTGCTGCCAAAGCAAGTGGAAAAAGGGACACTGGAAATGCATTTTGAACTTGGATATTTAATTTGAACTCGAAAAATGGAGATCAGCCCCTAGTGGATGGTAACAACAGACAGGAAACTTTGTAATCGAGGCAAAGGAAGAGGAAGCTACATTGGAAATATTCTGTTACAGTGATTTAAACTGCCTCTTTCCTGGAGTCTTCGGGTAATTTAGCAAGAAATTACTATTGGATTATAAAAATAAAATTTAAGAATTGGACTAATTGTGATTGAGAAAGCTGACTTTGAACTCTGAAATGGCTACGGTATGCAATGTGGATAAACTTCTGGCTGGAGTGAAAAAAGATGGAGGAATTAGTTAAAAAACTGTTTCAGAGCAGAAGCAGCTTTCAAAACAGAAATAAGCTCACGTCAGATGGACAGGATGTACATGATGAAAAGCATGAGAAACATAAAGGATCAACCAAACCGCAGATGGCGAGGAAGCCCTGCAAGAACAATTCCAAGAATTCCAAGAAGAGGAGGAAGGAACACAAGAAAAAACAACAACAAGCAGTCCCAGAAGGGGACAGAAAGAAGAGAGGGAAACTACTGCAGGGGGGAAAGCAAGATCATGACCCAGTTGGGCCTGAAAACTTTTGGATTTGGGCTGCGGAGAGGTTGGGTATAGGATAAATAAGAACAATGTATATTTAAATGGATTGAATTTACTGGTAATAACACAATGTTTATGAATATGGTTTAGGCTTGAGCAATGAATAAGGTTATTTAAATTGTGTAAATGACAAGTACAGGATGATACAAAGGCTAATATTCTGAGACAAAAGGAAAGGAGGTGAGATAAAAATAGGTTAGAATATAGGGGAACAGATGTAACTAAATGCCAAGGCAGGAATTTAGGATTGGTAAGTAAAACTATCTATGTTTTTGACAATACATTTAAAGATGATGTTTGAACAACATGTTTTTGATAATATATTTAAGGATGATATAGAAACCTGATAAGGAGGAACTACTAGGAAACCAACAGTGGGGACTGAGGAAGTCAAGGGGAACAAGAAATTGAGAAATTAGCAACACCTGGCCTATAAATGGGGCCAGGACAAGCGAAGTTATGAAATGGTTAATGTAAGGTTAAATGAACAAGATAAGAGATACCTCTGTGGGAGGGGGGAATGAACAGGTCTTCTCTTGGTGGGAGGAGAGAAGAATGAAGTTTAACCGATATGTTATGTGCTTAAAAAATTGTAAAACCCAATAAAAAGTATTATAAAAAAATAAACTGAAACCAACCCAAAGGCCAGGTGGAACAGCTCCGTCTTGCAGGCCCTGTAGAAAGATGCCAAATCCCGCAGGGCCCTGGTCTCTTGTGACAGACCGTTCCACCAAGTTGGGGCCAGTACTGAGAAGGCCCTGGCCCTAGTTGAGAAGGAGTTGCCCTTGGAACTGTGGCTAGTGAGGAATCTGGGGAGGCTCTACGGAGAGGTGGCAGCATTCTTCCATAATATGAAACAAATATTGCAAATGCAGGTATCTAATATTAAGGAAATATTCGGAGAAAATCCAGTTGATATTTTACACTGGAATCTGCAAGTGAGAATTCTGACAGCAAGCCCCTTTCAACTCTATCTGGTAGAAACCCTTAGCTTTCCCACTGGAAAATTAGAGAAGGCGGTTCTCTATTTATAATGTAATTCTCTCCTACAGGACCACAAGTGCAACCACAAAAAGGTGCTAACTCATGAATTACGATTTTGCAATGCTACTGACAAGTGGAGGAGGAGACCACATCTAGAAAATGCATGATGTATAGATGGTACTTTTGTTGTTGTTCAGTCGTTCAGTCGTGTCCGACTCTTCGTGACCCCATGGACCAGAGCACGCCAGGCACGCCTATCCTTCACTGCCTCTCACAGTTTGGCCAAACTCATGTTAGTAGCTTCGAGAACACTGTCCAACCATCTCATCCTCTGCCGTCCCCTTCTCCTTGTGCCCTCAATCTTTCCCAACATCAGGGTCTTTTCTAGGGAGTTTTCTCTTCTCATGAGGTGGCCAAAGTACTGGAGCCTTAACCTCAGGATCTGCCCTTCTAGTGAGCACTCAGGGCTGATTTCTTTAAGAATGGATAGGTTTGATCTTCTTGCAGTCCATGGGACTCTCAAGAGTCTCCTCCACCACCAGATGGTACTTAACACCGGTTAAACTAGCAAAAATGTACAGGATGAGTGATAATTTCTGTTGGAAATGTAAAAAAAGGGAAGGTGGATTTTATCATATGTGGTGGACATGTGAAAAAATGAAGTTATTTTGGGAATTGATTTACAATGAGTTAAAAAAGATGTTTAGATATACTTTCCCCCAAAAAACGGAAGCTTTTTTGCTAGGTTTGATGGGGGAAGAAATTGAGAAAAAGGACCAAAGATTGTTTATGTATGCAACAACCGCGGCAAGGATCCTCATAGCCCAAAAATGGAAATTACAGGAGGTACCAACGATAGAGGAGTGGCAGACGAAGATGGTGGAGTACGCTGAATTAGCGAAACTGACTGGCAGGGTCCGAAACCAGGCCGAATCGAAATTCCAAAAAGAATGGAGTAAATTTGTGGTGTATTTAAGATATAATCGTGGAAGTTTGAAGACACTAGCGGGACTGGAATGACCCTTTGACAATAATGTAAGGACTATAAGGAAAAAGTACTGCGTGAATAGATTGGACTAGAAAACCTGCTGACGAGAAGGAAGGAAGTCGATGCTCGATAGAGTGTGGATATATGTGTTTGGTTATTTTTATGTTTTGGAAATTTGTTTAATTGGAAATTTAATAAAAAATTCTTTTTAAAAAAACCCAGAAAATGCATGACTTCTTCATTTTGCCACAATATTTTATAATCTGAATATGCACCTCTACAACCTTGTGAGTGCCAGCCATAGAGATGAATCCTCCAGAACTGTCCCCAAGGTCTATGCACTCTGACGTCGTATAACGTGACCTTACATAGTTGAATTGGAAGAGATTAATCTGTCTGCCTAAAGAACATTCGGGTGCATGTATGACTACACCCTTATTCCATGTACTTAACCCAGGTTGTTAGACTAGTTTTAAACTGGCTTTGCTGGTTGGAATCACCCCTTTATTAACTATTTTAAGCATCACATTTTTACAACTTCATTCGTTCGTTCCATTTTTTAAAATTATTTTTTAACTCGCTTTTCCGGGAATCTTCTCTCACAAGGTGGTTCACTACATCATCATATAAAAATAATATTCCAATTGTTTAATACATTGTAACATAGTTAGCCAGAGTGGTTGCTTAGACATTGGTTGCAACTAGCTGCCCCCACCTGGGGGCAGACTGACATATGCCCGGTTAGTGAAGTAAGTACAGGGGAAAACACTTTGGGGAGAGAATGGGGGTCGGGGTCCCAGGCCCTCGCCTCTCCCCAAATGTTCCCAGGGGCTCTTGCGTGGCCCTGGCCCCCTACCGGGGGATACGGACAAAAGCATGATGAGCCCCTGGATTCCCTTAACGGAATTCCCCGTGCAGCAGCAGCATTGGAGGGGCAGGCACAGCCAACCAACATCCCCTCCACCAACCAAATTCATAACCAATGCCTAACCGCCAACCTTACAAGTTGTGACTAATTGCTACGCAGTAGGCGAAAACCAAATGGCAACAGCCAATCAGCCAGATGGAAAAATTCCTACCAGGCCCCTGCCCCAAAAGCAGACGACCCCATGACAGGCATAGCAAGGTCAACGCACAAGCCTAAATGAAGTGAGGGAGGGCGGGTGATCCGATGCACGCAGCAAAGAGGGCCGCATGCTGCCTGTACTGGGAATATATAACCTCTGAGATGTCCATCGAAAATTGCTACATAACATTCTCCCTAATAACCTGCCATGGTCATCTATCCTAACCCACCCAGCAACAGTGGGGTGACTTGTTAGCCCCCACCGCAACATGTGCTCTCCATGAAGGAGAACCCGCTTTATCTGCATATTTATGATATCTCAGGTCATACCTCCTGGTGACTTTGCCCCCTGGTTTCATGTAGGTTTGGAGGGCCAGTTGAGTCTTGAGGTACGCCAAAGGCCAGTAGCCAAGAAAGGGAAAAGAGGTCCTTGAGAACCATCATCCATACTGAATTAGATCTACTGCAGCCCTCAAGCTTCATCCCAGAGAGATATTCTGGAGGGAGAACACAGTGGTACTGGAAACCATTGAGAAGTCAAGGAGAACATTCCTCCCATCCACTCCCCAGTGTAAATCATCTGCCAAGGCAGCTGCTGTCTCAAAACCATGATGGAAGCCAGATTCAAAGTATCCCTCAAGAGTTAACAAAACACCGCACACTGCAGCGCCTTCCTTAATAATGGCAAATTACAGACTGAGTGATAGTTTCTCAAAGACATATATTTACATAAATGAACACTTAAAATTTAGGTCAGGTTAGTTTTTCCCAGGCAGATGGCAGCCTTAAGTGGAATGGCAAGATAGAATAAAGGCTGAGGCTATGACTGGCTGCCTCAACCTCGGCCCTCCAGATCTTTTTGAGACTACAATTCCCATCATTCCTGACCACTGGTCCTGCTAGCTAGGGATCATGGGAGTTGTAGGTGAAAAACATCTGGAGGGCCGAGGTTGAGGAAGCCTGGGCTATGACAATCCACTCAGGCAAGCATAGAAACGTGGACTCAAAAGCCTTTGAGGGTCATACTTACTGAACCAAACATTTTGGACTTGAGTTATAATATTATTATAATAATTTATTATTTATACCCCGTCCATCTGGCTGAGTTGTTTTTTGAATGGTAATTATATTTAATTTTTAAACTTTAAAGTACTGGAGGTTGCCTCTGCTGTCATGAAAAACACTAGCAACATCCATAGCCAGCTTTTTGCCATTGAGACAAACTGAAAGCTGCACAGTGGAGTTCTTCAAACCATGCGCCAGAGGAGAAAACATTACATTTTCACTGAACCCAGTGAGGGCACTTCTCAGCTATACCCACTGCTCGACCAGTCTGCCTTCACCTTTGGGCAATGTAGTAAGGGCTATTCATTAGCAACCATGGGCTCCCCCTAACAATCTATTTATTGAGCACTCATTCCGATTTGTTTGTGAGGAGGTTATACAAACTATAAGGGACCCAGGTGGCGCTGTGGATTAAACCACAGAGCCTAGGGCTTGCTGATCAGAAGGTCGGCGGTTTGAATCCCTGCGATGGAGTGAGCTCCCGTTGCTCGGTCCCAACTCCTGCCCACCTACCAGTAGCAGTTCGAAAGCACATCAAAGTGCAAGTAAATAAATAGGTACCGCTGCAGCGGGAAGGTAAACGGCGTTTCCGTGTGCTGCTCTGGTTCGCCAGATGCGGCTTAGTCATGCTGGCCACATGACCCGGAAGCTGTACGCTGGCTCTCGGCCCATAAAGCGAGATGAGCGCCACAACCCCAGAGTCGTTCGCGACTGGATCTAATGGTCAGGGGTCCCTTTACCTTTACCTACACAAACTATGAGCATTCATCCTATATTAATTGTAATTTGCTTGCAAGGTGTTTATATGTCTTCCTATAATCCCACACTTTTCAATGCATTTCCTGATCACTTTCCAAACTTCGAAAAGTCAGGTTCTTTTTTTTAAAGTGGGTGTTGTACTTGGATGACAGAGCCCTTGAGTCAGATGTGCTGACCCAAACTTACAGGATGTGTTTAACTCCCTCCCGCAAAATAGTGACAATCTGGAGACACCCTGTTTCATTCCTATCCTGTCCATGCATTTAGGGGCTCCTAAAGGATTAAAAAGAAAGAAAATGAACCAGTATTTCTCTGCAAAGATAAATATGTACCAGGATTCATTCCTTGCTCTGATTTTCCTAAGTAGTGAATGGAAGCAAAGTGAAATATAGTTTTTCTACTTGGAAACAAGAGTCTCCCAGTTCAATAGGACTTACTCTCAAATTCAGAGTGCAGAGAACTGAAATCACGGAGGACTTCAGCTCTCTGATTAAATAGACTAGCCAAGAAATCAGGGGCAACCCACAGGGAAGAAAATTTTCAGTGAAATGCAACAATATTCAATTTCGTTGCAAAGTTAAAAACAAACTTCTTTTGCAGTTTAAGACTTTATATTAATTGTATTCTTGCTTATATACCTCTAATTATTCATAGCAATATCTTCAGCCTAAGACAGGCATCCCTTTTGGAGCAAAGGGATTCATGTCTTGTGTATCAGTGTCTAGTAAGTTTGGCTCATTCGGTTTAGAGGACAATAGCCACCAACTAAAGGGATGCGGGTGGCACTGTGGTCTAAACCACAGAGCCTAGGGCTTGCCAGTCAGAAGGTCGGCGGTTCGAATCCCCGCGATGGGGTGAGCTCCCGTTGCTCGGTCCCTGCTCCTGCCAACCTAGCAGTTCGAAAGCACATCAAAGTGCAAGTAGATAAATAGGTACCACTCCAGCGGGAAGGTAAACGGCGTTTCCGTGCACTGCTCTGGTTTGCCATGGTTTAGTCATGCTGGCCACATGACCCAGAAGCTGTACGCCGGCTCCCTTGGCCAGTAAAGCGAGATGAGCGCCACAACCCCAGAGTCGTCCGCGACTGGACCTAATGGTCAGGGGTACCTTTATCTTTAAAGAGTTACTACTCCAAACATTGCAGTTTAGGCTTACACCTAGGATGTTGTACATGAACACTTAAAATGTAATGTGTGAATGAGACAAATGGATTGGCCGCAGCTTCAGATCTTTTACCCCAGCAGCACATGAATTAGAAATCTGCCTTGGGATTGGAAAGACTGCAACATTGGTTGTGAAGCCAACCGAACGCGATAGGAGCATTAAGCAGCCTGTTTATTTAGGGAAACCTTCCTGGAATACAAAAGAGAATTTGCAAGTTGCAAAACATTACTGGAGAGGAGCATGGGTCGCCAACCTTCTTAGACCAGCAGGTGCATTTTGATTTTTGACACAACATGTATTTTGTGTTTTTATCTTGCATTTTTATGCTGTGAACTGCCCTGAGATCTTCAAATGCAGAACGGTATACGAATTCAACAACAACAACAACAACAACAACAACAACAACAACAACAACCAGCGCTGTAGTAGCTCTCACAAGGCCTGTGTAACAAGAGAGAGAAAATACATTGGAAATTTCATGTGATGGAAAATAACTGCAGTCTAGCCTTTTCCCTGATATGCTAGGGAGGTTGGGGTGTGTGTGTGGAATGGGGGGTTGATATTGATGAGCACTCAATCATACAAGATCCCAGCTGCAGTATGAAGTAATTAGTATAGGAGTAGCTCTATACTACACTTGATCTTAACCAAAAGGCTGAGATGTGGGTGGTGCTGTGGTCTAAACTACTGAGCCTAGGGCTTGCCGATCGGAAGGTCGGCGGTTCGAATCCCCACGATGGGGTGAGCTCCCGTTGCTCGTTCCCTGCTCCTGCCAACCAAGCAGTTCGAAAGCATGTCAAAGTGCAAGTAGATAAATAGGTACCGCTCTGGTGGGAAGGTAAACGGCATTTCCGTGTGCTGCTCTGGTTTCGCCAGAAGCGGCTTAGTCATGCTGGCCACATGACCCGGAAAAACTGTCTGCGGACAAACATCAGCTCCCTCGGCCAGTAAAGCGAGATGAGTGCTGCAACCCCAGAGTCATTCGCGACTGGACTTAACTGTCAAGGGTCCTTTACCTTTTTATTTTATTTATTTTTAAATAAATCTTTTAGCTTTTCAGCTCTATACTCTTGGTGCAGGTCAAGTTTCAGACCTTAAATGCCTGAAAAGCAGCTCTGAGGACCAAAGTAGATGCTATGCTAAAAACCTGGCTTGTGCAACTTGTGATGCACCAAGCTCACTGCAAGGCATTAGGAATCAATGAGTTCAGCAAATCTCCCAGGACAGTACCGTATTTAAAAAGGTCAATGTCAAATAGCCAGCAAGCCACAGCACACTGCTAACCAACCGCATTCAGGCTGGCCAGTCACAGGCTGTGCAGATCTGCACTAAACAAAAATGGCATCCCTATGCTTGGCTCCCTCTCTCCATCCACAACCAAGCTGGGTGGGGCTGATGGGGAGCAGGAGGTCAAAACATCTGATGGGTCCGAGGTTGGGGGAGGATGATCTAGGACAGTGTAATTCAACTCTGGGTCTCCACATGTTGTTGGACTACAACTCTTGTTCATTGTGTGTCGAGGTCCCCAAGCCACCCCCCTAAATAACTCACACTACACACCGTAATTTAAGTTTAAGGTTTTTGGCATGATTTTGGCCACAACTTTTATTAAAATACAAAAAGTGAGTGGTTGCTTAGGCATTGGTTCCAACTAGCTGCCCCCTCCTGGGGGCAGACTGACATCCGCCTGGTTAGCGGAAGTCAGTAAAGGGAAAACACTTTGGGGAGAGAATGGGGGTCAGAGGCCCGGGCCCTCGTCTCTCCCCAAATGTTCCCAGGGGCTCTTGCATGGCCCTGGCCCCCTACCGGGGGATACGGACAAAAGCATGATGAGCCCCTGGATTCCTTTAACGGAATTCCCCACGCAGCAGCAGCATTGGAGGGGCAGGCACAGCCAACCACATCCCCTCCACCAACCAAATTCATAACCAATGCCTAACCGCAACCTTACAAGTTGTGACTAATTGCTATGCAGTAGGCGAAAACCAAATGGCAACAGCCAATCAAGCAGATGGAAAATTCCTACCAGGCCCCTGCCCCAACAGCAGACGACCCCATGACAGGCATAGCAAGGCCAACGCGCAAGCCTAAATAAAGGGAGGGAGGGCGGGTGATCCGATGCACGCAGCAAAGAGGGCTGCGTGCTGCGTGCACTGGGAATATATAACCTCTGAGCTGTCCATCAAAAATTGCTGCATAATATTCTCCCCAGCAACCCGCAGGGCCCAATCACCTGCCATGGTCATCTATCCTAACCCGCCCAGCAACAGTGGGGTGACTTGTTAGCCGCCACCGCAACACGTGCTCTCCATGAAGGAGAACCCGCTTTGCCTCAACTGGCTGGGCATTTTGGGAGTTGCATTCCAACCTCTGGGAACCCAAAGTTGAAGAAGACCGACATGGGATAACCTGATGCCACACGTTCTACAACCAGCTGCGGTCACTGATATGGAGCCAAGATGGGGGAATGCAGAATATCGTATTAGGACACTTATACTACACACAATGGAGAGAAATTCTTTTCCATTGCACTAAATATGGAATGAAGAAGCACAGCTATGGACTGAACCTGAATACGAGCAAAAATGCATTTTATTATGGGGGACATAAAGCTGAAAAAAATGGTATGATTTATCGCCAAGGCCTGTGGCAAATATAAATAAATTTACTCAGGCTGCAACTACGCATTTCAGGGGCAGTCCATGTTTCCTGTAAACAGAGACCTGCATCAAGGTATCCCCTCTCCCCACTCAGAACATTGGGTGCTATTCTGCCCCCAGCAGCTAATGACACCGTGTAGCAAAGGAGAAATGCAGGATGCTGAGATGCTTAAACAGAGGAGGCGCTACAACATGTTACAGAGAATGATGTAATTTGCTAAATACACATCTATCAATTAACACATTTTGCCATGTAAGATAACATGACAAAATTGGATCAGTAGTGCATTTGTGCACGGGAACAAAAATAAAACATTTTAAATTGAATAACGCCTTACATAATTTGAGAAACAACTGGTGCAAACATCTGCAACTTTTTGGTTATCTCAGTGTTTTTAGTTCCCACCAAGGCCATAATTTTTTACTCAATACTGAAGGATGAACCATGCTATCTATAACTGGGTTACCCATTTAGTTTTGACAAAGGGCTGACCAGTAAATTATGTCCAGTCAACTGAGTCCCAAAGCATCATATCCCATCTATGTATGATGGACGGAGGACTATTTATACTGTGGTGGACAACTGGACTTAAGTTTGCCATTTCTTTTCTTTCTGCCAGGAGAGATGTTCACGGAAGGTGACTAGATTGGGTCTCCCTTTAACAGATCACATGTAGGACCTACACATGCAAAATACTGTCTTCCTAATGTCAAGCACTGCACATGCAGCAACTCACTACTGTGTATCCAGTTCAGGTGGAACCCAATAATATATATACCGGTATATAAAACGTTGTCTAAAATTCACAAAATGACAGGCACAAAGTGATGCCTTGTATGGCTCATCAGCCATGACGGCATGAATTCTACAGGGGAAGTGAATGACAAGTGCATATTTAGTGCTAAAAATAATATACCGTACATTGGCTGCAATTAATCACCAGTTGTGTGCATTGCTTACAGCCACTGGCCATAGATTGGAGAAAAATGTATCTGCCTGCATCGCCAGATGCATTTTCCAATTTAAGAGACGCTGGATTAACTTGGAAATACAGATGCACAATGCCTGCACACTCAATTCTCTCTCGCTGGATCAGGCTACATTTCTGGAATGGCCCTCCAACATCTTGGTGCAATTCAGCTGCCGAGCATCCTGGGTTTTCCCCGAAGCTATTCTTTCCCATGGCCACCTATCAAATGCTTGTATCTCTATACTTCAACAGCCAACAAAGCCCAAGCACACGGATCTCTCTCTTCCATGGTGGCTTTGGGATCCATTCTTTGGAAGCAGAATACTCTCGAAACCATAAACTGCATTTTATGTTTATCCCGCGGTGGTTGTGAGTATATGGGGTGGGATGAACCCCTTGCCTCTTTGCCACTGCAATAATCACCTTTGCATACCATAAAAGTCATAAGACGGTCACAAATGAAACCAGGGTAGAAGTCCAGAGTTCAACCACTCCATTTGACCTGAGGCCGTTGCCCTCAGCAGTCCCTTCAGTTAGAGTCCAGAAGCTGCTGTCCAGTGGGAAGAAATCCACTTTGATGTGGGGATCAATTTCAGGTCCTGGCTATGGGCAAGAGGCTGACGAGAGATCTACTTAGCAACTACCGCACACAAACTTTCCAAACACTGCGTTACTCCCAGGAAGCTTGTTTATCACCAGAGCACCACATCCCACTCCTTTCTTGTACAAATCTTTACTAACAGGAGGCTGAGCTCAAGCAGCGTAGCTACAACACGGAAAGACAAAGGTTGTGACTTACTCCCTACCAGTTTTCTTCAAAGTGGATGAGACCCACCTGTTGACCCTGGCAGAGGGGAACGCTAAGAAACAAATCCAGCACTCTCGTAAGACCTTATATCCACAACAACAAAGATCAAACCAAGTCCTGAGTTATTAGTCACATAGCATGATAAAAAAAAAGCAATGAACTTCACTCTACATTTTAAAATGGTGGGTCCTTTTCTTTCTTCTCCCGAAATTGCCTGTCAGACCCCATTACAGTCTTGATTAAATGTGACACCGCTCAGCTGGAATTCCCTTATAAGGCCCCATGGGAGCCTCTGTCCCTCTTTCTCTTTCTCTCCTATTCTTCTCCCAGGAATGTTGCAACAGAGCAGAGTTTCCCTCCTTGTGTCGTAAGTTAGAGACGAGATCAAATTCCCTTACCTGACTGGTGTCACATCTTGATCTTTAAAAGGGTCTTTTCCCGTAGATCTGGTGTGGATTCTCACTGCTGCTTCTGGGGCCAGGTTAAAGTTTTTTTTCTCCTGGTTCCCCCGAGGCTGGAGGTATTTTTTGTCTGTGTCTAACTCTTTCAGGTGAGTACAAATGAGCACACCTTCCTGAGCTGGGAGAGACAGGAAGTCAGGAAAGCCACAAGCTGATTGGTCTGCTTCAGAGTACAGAGTCTAGTAAGGAAACAGAGACTCCTAAACCAGGTGGGAAGAGGAGGGAGGGAAACAGAGCACAAAGAAAAGCTGCATGATAGAGGCTTGGGAGGCAAGTCAGAGATCACTGACTTCTATATCTCAGTTGAGTGGAAACTGAAACACACCAGTACTTTGCAGGGAGGAGTCCATGAGGTGCCTCTTTGTAAGAGATTTCTGGATTTTTTTTTATTATTGATCAGTTTGGTGCCATCAATGTACATAGCACTTGACAAAGTAAAGGTAAAGGTAAAGGGACCCCTGACCATTAGGTCCAGTCGTGTCCGACTCTGGGGTTGCGGCGCTCATCTCGCTTTATTGGCCGAGGGAGCCGGCGTACAGCTTCCAGGTCATGTGGCCAGCATGACAAAGACGCTTCTGGCAAACCAGAGCAGCGCACGGAAACGCCGTTTACCTTCCCACCAGAGCGGTTCCTATTCATCTACTTGCACTTTGACGTGCTTTCAAACTGCTAGGTTGGCAGGAGCAGGGACCGAGCAACGGGAGCTCACCCCGTCGCGGGGATTCGAACCGCCGACCTTCTGATCAGCAAGCCCTAGGCTCTGTGATTTAACCCAGAGTAGCATCAAGCAAAAATGAAGTATGCTGCTTCAACCTAAATAGGAACAATGAAGGAGAGATACTCATAGATGTCTGTTTAGTACAGGCATGGCCAAACTACAGACTACAACTCCTATAATCCCTAGCTAAGAGGACCAGTGCTCAGGGATGATGGGAACTGTAGTCCCAAAACAGCTGGAGGGCCAAGTTTGGCCATGCGTGGTTTAGTATTACAAAGCCCCCCCCCCCGTGTGTATGTCTCTCTCTCTCTCTCTCTCTCTCTCTCTCTCTCTCTCTCTCACACACACACACACACACACACACACACACAATTGCACATGCACATGCTTTCATTGGGTTTGATTTTAAATATATAGGTGCCTGGAAAGGAAAATCCAAACAACAGTCTCACCTTCCCATCAATCTACTGGGAAGTTTTCTTGAACAAGTCCCACTAAAATAATCAGGATCTGCTTGGGAGTGCGCCTCTAATTCATCTCAATTGGGTTGGGTTTGCATAACTTCTCATGCATTGTGCCCAGTCCTTATAGAGAATTAAAACAGGAAGGGGGTGCCTTCCTGTCCCTGCCACCCACAGTAAGGAACAAGCTAGAGTGGCATGGAACTTTCCTCCCTTGTTCTACTTAGTGAAGGAGTGGGTTGTGAAGGCACCTGGGTGACCCACCTTTTGCATCACTTCAAGAACTGCTTATGGCATCCAGCAGCAGCGAGATCCCGAGGATGCTAAACTGATGCCAGCAAGGACCCAGAGATGCTGTTAAGTAATTCCTCCAAGGGGTCTTCATTGCCAGACTCTACCTGTGTGTCTGTAATGGCAACTGGTTTTATTAATGGTGAAATGCAGCTCTTTATCACAGATAGCCAATGGAAGAACAGGGAGTCTGGATGGCACTCGAGGAGATAGAGCACTATTAATGCACTGCGCTGCATACATTTCTCTATTAACAGGAAAAGGGCAGCATGTTTCTGTTGGTGTCTCTGTATACATTAGTCTTTCAATTTTGGGGCTTGAAATAGCTCCCTTATTTGGAATGTATAGGGCTTCTACTGGAGGGACCCAGGGCTTGCTGACCAGAAGGTCGGTGGTTCGAATCCCTGCGACGGGGTGAGCTCCCGTTGCTCGGTCCCAGCTCCTGCCCACCTAGCAGTTCGAAAGCACATCAAAATGCAAGTAGGTAAATAGGAACCGCTCTGGCGGGAAGGTAAACGGCATTTCCGTGCGCTGCTCTGGTTTGCCAGAAGCGGCTTTGTCATGCTGGCCACATGACCCGGAAGCTGTACACCGGCTCTCGGCCAATAAAACGAGATGAGCGCCGCAACCCCAGAGTCGGACACGACTGGACCTAATGGTCAGGCGTCCCTTTACCTTTACCTTTAGGGCTTCTACTAGGGACACGGGTGGTGCTGTGGTCTAAACCACTGAGCTTGCTGATCAGAAGGTCGGCGGTTCGAATCCCCGCGACGGGGTGAGCTCCCATTGCTTGGTCCCAGCTCCTGCCCACCTAGCAGTTCGAAAGCACGTCAAAGTGCAAGTGGATAAATAGGTACCGCTCCAGCGGGAAGGTAAATGGCGTTTCTGTGCGCTGCTCTGGTTTCGCCAGAAGCGGCTTAGTCATGCTGGCCACATGACCTGGAAGCTGTCTGCGGACAAACGCCAGTTCCCTCGGCCTATAGAGCGAGATGAGCGCACAACCCCAGTCTCGTCCACAACTGTACCTTTACCTTTTAGGGCTTCTACTTAATTGCTGTGTTGTCTAAAAAAGATATTACCTGTGCTTGTTAAGTGTAGTTTTGCTCCTTGTATGGTTCCAATGGGGGTTCATGACTACTGTGAAAGTCTTCTGGTTCTAAGGCACCAGAGTCTCCTCTGTTCTCTGACATATAAGTGTGATGTATTAGATTGTGGTTTAACATTGTTACATTTTGTATTCTATTTATGACTTGAGGTGTTGTGTAGCTTCTATTATTAAGCTGTAGTTCCGCAGTCCATTAGGGACTTTGCATCTCACTTTGAAGTGTCTTCCAAGATTTGTATGTGATCTTGCATTTCTGTCCCAACAGGTATTTTGTGTTTTTCATCTCTCTTCTCTTTTGCTCCGCTTCAAATTCTCATGATCTGTGACTTCCGGGGACAGAAGTGTTTCCTTTACTTATTTAACAGATTTAAGCCTTCTACTGAGCAGCTGGACAGGCCTGCTGTTATTCCGTATCCTCCCCCCCCCCCAAGTCTTGTGGAAGTGCTCTGAGGGCTGCCAATCTGGGCGTGACTCTTGGCAAATAGGTCATAATCCCTAGGATAAATTCCAGCTGGGTGGACAGTGCCTTTAGTGTGCCTTTAAAAAAAACCAAAAACCTACTTCTACTTTGTGTCTGGCATAGTGCTTCCAATTCTAGAATGATCAAAGTGTATCACCTGTTCCACAGACGCTTCTATGTTATTGTTATTCGACTTAACATTGTTCTCTGTTTATCTAGTTAGTGAGACTTTTCTTGCTGGAATTTATGTGTCGTAGGAAGTCAGTGATATCATCCAGTCTTTTCTAAGTTTTTGTGCACTTTTCTTTGGAAGATCCCTATGTGGAGGACAACCTAAAGGGCCATTTTCTGAAACACTATGTGATGAATATTATGCTTGGCGCTGCTTCCTATTAGTTTAACTGATAGTGACAAGATTTCAGTGGATTTGTAACTGGCTGACTGACCGAACCCAAAGGGTGCTCATCAATGGCTCCTCTTCATCCTGGAGAGAAGTGACTAGTGGGGTGCCACAGGGTTCTGTCTTGGGCCCAGTCTTATTCAACATCTTTATCAATGACTTGGATGATGGGCTTGAGGATGGGCTTGGATGATGGGCTTGGATGATGGGCTTGATGATGGGTTTGCAGATGACACCAAATTGGGAGGGGTGGCTAATACCCCAGAGGACAGGATCACACTTCAAAATGACCTTAACAGATTAGAGAACTGGGCCAAGGCAAACAGGATGAATTTTAACAGGGAGAAATGTAAAGTACTACACTTGGGGAAAAAAATGAAAGGCACAAATACAGGATGGGTGACACCTGGCTTGAGAGCAGTACAAGTGAAAAGGATCTAGGAGTCTTGGTAGACCACAAACTTGACATGAGTCAACAGTGTGATGCAGCAGCTAAAAAAGCCAATGCAATTCTGGGCTGCATCAACAGGAGTATAGCATCTAGATCAAGGGAAGTAATAGTACCACTGTATTCCGCTCTGGTCAGACCTCACCTGGAATACTGTGTCCAGTTCTGGGCACCACAGTTCAAGAAGGATACGGACAAGCTGGAACGTGTCCAGAGGAGGGCAACCAAAATGGTCAAAAGCCTGGAAACGATGCCTTATGAGGAACGGCTTAGGGAGCTGGGTATGTTTAGCCTGGAGAAGAGAAGGTTAAGGGGTGATATGATAGCCATGTTCAAATATATAAAAGGATGTCATATAGAGGAGGGAGAAAGGTTGTTTTCTGCTGCTCCAGAGAAGCGGACACGGAGCAATGGATTCAAACTACAAGAAAGAAGATTCCACCTAAACATTAGGAAGAATTTCTTGACAGTAAGAGCTGTTCGACAGTGGAATTTGCTGCCAAGGAGTGTGGTGGAGTCTCCTTCTTTGGAGGTCTTTAAGCAGAGGCTTGACAGCCACCTGTCAGGAATGCTTTGATGGTGTTTCCTGCTTGGCAGGGGGTTGGACTGGATGGCCCTTGTGGTCTCTTCCAACTCTATGATTCTATGATTCTATGATTCTATGATTCTAAGATTCCATGTTTGTGGCTGTTCTCGTGTATTCTCTCTTATTGGCAAGTTTGCTTTTTAGACAGTACCTGTCTTAATAATAATAATAATAATAATAATAATAATAATAATAATTTATTATTTGTACCCCGCCCATCTGGCCGGGTCTCCCCAGCCACTCTGGGCGGCTTCCAACAAATATCAAAATACATTAAAATATCACAGATTAAAAACTTCCCTAAACAGGGCTGCCTTCAGGTATTTTCTAAATGCCAGGTAGTTGTTTTTCTCTTTGAAATCTGAAGGGAGGGCGTTCCACAGGGCAGGCGCCACTACCAAGAAGGCCCTCTGCCTGGTTCCCTGTAGCTTTGCTTCTCGCAGTGAGGAAACCGCCAGAAGGCACTCAGCGCTGGATCTCAGTGTCCGGGCTGAACGGTGGGGGTGGAGACGCTCCTTCAGGTATACAGGACCGAGGCCGTTTAGGGCTTTAAAGGTCAGCACCAACACTTTGAATTGTGCTCGGAAACGTACTGGGAACCAATGTAGTTCTCTCAGGACCGGTGTTATGTGGTCCCGGCAGCCGCTCCCAGTCACCAGTCTAGCTGCCGCATTCTGGATTAATTGCAGTTTCCGGGTCACCTTCAAAGGTAGCCCCACGTAGAGCGCATTGCAGTAGTCCAAGCGGGAGATAGCTAGAGCATCCACCACTCTGACGAGACAGGTAGGGTCTCAGCCTGCGTACCAGATGGAGCTGGTAGACAGCCGCCCTGGACACAGAGTTAAACATCATGGTCACTTCCTTGTGCTCTCTGTGAATTGTAACAAATATTTCCCCTTTCTAAATTCCTGCTTATGTGTTGTAAATAGGCATAGTGTTGCAGCCGAGTCACTGACGTCATCTTAGAAATGCATTACTGTATGCATTACATGCCCTTTGCTTTACTTTCTCTTTGAATAAGCTAAAGGTAAATGAACAGCATGCTCTTGAGCAGGTATTTTCTTTCTGACACTTCCTGCATATCAACTCTAGTGCTGGACATCCAATTTTTCTTGCATGTTGTAACCTATGCATCTTCCTTTTTGTACTTCTGTGGCTAATGCTTTGTTTTATGGTGTGTATCACCTGATAGCTGTATATTACTTGCATTTGCTTTTTGGATTCTTTGTGGGCTCTGACTCGCTCGATAGCTTTATCTACAATTAATCTATGCATTAATTTGTCTTGTATAATTAGGAGTTACTGTACGTCCCTTAAGACACACCACTTAACAGACTAGCTGTCTCATTCTGCACTAGTGGTGGGGTAGAATTTGGATTCTGTTCATAATAAAAGCTGAATTCGTTAAATTCACACTTTCTAAAACAATAAGATAACCAGAATACAGTCATCCTTCACTTACAGTCATACCCACACTTATCTGAATTTTGCAATGCAATTCTCCAACTCACAAATGTTTACAAAAGTGCATATATCCCAATTGTTTGTAAACATCTATGCATTGGTCAAAACTACATACAAAAGTCTTTATTAGGAGAAATTAGCACTAATAGTCACACTAAACGGTTGCAGTATTTCCATGGGGATTTTTAAAAAGAAAATTTGCAAATTGCTGCAAAAAAGGTGGAGAAGCAAATTTAAGATTGGAAAAATGACAGTGACTGTTCCCCACATCAAATGGGGGTGCGCATTTTGCGTGGTCGCGAGCAGCCCTCTGAGATCAAGTTGCAGCTCCTGGCAGTTGGGTCTGGCACCGCCTTCCCAGGTTGGATACCTGTGGTCTCCACCTACTCCAGCAGCCGCCCAATCCTGGCTGGGGAGGTGTTGCCGGGGGGATTGGCCAGGTAGAAGGAGGGAACATACAGTACAGGAGTCAGTCATTACCTGGGAAGCGGCTGTTGGATCCAGAGCTTCCCCACCCTCCACTCCCTCAATTAATGCTTATTATGCAGATTAACCTTTTATTTTCCACAAGCACGCAGGCGCTGCTATGACATGGTCACTGTTGAAGGGCCGGAAAGGACTTTCCCTGCATTGGCAGGTTTCGCCTTTCCCGTAGCAATTCGTCACAACTTTGGCTGTTGCAGGCCTTGGGCGGAATCCGTTAGTCATCTACTTAAAATGGAGGGGGCGTGGGGCGGTGACCCCCGCCCCCATTGCGGCGGTGATACCAGGGTTCCTGTTAAAGGGGTCTTAGGGGGAGGCATTGACCATACGCCCAGAGGTCGTCATTGCCCTCCCCCTCCAGCGGCAGCGAACGGGGGGGCGGGCTATCTGCTTGAACATATGTTCTCCAGAGCTAGCCCACTCCCCACACATGCTGGATAACCCTGAAAATTACCCAGAACCCCGGCTGGGGGGCTGGGAAGGATAAACGCCCAATGCCTGAGCCAAGGTCTCCCTACATCTGAATATTAATAAAGTTGTGGCCTATTTAATTCCATAGAACATTCTCACGTGTCGTTATTTCCCTCAGGGGCTGCACAGGGTTCGGGGGGACTCCGCCTGACCACGCAAATTGTTCCATCCCTATTCTGTTCCAGCTGCATCTCCATATAGTCAGTTTTGGTTTATTTCAGTTTCTCATTTTTCTAATATAGTTCAGTTCTTCCCATTTCCACATCAGTTGTGAATTTAATGAAAATTATTCAGCTAATTTCTGCTTATGTGCATTGTTTGGTATGTAATTTTCCCTAATAAACACATTTTTACAAATCAGGTTCCCCTAATATAATGCTACTTTCACAAATATACTCGTTTTTATGCACACTTTCCCCAAATATATGCATCACTTAGATGGAGAATTCAATGATTCTATGATAATAGGACAAAGACAAACTTTAAAAATATTGAGCTAACTGCTTCTTAGTCCCATTAGTTGCAAAAATAAGACATGTTAACACAGTTCACCCCAAGACCAAAGTGTACTAAGTCATTACATTTTATTGTTTACTTTCTGTTTTGTCCCATCTGGCTCCATTTTTTCTAGATTCAAGAGATTGGTGTCCATTAGGGAAATTGACAGATTTGCCCATCCCTATTCACCATGCACAGAACTTTTTAGATTTGTGCCTTGCAGAGAAGGGGAAAGCCTTCTAGGGACATGTAAACTTCCCTTTCCTGAGATATTCTGCTGTTTTAACTTTCCATTTGTCAGATGTTCTAGGGAACGTCTAGAGAAATCTTCAACTTTTCTTTGAACTATGCAATGAAGTCATGAATGTAGGCATGTTTGTGAGACTCACTTAATCAGGGGTGGCTTCCCTCTAGATTTCTCAGGAATTTTCACTTGTGGAGAAATCCACATTCACATTGAAGTTTTGAAGTCTGCTCTAGCTGAAAATAGGGATGTGCGGAAAGGATTGGGGCAGAGCTATGCTTCCATCTGAAGTGGATGAAGTTCGCTCTGTGGGAGCTCTTAGATGTGCATTTAATCAGCTCTGTTGTGACATACTGAGTCAGACAGGAGTTCACCTGGTCTGAACCTTTGTTAAGCCAAAGCACTTGGATTTAAGCTGATTTAATGCTGCTTCGGGGGACACAGGTGGCGCTGTGGTCTAAATCAGAGCCTAGGGCTTGCCGATTGGAAGGTTGGCGGTTCGAATCCCTGCGACGGGGTGAGCTCCCGTTGCTTGGTCCCAGCTCCTGCCCACCTAGCAGTTTGAAAGCACGTCAAAGTGCAAGTAGATAAATAGGTACCAGTCCAGCGGGAAGGTAACCAGCGTTTCTGTGTGCTGCTGTGGTTCGCCAGAAGCGGCTTAGTCATTCTGGCCACATGACCCAGAAAAACTGTCTGCGGACAAACGCCAGCTCCCTTGGCCAGTAAAGTGAGATGAGCGCTGCAACCCCAGAGTCGTTCACAACTGGACTGAACTGTCAGGGGTCCTTTACCTTTACCTTTTTAATGCTGCTTCACATGGGCTCTCCATGCTGAAGTTTGTGCAAATGGAGGATGGATGCATGGTGTACTTCGTCTCCAAGTTCTCCTTTGGTGGTGTGCTTCCATGCACTTTGCATGCTGGGTGATCTGCTGCAAAGGAAGAAGGGTCTATGGGTAGTACTCCCTTCTCTCCACGGGAATCATTCATAATAGCTTCTCCAGCTGATCTGTTCAGACAGAACATTACATTTTTAATTTTTTTAGCAACCATTTATTTCAATAATAATAATAATAATAATAATTTGTTATTTGTACCCCGCCCATCTGGCCGGGTCTCCCCAGCCACTCTGGGCGGCTTCCAGCAAACATTAAAATACATTAACACATCACAGATTAAAAACTTCCCTAAACAGGGCTGCCTTCAGGTATTTTCTAAATGTCATGTAGTTGTTGATCCCTTTAACCTCTGCTGGGAGGGCGTTCCACAGGGTGGGCGCCACTACCGAGAAGGCCCTCTGCCTGGTTCCCTGTAGCTTTGCTTCTCGCAGTGAGGGAACCGCCAGAAGGCCCTCGGCACTGGATCTCAGTGTCCGGGCTGAACGGTGGGGGTGGAGACGCTCCTTCAGGTATACAGGACCGAGGCCGTTTAGGGCTTTAAAGGTCAGCACCAACACTTTGAATTGTGCTCGGAAACGTACTGGGAGCCAATGTAGATCTCTCAGGACCGGTGTTATGTGGTCCCGGCGGCCACTCCCAGTCACCAGTCTAGCTGCCGCATTCTGGATTAATTGCCGTTTCCGGGTCACCTTCAAAGGTAGCCCCACGTAGAGCGCATTGCAGTAGTCCAAGCGGGAGATAACCAGAGCATGCACCACTCTGGCGAGACAGTCTGTGGGCAGGTAGGGTCTCAGCCTGCGTACCAGATGGAGCTGGTAGACAGCCGCCCTGGACACAGAACTGACCTGCACCTCCATGGACAGCTGTGAGTCCAAAATGACTCCTAGGCTGCGCACCTGGTCCTTCAGGGGCACAATTACCCCGTTCAGGACCAGGGAAACCCCCACACCCGCCCGCCCCCTTTCCCCCCAAAACAGTACTTCTGTCTTGTCGGGATTCAACCTCAATCTGTTAGCCGCCATCCATCCTCCAGCCGCCTCCAGACACTCACACAGGACCTTCACCGCCTTCACTGGTTCTGATTTGAAAGAGAGGTAGAGCTGGGTATCATCCGCATACTGATGAACACCATTTCCATATATCTTATTTAAAATAAAAAATAATAAAATTCATCAATAGAGCAACATATCCTCTAAGAATCTAGATAACACCTCTGTCCGGTGAACACAAGACCCGGTGGGTGCTGGTGGTGAAAGCTTTAGTTCTAGCAGGACAACAGAGGGTTTGCTTGCATTTGGGTATTCATGTAAGAGGAATCCCGCAGGATCTGCCCAAAAGCCCTCTAGTTAGTCTAGCATCCTGTTCTCACCAGGGCTAAGGGGGTGCCCCTTCTGGAAAGCCCATTCAGTGAACGGCCCTGTGATCTTATGATGAACAGCGGCATATAAATTTAATTAATAAAATAATAAAATAAAGATTGGAGAGCAAGAGCAACTCTCTCCTTCTGCTCACCTAACAGCTCTGAAGTCTACATTGCAAAAGGCCTGGGCACTGGTAGAATTAAAACAGTGTGCAAGGGGAAACCTTCTCATGGCTGAGTACAATTTTAATTTTAGGAGGCTTCAATTAATAAGTGGATGAGAACTGCAACAGGGTTCTTTTCCTTTGGCCAAGAAATCAACGTCTCTCAAAACCATGGCGTGCACTCTCAGTGCCCAACAGTTCTGCCAGCCCTTCTCAATTCCTGCTTTATTTCAGTCTTGTCTATCTTTTTAGGCATACACAGCCAAAAAAAGCAGTCATTTATTTCACACTTTTGACATGCGTTCCTCAAAAAAGAGGTTTTGGTTTTATTTTATTTATTGATTATTTGTTATAACTTGTACAGTTCGTTCTTCATATATATACAGTATATGTTCTTATTATAAACAATAAAATTAAATATTAATTGATGTTAACTGATTACATAATACCTCATTCAATATATCTTATACCTTGTACCTCTTAACATGATTTTACTGGTTTTTTATTTATTTTTTAAAACCCACATGTGGGGTAGGATTTATTTATTTCTTCTTAAGAAAATGTGTTTGCCACTTGATGGCAATAAAACCTGGAATTGGCTTGCTAGAAATGATAAAACAATTTAAAGCATTTGAATTAAATAGCAACATTTAAATTGAAACAGTGACACCAGCAGAAACATCTATAGGCCTAAACATGGATACAATGTCAATGTGAAAGTCCAAAAGTTATTTGGAAAATTAAAAGTTGTCCCTGTGAGTGCCCCTTCCCACTCCAGCTACCTGGCAAGGAAACGTTTTGCAATGGGGCCGAAAAACAGTACAGCAGAAAAGTTTTAGTGCCAGAGCGCTTCTGGTTGATGCCAGCATCCCTTGCATTGGCAACTCTTTTGCAAAGTCGGGAGAGCAACAGTATAGGGCTAAAAGCCCCCCTGATTCTTAGTTGCATTTAGACACAGCTTTTTCCCCTCCAAGGATCTCATGATGGCAGCCATGGGTCTCCCCCTCCCCATTGAATCCTCACCCTGGAGAAGCCACCGCATTGGCCAATTCATTTCCGGGCCCAATTCGATGTGGTCACCTGGGGGGTGGGTGGGTTTCACTTAGCCCCCCCAAATATCTGAAAATCTGGCTCTTTCCCCACAACTTAAGCATTCAACCTGCCCATTTTGCGGACTCTCCTTTCCTGGGAGGCTTTGAAGCAGAGGCTTGGACGGCCATCTGCCCTGGATGCTTTCGCCGAGACTCCTGCATTGCGGGGGTCAGACTAGATGACCCATGGGGGTCCCATTCTAGGATTCTATTTCACGTCTTTCCCTTTTAGTCTGTTTAAATAGATGGCCCTGTTGTGAAATGTAGCAATCCTACCAAACTTGCATTTTTCACACCTGCCATTTCAACCCTGATCCTACCTGGCAGGGAGCCAGGGAAGGTTTCCTCCCTGTCACCCCCAAAGGGACGTTCTTCCGGGCTCTTCCCTGAAGGGGTTTATTGGGGGGCGGCGGCTTCTCCCCTTCCACGAAGCAAAGAAGAGAGAGGAAAGCTCAGCAGAGCCAGGGAGGCAGCACTTGCTGAGGAGAGAGACAAACGCCGCCTCCCTCCGCCTTCCGTGCCTCTCCTAAGATGGCGCCTCCGGGCCCAGCATGGCGGCAGCACCACTTCCGGTTCCGCCTGCCCTTGGTGCCTCTCCTAAGATGGCGGCATCGGGCCCAGCATGGCGGCAGCACCATTTCCGCTTCTGGCCGCCCTTTTTGCCTCTCCTAAGATGGCGCCTCGCGTCCAGGATGGCGGCAGCGCGATTTCCACTTCTGGCCGCCCTTTGTGCCTCTCCTAAGATGGCGCCTCCGGGCCCAGCATGGCGGCAGCGCCATTTCCGCTTCTGGCCGCCCTTCGTGCCTCTCCTAAGATGGCGCCTCCGGGCCCAGCATGGCGGCAGCGCCATTTCCGCTTCTGGTCGCCCTTTGTGCCTCTCCTAAGATGGCGCCTTCGAGCTCAGCATGGCGGCAGCGCCATTTCCGCTTATGGTCGCTCTTTTTGCCTCTCCTAAAATGGCGCCTCCGGGCCCGGCATGGCGGCAGCGCCATTTCCGCTTCCGCCTGCCCTTTGTGCCTCTCCTAAGATGGCGCCGGCTAGTCTCTTTCGCCCATTCCAAAACTGGAGAGTCACTAGCGCAGGAGCTGCCTCGGTGGAAGAGCTTCCGTCCTTCCAGCATCTCATCTCCAGAAAAGGACCTGGCGGGTGGATGTGGTTAGTAAAAACCAGGGGAAAGAATGATAGCATTGTTGGGATGGGATCGCCAGAGGTCATCTAGTTCAACCCCCAACAAGGCGGGGTGCAGAAACTATAGGCATCAGCAGTCTTTTTTTTCTTCAAAAAACGTTTAGGGAATACTTTCATTTTGACTCAAGAAAATCACCATTTTATAGTTCAAATCGGGAAAAATAAATACAGCAAGTGGGCAAAAGTACAAAGGTTCACAAAATGTTTAGGGGTATGCGTACCCCTGTGTCCCCCCAGGGAAAAAAAGCACTGGGCAAAAGGGATGGTTCTTTGCCCCAAGCAACATGGACAGCCAGAAAAGCCAGCACAGTCCTTTTATCCACATCTGATATGATATTTCTCCCCCCCCCCACTTTTTTTAAAGGATGGTGATCTGTCATGGAACAGATGCCCCCAAAGCAGGGGTCCGCCACTGTACAGACGTACAAACATAGATGCACACGGATGTAAGCCATAGCTGTCAACCTTTCCCTTTTCTTGCGAGGAATCCTATTCGGAAAAAGGGAAAAGTTGACAGCTATGATGTAAACACACACACAAATACACACACACACATATACCCAGTACAGTACAGAGATAGGAACATCCAGAGAGACACACAAACACATAAACAGACCAATATACAGTATAGACACTGATATGGACTCACCCATAGATAGATAGGTACTCCTCTTTCCCCTCCCTGCTTGTGCTCACGGAGAAGTGCCCATTTCATGCCTTCGGGGCCATTGCCGCAGAGTCACCTGTGCCCTTTTTGGGGGGGTCCTCACCTGGGCTGCTGACCACATTACCTGTCCAGAGTCCAACACGTTCCCTTTGCCTTCCCTCGGGAAAAGGGAGCCCCTGTCCATGGCTTCCTTTGTCCACATTTGGCAGAGATCCTTGGACAGGTTTCAGCTACTGCTTGGTGGAGCCTCCAATGCCAGAGGCAGTTTATCTGCAATCGTTACCGAAGCAGCCTATCCGACGTCCTCACGTCTCCTCTTGAGCCCCCACACACTTATTCTCCATTGTGTAAAGTCTCCCATCACTTGCAGATATCTGAATCAGTACATAGCAGTTCAATGTATATATTATGAGGTACTTGAACTAAAATGCCGGTGAATGGTTATGAGGGATTTAACAAAAGAAACTAAAAAAATGTGGAAATGTGGAGAGGTTTGTCTGGTTTCTGCCCCCCAAAAGTGCCGTGTTTGAATGGGGCAATGGGAAGAAATAGAAATTGTTCGTGCACAAGTGTCAGTTAAGTTCTTACGATTCTAAGGTGATATTAAAATCTCTGATATATTTCAAGTCAGGTGGACTGCATCATAAAGTTTACAAACATGGGCATAGCCAGGATTTTTGTTGGGGTGGGCAGGAATTAGGGGGGCAGAACCAATGTATTTCTATTGTTTAACTTGATCGGGGGGCGCAGCTGCCCCCTTAGTTACGCCCATGTTTACACAGATTGTCTTAATCTACAATGATGAAAAACTTCATTATTGTTTTCTTTTGAAGACTATAGACAAGCTCCTTTGAGAACAGCACTTCTGCTTATAAATGCTATGCTTAAAAAAAGATACTGTTTCTTGCCTCAAGATGGCAAACTTTAGCCAGTCTTGGGAACTCAAGTTAGGATTTTCAAGTGTTTCTGCTCCTTTTCATTTAATTCTGAGAGCCTGGAAAGAAAATAGCAGAGGGGCATCTCTATTCAATGGCTCTTTGTAAATTTACATTTGTGGTCATTTGCTAAATGAAAATGAGAGCCAATACTTTTTCATTCTTCATATAGCACAAAGTGTATATCGTAGATATACTTGATCTATACAAGTGAACTGGATATTGGCAGGTGGGAAGCAGATTGTGAGAGTGTTCATTCTTCCCTTTGGAAATCAATATCCGTCCCCAACACTGGAAAGCATGAGGGCATTCCTTTGTTCTCCCTCTTAAACATTTAAACCTTTCAAACTACAGGAAATGGTTAGTAACACAGAGACTATTGTGTCAGAATTTAAGTTTTTAAACTCCTTTGATTCAAAAGCCGTTCTAATAAGTGTGCAGATAATTCACTAGGTAAAGGTACCCCTGACCATTAGGTCCAGTCTCTGGGGTTGCGGAGCTCATCTCGCTCTATAGGCCGAGGGAGCTGGTGTTTGTCTGCAGACAGCTTCCGGGTCATGTGGCCAGCATGACTAAGCCGCTTCTGGCGAAACCAGAGCAGCGCATGGAAACGCCGTTTACCTTCCCGCCAAAGCAGTACCTATTTATCTACTTGCACTTTGACGTGCTTTCGAACTGCTAGGTGGGCAGAAGCTGGGACCGAACAATGGGAGCTCACCCCGTCGCGGGGATTCGAACCGCCGACCTTCTGATTGGCAAGCCCTAGGCTCTGTGGTTTAGACCCACGTCCCCTTAATTCACTACATCTTCCTTAAAAAATGGCTACTGCTCCCTCAACAATACACCACCAGCTCTTGTTATATTTAGCTGAGTGGGTGGGAGCAACATCTATCAATTTTATATTTGTACACTGTATGTTGTTCGAATCCCCGCGACGGGGTGAGCTCCTGTTGCTCGGTCCCAGCTCCTGCAAACCTAGCAGTTCTAAAGCACATCAAAGTGCAAGTAGATAAATAGGTACCTCTCTGGTGGGAAGGTAAATGGCGTTTCCATGTGCTGCTCTGGTTTCGGCAGAAGCGGCTTAGTCATGCTGGCCACATGACCTGGAAGCTGTCTGCGGACAAACGCCGCCTCCCTCGGCCTATAGAGAGAGATGTGCGCGCAACCCCAGAGTTGTCCGCGAATGGACCTTACGGTCAGTGGTACCTTTACCTTTACCTAGTACCTCCAGTGCGTTTTTTCCTTCTGGGGTAGTTTCTCCACCTTTGGTCCCCACCCTTCACTCAGCTCTCACCTGTGGCTCTTAGAAGCTGAAATCATGTGACAGTGGCCAAACCCTGGAAAATGGATTTAACTGGCTGGCTAAAACAGATGAGAGTATCTGATGGGTCTCTAATCCCCAGAGAGTTTGGGGCTTACTATGCTGGGGCTCATCAACCTGGGAACATAGCCCATCTAGCACAGGGATGCGCAACAGGTAGATTGCAAGGTGTCCGTGGTAGATCGTGGGACCCCCCCCAAAAAAGCTCATCAACTTTGACTCCCTAAAAAAGGCTCGACAGCTTTGGTAGATCACTGGCAGTTGTTTTTTTTTAATAGTGGGAGTAGATCTCAGTCTCTTGAAAGTTAGACATGCCTGATCTAGGAGGAGGAAAGCTCTGACCCTAAACCTATGATGCCTGCAGCTATACTCCTTCATGAGAAAGGCTTTGGGAGGAAACCTTGAGGAGAAATCCATACCCGATGCCTTGTGGGACATCTTCTGGAGAAGAAAAGGCTACTCTACACAAATCGGAGTGGAGTCCCTAAGACAGT
The DNA here is from genome assembly GCA_034642065.1 of Darevskia nairensis. Lineage (NCBI taxonomy): Eukaryota > Metazoa > Chordata > Lepidosauria > Squamata > Lacertidae > Darevskia > Darevskia nairensis. Next base: position 181,780 of record JAWWNI010000568.1, on the reverse strand, counting down.
GAGATGGTGCCTTGTACGCAACTCCTGCAACCAAGCTGGTGCCAATGTATTGCCCTGCTTTTTTTTTTTTTTTTATCACATCAGCAAGGTCAAAAGGGGAATCTTGTCATCTGGGTAACCCAGGAATTCCATACACGTGGTCCAGGCTTGTGCCCCAGGGAAGTTGTTTTGGTGCTGCCAACGCAGCCAAAAGAATGTGGGAGGCAGCAGTTTTGAGTTACCGGTCTCTGCAGCTACAGGAGGTGCTGTGATTCTCCAGCGATCTGACTTCACCCCAGGAGGCGCACTCCATTGTCTCTCGATGCCAACGGCAACGGTAGACTGGTGTGCTGTACATACAGACTCTCCTCCTCCTTGTATTCAGCTCCCAGGCCTGAAGTTCTCCCCCCTTGCTGCTCTGTATATTTAGTACTTGGAAATACAGTAATTAGGGGTTAATTTTTTCCAGTGCGCCTTGGTGGAATATAATTCCTGGTAGGGTTCAGATTTAAATGTGATGAAAATGGGCACAAATCCCTCAGGGCTGTAGCATCTGATGGAACGGCCCTCCCAGTGAACCAATCAGGAGGGTTTCCCAAACATCCATTAATGTTTTATGTATCTTTCACTGCCATTGTAGAGCTATTTCATCCTTAATGGAAAGAGCAGAAGAGCAAAATGAAGTGCCTCATTCATTCCGTTGATATCACCCTTGCTTTAGATCTTTTAATGATGCGTATCATATTTCTGACCACAGGAAATTTAGATTTTGATGCCAACAGTGCAAAGGAATCAGCATATTAGATAACTCTAATACTATATTGCAACCCCAAGAAAAATGAGCAATGGGAATGAATGACAATAACTGGTTATAACTTTATTTTGCAGAAGTCTCCTATTATGTATGGGAATGAATGGAACAGCTTCCCTGTTTCTGCTCGCATTCATCTGACTACATCAACTCCGGTGTGTGTTTTCACCCTTTTTATTATTATTTTATTATTTCTCCATGCATACTTGAAACATGGAAAGGAAAACATCAAAGAAAAGGAAAAGAACATAGATCATATGTCCAGAGGCGTAGGAAGGTCAGGTGGTACCCGGGGCAGAAAATTTCTTGGCCCCTCCCCCACACATTGTTGTTGTTTTTTGCCTGCAAAAATGGTTTTACGTTATTTCATATTTTCTTACAAAGGAATAATAATAAGTAAAAATAAACTTTTATTTATATCCCACCCTCCCCGGCCGAAGTCGGGCTCAGGGCGGCTAACATCAGATACATAACATTGGTATAAAATCAAACAATAATTAAATTACCTCCTAAAAACATGTCAAAATCAAATTAAAGTCTAATTAGATGGCTTTCCGCAGGGTTAGGGTTGGGAACAGTAAGTGCTCCACTGAATTGAAATTTCAGCTTTCTCAACATATGAAAACAGCCAAGTAAACAGCTATTTTCGTGGAGGAGGGTCAAGATATTAACTGATATGCATGAAATTTCATATATAGCTATATAATCCCTAGTGTAGTAAGATAAGACCTTTGGAGCAGGCATTTATTTTTAAAAAAGAGAGTTTTTTTATGAACCACCTTAGTAGGGCAGTAATTGTTCTTTGATAAATTGTCACCCCCTCCATGATGGAACCTGGGGCGGACCGCCTCCCCCTGCCTCCCACTTCCTATGCCCCTGCATATATAAGTTTGACTTCCTTCCCAAAGACACACTCCTCCATTTTGTCCAGAGAGACAGATTCAAACAACAAAAGAACAATATCCAACTGTAATTGAATTATGTCTTTCTTCAGTTACAGGTAGGGTGCACTGAAGACCTGAGACACAATAACAAATATCTCCAGCAATTTGGAAGTCGAATGTCTTTTGCTGCTAACTGTTCTGATACACATTATGAACGATTCCATTTTGCTGCTGGGATAGATTATTTGAAGAATTCACTCTTTACATTCTCCTGCCCCCAATCTGTTGCCTGTGTTCTGCATTATCCTGTTCTTTGTGACAAAGTATTCTTTTTTAAAAAAAACCACACACCAGAGAAACAAATCATAGTTAATTTTATTTCTTTCTTTCTTTATGCATGAGAATTAATTCCATGCCTACAACATGTTGAGAGAAACATTTCAAATTAAACCCAAGACATCCTTGTACATAATTCAATTTAAACAACCCCATTGTTATTGTGTTTTATTTAAGTCTATCATTTGGAAACTGCTTTCTAAGAAAATGATTGAAGCCTGCAGGGAATTCTTGCCCTTTGGCCTAAAAAATCTCTCCCTGCCTCCATTTCAGATATGTTTGGACAAGCTGCACTTTCTTTGTGATAAGGGCAAGATACTCTAGACATGCTCAAAACCACTCTAGCCTTTTTCATAGGGCAGAATGTCCTGCTTTCTGCTGTCTACACCCATTCACGAGGTGTGGCACTGTGGTCTAAACCACTGAGCCTCTTGGGCTGGCTGATCGGAAGGTCCCAAGAATGGCTCTATTCTCATTTGCAAGCGTTGGAGGCATAGCTGTCAACTTTCGGATTTGAAAATAAGGGATGCCGCCAGGGCGGTGCAATGGCACCAAGTAGCCTCGCCACCCTGCGCTCCAGAGGCTGCGCGGCGCAAACGGGTGAGCGAAAGAGCGAGCGCGTAGACGGCAGGCAGGCTGTCTGTCTGGTTGGGCGTGAGGGTCTGGCTGCACAAGGCATGCAAGCTCCGCCCCCAGTCAGTCTCAGACTCCTTATTGGCAGCCGAGCAACGCAGCTGAGGAGCCTCCCTGGCTGGCAGGGAGGGAGAGGAGCTGCTTCCTTTGAAATCCGGGAAATTTAAGGGATATCAACAATCCGGGATAGCAGAGGGAAACGACATTGGAATAAGGGAGTTTCCGGGGAAAAAAGGGAGGGTTGACAGCTATGGTTGGAGGGTGTGTACTAGAAGCCACATTCGCAACAAGACATTTTGATTGATGTAAGTAAAAAGGTAAAGGACCTCTGGACAGTTAAATCCAGTCAAATTTGGCTATGGGGTGTGGCGCTCATCTTGCTTCAGGCCAAGGGACAGTACCGGATTTACGTAAACGCTAAACACGCTATAGCTTAGGGCCCCACTCTCTTTGGGGCCCAAAAATTTTTTAAAGGAAAACAACAACTGGATGTACATTTACAAAATATAAGATAAAAAACAAATAAAAAACCCCCTACATACAGCAACAGTGTTTTGTGTTGTGTAGGCTCCTATGATGTTAGTAATGGGCCCCACCTGCTAGCTTGCTCCCTAAAATATCACTGGTTTGCTCATTTCTATATATAGGGCGCCTACATTCTGCATGGCTGGTTGCATGGCAACATTCACAAATGGCTTTAGATACCTATTAGGTCTATAAATTACCATATAGCATATATTCAACAAAAAAACAACCCAGTGACAATTTGTTGTTGACATAGGACAGCTGGACATATAAAGGTAAAGGGAAAGGGACCCCTGACCATTAGGTCCAGTTGCGGACGACTCTGGGGTTGCGGCGCTCATCTCGCTTTATTGGCCGAGGGAGCCGGCGTACAGCTTCCGGATCATGACAAAGCCGCTTCTGGCGAACCAGAGCAGCACACAGAAACGCCGTTTACCTCCCCCCCCCCGGAGCGGTACCTATTTATCTACTTGCACTTTGATGTGCTTTCGAACTGCTAGGTTGGCAGGAGCAGGGACTGAGCAACGGGAGCTCACCCCGTCGCAGGGATTCGAACCGCCGACCTTCTGATCGGCAAGCCCTAGGCTCTGTGGTTTAACCCACAGCGCCACCCACATCCCTTAGCTGAATATATAAAGGGCCCCATTACCTTCAGTAGCTTAGGGCCTCTTCAAACCTAAATCAGGCCCTGCCAAGGGAGCTGGCGTTTGTCCACGGACAGCTTTCTGGGTCATGTGGCCATCATGAATGAACTGCTTCTGGTGCAACGGGACACCAAGATAGAAACCAGAGAACATGGAAACGCCATTTACCTTCCCACCGCAGCAATACCTATTTATCTACTCACACTGGTATGCTTTCGGACTGCTAGGCTGGCAGGAGCTGGGGCAAAGCAACAGGAGCTCACCCTGCTGTGCGGATTCGAACTGCCAACTTTTATGAACAGTAAGCCTGAGAGGCTCAGTGGTTTAGACTACACCGCCACCCATGTCCCTGTTTCCAGCCTTAAATATGTCACCTAAAACCAGAGGCGTAGGAAGGTCAGGTGGTACCCAGTGCGGGAAATTTCTTGTCACCCCCCCCATTGATTTTTTTTTTTTGGTGGTTTTACGTTATTTCATATTTTCTTACAAAGGAATAATAATAAGTAAAAATAAACTTTTATTTATATCCCGCCCTCCCTGGCCGAAGTCGGGCTCAGGGCAGCTAACATCAGATACATAACATTGATATAAAATCAAACAATAATTAAATTACCTCCTAAAAACATGTCAAAATCAAATTAAAGTCTAATTAGATGGCTTTCTGCAGGGTTAGGGTTGGGAACAGTAAGTGCTCCACTGAATTGAAATTTCAGCATTCACGACATAGGAAAACAGCCAAGTAAACAGCTATTTTTGTGGAGGAGGGTGAAGATATTAATTGATATGCATGACATTTCATATATAGCTATATACTCCTTAGTGTGGTAAGATAAGACCTTTGGAGCAGGCATTTTCAAAAAAAGAAAAAGTTTTTTATGAACCACCCTAGTAGGGCAGTAATTGTTCCTTGATAATTTGTCACCCCCTCCATGATGGAACCTGGGCCGCCCCTCCCCCCTCCCCCCACTTCCTACGCCCCTGCCTAAAACATTCAAAGAATGCTATGTTTTATATGCCTTTCCTCTGTTTTACATTTGTATCCAAAGATTCAAAATATTTCTCCTAGGTTGCTTAACTATGAAAGTAGAAGCTGTTGGCAGAAGTGGCTGGAAAAGTTTTCTGATGTTAAAGCCATTAGGACTAGTCAATTCAGTATTGCTCTAGTATTGCTGCCTTGGAGAGGAAGAGAAATGAATTGCGTTTTCATCACTGGGGTGGATTTTCTAGCTCTGCAACATTTCAAGCTGAATTACAGCACAGTTCAGCTGGCCCCACAAAATAAAAACAAGAGCAATGAGAGGAGAAACGTTAGATGAATGCAAATTACTTCTATGTGGATAACTGCAACCAAGCAGAGACTTAGATGCAACAGAAACGGAATAAAAGCCCCATTGCCTGTTATTTACAAGGAATTGGAAAACCTTTAATCTACACTTTTAAAATAATTATTGTCGGTTGTGTAATCTGTAAATAATAGCATTAGTATTCAAAACCCAGGTCTGATCTACCAAGGTTTCTTCATCCCTTCGTCCCTTGTTCTAATGTAATCCAGGAAATCGTAAGTGCCAGAAACGTTAGTGCCAGATTGGTGAGAGAATATGAACTGCTTTAGAGAATTCCAACAGCAGGATTATTTGGAAATAATTTTCCTCAGTGGTTTTACTTCGATTGTTCCCATTAAGGATGCCAGTTTCCCCACTAATATTTTGACAGTTAACTTGGCACAAGAGATTCCACAGGCTTTCGGGACTCGGCTGACTGTTCCACAAACAAGGCCAAGGGAAATGGAAAAGCAAACCAAATTCATGAAATTCCTTTTTCTCTGCCACCCCAATTGCGCTTCTGCGTTGTTTCTCATCTTCTTTCAGACCAGCTGGTGCTTCACCTACCAATGCAAAGTTTGTAGGACTGAGACAGGAATGCCAGCTTGGCCCCACGACCGCGTGGGTGCCATGCAGCGTGCATGACCCTGGCATCAAAATTTGTGGGTGCCCAGACCCTTCACAGGGAATTTTGTGGGTGCTCGGGCAACCAGGGCCATAGCTGTCAACTTTCGGATTTGAAAATAAGGGATCCGCAGCCTCACCTGTCCCGGAGACAGTCTATGGTTCTCAGGGACAGTCCACGCCGCGGTAATCCCCCCAGGCTACAAATTAATTTACACCAGGCTACACACCATCATCTTTCCCCACCTCAGGGTCTCTTTTCCAGGGAGTCTTCTCTTCTCATGCGATGCTTCAGGATCTGTCCTTCCGGTGAGCAGCCAGGGCCAATGTCCTTCAGAATGGATCAGTTTGATCTTCTTGCAGTCCACGGGACTCCAGCACCACAATTCAAAAGCGTCAATTCTTCATGGGGGGATTGATCAGGTTCACTCTTTTGGCTCTCTGGCATCCATTAATGACTTCTTATACAAACGTGTTGCAGACTTTGCATCCTTTAACACTCTTTTGGAAGGAGTGTATTTGTGGGCTGGGCCAGAGTGGTTGATTTTACATGCAAGCAAAGCACAAACAGTGCTGTTGTCTAATGGCATCCTATTCTCTGTAACTATTGGTGAGCAACGCAGCTGAGGAGCCTCCCTGGCCAGCAGGGAGGGAGAGGAGCTACTTCATTTGAAATCCGGGAAATTTACGGGATATCTAAGAATCTGGGATAGCAGCGGGAAACGGCTGGGATAAGGGAATGTCCCGCCAAAAAAGGGAACCAGCGAAAACCAGCACTGGAATAAGGGAATTTCCCGCCAAAAAAGGAAAGGTTGACAGCTATGCTATGGCTACATACATTTGTGCTATCTGTTCTTGCTTTCCCTCTGGTTTGGCAGTTTGGAAGTGTGGCAGATGGTTCCTTTGATGGGGCAGATTTGCCCCAAAGATCTCCAGTCGATAGTTTCCATCTAGTTACCATCCTAGGAGTTGTACAGTGTGTTTGTGAGGCGTTTCCTGTGGTCCTGACTGCCCCACACTGAAAGGAATGATCCCACTGAAGAAAAACAAAAAAAAATGAACACTAACACAGAGGACCACAAAACTGATGGTTTCCCTTGGATTTTGTATTATAGAAAGCTGTCAAATGTGGTTGGGTTTTAACCTTCCGCGAACCCTGTAATGAATTTCTTGGCATTCGTTTTCTTCAAAGGCCATAAGCAAAATGCCTGGAATCATTGCTGAGTCTTGTAAATAGATCAGGCATAGCGCATAGTGAAAGTTGTTGCTTTATAATTTTCAGGGTCGTTGGTTTCCACGGACTTTAATCACAAATTGTTGTCCTCGTGCCCAGCCAAATATTTTCATTCCCACTTCTCTGTGCGCACACTATGTAAGCATCTCAGTTGTTAAGCAAGGCTCCCCCCCCCCGCCCCAAAGGCAAACTTTGGCTAGGGGAATAGAAACGTCCCACAACGGATTCCCATTGCCATGGTCAAGGAGCCAAGTTTGGTGCTGTGTGATGAGCCCACTCCTCCTGTATCATAAACACCACTTTTTCCGACTATAATCCCCTTGAGAATACCACTAGCATGAATTATGAGAAATCTCTGTTTCCTGGTGTGACTGCTAAAACCCTCTCACTGAACATCATGTCCACATGTGCTAAATCTTCTTCTGCTAGGGCTGCAGCATCGCTGTTCTATTTCTCTGTTTGAATTCCGCTGAGACCAGTGGATATCATTTTGATAGAACACAGTTGTCCAAGTGTACACAGAAAAGAATGCTTTGGACAAGGCTATCAAGGTACCGCTGATCCATTCTTTGCAAAGAAGGAGAAAGCAAAACAATGGTCTAATTTATGATAATCGTTTAGAAGCCCAAATATTTCATACAGAGAATATTTTTGCAAAGTGAAGACGTCTGCGGAGCAGAGGAGAGGAGAGACTCGTTTGCCAGAGGCAGGATAAGACGAAGGAACAAGACAAAATAGCCAAGATAACTGTGGAATTTAGATTGAAGCCACAGTGATGGATTTTGTGTGAGCTGAGGGGGGAAATGGAGGGGTCTTGGTTGCCAACCTTTTAAAAGACTGGGGAGCCTTGGGTCTTTGCGGATGAATGCAGACCCTCCAGGTCCAGTATCTGTATTCAGTCTCCAGGACTCTCCCCAGGCCAACCATTCACCAGCCCTGGTCCACACCAGCTGTGAGAGCTTTTGCCTGGCTTGAATTGGTCCTCAAATTTAAGAATGCCTCTTCTTTAGCTGCATGGAAGATGGAGAGATAGGGCGCAGTGTAGAAACCAAAACCAAGCTGTCAGAAGTGGTTGCATCTTAGCATAAAACAATCTGACTCCTGTTAATACCAGCTCATAGAAAAATAAATAATAATAATAATAATAATAATAATAATTTATTATTTGTACCCCACCCATCTGGCCGGGTCTCCCCAGACACTCTGGGCGGCCTCCAACAGATATTAAAATACATTAAAATATCACAGGTTAAAAACTTCCCTAAACAGGGCTGCCTTGAGGTATTTTCTGAATGTCAGATAGTTGTTTATCTCTTTGACCTCTGCTGGGAGGGCGTTCCACAGGGCGGGCGCCACTACCGAGAAGGCCCTCTGCCTGGTTCCCTGTAGCTTTGCTTCTCGCAGTGAGGGAACCGCCAGAAGGCCCTCGGCGCTGGATCTCAGTGTCCGGGCTGAACGGTGGGGGTGGAGACGCTCCTTCAGGTATACTGGGCTGAGTGTTGTATGATCTTGGCAGCCACTCCCAGTCACCAGTCTAGCTGCCGCATTCTGGATTAATTGCAGTTTCCGGGTCACCTTCAAAGGTAGCCCCACGTAGAGCGCATTGCAGTAGTCCAATAGAAGAATTTGGCTGACTACGGTTGATATAAGAAGTGCCTGCCTTCACCTAAAATTGTGCTATTTTAAAAGCCAAAACATGGATGGCTTGGAAGGGGTTGGTGTTTACATTTCTTCAATGAAATATTACTTTGTAGGTAATGGAAAAGTGCTCTATTTATTTAATAGAATAACAACAGGTTCTGATTGTGTCACTCTGTTCTCTCAATGTCCCATGCCAATATTTCCATGTGTCGTGATTTCCTAACTTCACCCAACAAATAAATAAATCCCTGGTTGCATAAAGTTTACGTTGTCATTGAGGAAATGAAAGATCCTTTACCTTCTAAGACACTCCATTTCAATATGATTACAAATAAAATGGAAAAATGCATCTATTTCTGGAAAGGATTCAGAAGACCAGATCCCTAGACAAAATCAGGGCTTTATTATGGTCTCCCATCATTTGACATCAGACAAATGGGGGTGGGTGGGTCCTGTTTTATTTGGAATGAAGAAAGAGACCCAGAAACAGAATGGAGTAAGACCCTTCCCAGAGAATTGGAAACCTGCCCTAGTAAATAGTTTTGGAAATATTATTATCCTACAAACTGAAAGTGTATTTATCATAAGATGTCATAAATGTGGTGGGGAAGGAGGTGAGGGGTCTCCTTTTGTGTATATATAGATGTGTGCATGTTCCTATGCTACAGAGTAAGCAAATCAACTGTTTAGTATCATGACGTTGAAAGTGTAATACTGTAATATAAGTTGTTAAGCACATGCTTTTCATGTGTAGTCAAAACATTTTTGTGAAACCCTTAAAACAGTAATACTTGTAGTGTAAGAATCTTGCTACATTATATATTTTCAAACTCATTGTATTATGAGATTAATGAAGAAGACACCTTCTTCAAACATTTTAAAGTTCTGAGCCCCTGAAACTATTGAACTATTGAATATAAAATAATTATTGGCTTGTCTAACCCAAGTAACAGAAGGTATTCTGAAAATATTTTGTATTTTATAATATGACAGTGTAGTATATTTATTCAATGTCTCCTCAAACACTGGAGGAAAACTCAGATTTATCAGATTCCGAGCACAAAGCTGTGTGCAACTCAAGCCATGTGGCACACCATACATTTCAAGTGCCGTCCTAGCACTTTAAAAAGTTACGTTCAATCATTCAGTTCAGTGGTACTTTGGTTCTCAAACTTAATCCGTTCCGAAGGTCCGTTCCAAAGCCAAAGCGTTCCAAAACCAAGGCGTGCTTTCCATAGAAAGTACAGTGGTACCTCAGGTTAAGAACTTAATTCGTTCTGGAGGTCTGTTCTTAACCTGAAACTGTTCTTAACCTGAGGTACCACTTTAGCTCATGGGGCCTCTCACTGCCGCCGCGCAATTTCTGTTCTCATCCTGAGGTAAAGTTCTTAACCCGAAGTACTATTTCTGGGTTAGCGGAGTCTGTAACCTGAAGCGCCTGTATACTGAAGCGTCTGTAACCTGAGGTACCACTGTAATGCAAAACGGATTAAACCCTTCCAGACCTTTAAAAACAACCCCTAAAACAGCAATTTAACATGAATTTTACTATCTAACGAGACCATTGATTCATAAAATGAAAGCAATAATCAATGTCAGACCTCACCTGGAATACTGTGTCCAGTTCTGGGCACCACAGTTCAAGAAGGATACTGACAAGCTGGAACGTGTCCAGAGGAGGGCAACCAAAATGGTCAAAGGCCTGGAAACGATGCCTTATGAGGAACGGCTTAGGGAGCTGGGTATGTTTAGCCTGGAGAAGAGAAGGTTAAGGGGTGATATGATAGCCATGTTCAAATATATAAAAGGATGTCATATAGAGGAGGGAGGAAGGTTGTTTTCTGCTGCTCCAGAGAAGAGGACACGGAGCAATGGATTCAAACTACAAGAAAGAAGATTCCACCTAAACATTAGCAAGAACTTCCTGACAGTAAGAGCTGTTTGACAGTGGAATTTGCTGCCAAGGAGTGTGATGGAGTCTCCTTCTTTGGAGGTCTTTAAGCAGAGGCTTGACAGCCACCTGTCAGGAATGCTTTGATGGTGTTTCCTGCTTGGCAGGGGGTTGGACTGGATGGCCCTTGTGGTCTCTTCCAACTCTATGATTCTATGATAATGTATTGTACTATAAAATAAATAAGACAGTATTGTAGATGATAAAAATTAAAAAAAAAATTCCCCTAACCTGCACTGATGATAGTCATTGTTTAGATGGGGGACTTTTACCCATTTCCTCAGTCACACAATCAATCAATCAGTAACTGAACTGGGTTCCACACAGTCACAAAAACAAATTAACCAAAAAAGCCTCAAAAACAAAAATGCAAAATAAATAGCAAAAACAAAAGTGCCAAACTTAATCTGTTCCGGAAGTCCGTTTGACTTCTGAAATGTTTGAAAACCAAAATTCCAAGTATGTTGGAAAATGTACTTGGCCAATAAATTATTCCTATTATTATTCCTATTCCTATTCTCCAGCTCATGGACTATATTAGTCTGGCTTCAGTAATCCATGCCCTGCTAACGTTATGACTGTGTTACTGCATTGTGCCCTATCTGGAGCTGCCCTTGAAGACGTTTCGGAAGTTGCAGGTAACGTAGAATGCAGCTCTTAAGTCGGGCAAAAATGTGGGATCACATAACCTCTGATCCTGAAAGCACTGCGCTAGCTCTCTCTCTCTCTCTTTTTTTCAAATCATTTTTATTAAATTTTCCACATTAACAATCCAATCAAATCATATTAAATATTCCAAATTATACATAAAAATATCAAATAATCCCAATATTCTGCCAAATTTTAAATTATAATTTTTTGCGGCTTCCCCAATTCCTTCTGATGTATTCCCATTCTTCTTTCTTCAAAGCCTCTGAGTTTTTCAGACAAGCGAGATAAAACCAAGCACTGCGCTAGCTCTCAATGGAAGGTTCCCAGAGTGAGTTAACAATCAATTCCTCTTCCCAGGTAACTCTGGGAAATTTAGCTTTGTGAGTAAAAATGGGGGTCTCTTACATGGGCGTACCCAGGGAGGGCAGGGGGGGCAGCTGCCCCCTCCTAGAAGCAAAAATGACCAGCGTCCGTTCAAAGCAAACCTGAACGACCATGGCTTGCCCCCCCCCCCAGTTTTGATCCTGGGTACGCCCCTGGTCTCTTTTCAACTCCCTTAACAAACAAGTTCACAGTATGATGGTTTAAAGTGGTATGATCTTGCTTCAAATGTATAGAGCATATGGGGGCTGAGATTCAGTTATGACAAAAGATGTGCTTTGCCTGAACCCTAATGACCAATACCCCACCCTGATGGCTTAAAAGAGGATGATCCTGCAGACAAGAATGTTTGGGTGGAGTAGGGAGGGAGTGGTGGGATATGGCTAGAATAAGATGGTAAATTCGAACTCGTGGGCTAAATTTGTGTCGAGTGACAGAGTTGTCTTCTTCGGAGACCAAGCATGAAAACCCCACTTGTCTTTGGGAAGAAAGTAGTTTTTCTTTGTATTTGTTGTATTAAGCCTTATATCACCTCATAAATTTGTAGTCTCATTAATTAATTGAGGTGACGCTTGTGAACTCACAAAAGCCTCCTGCCTTGGCATGTTTCTTCAATGACATCAGTTTGACTTTTAAAGAAAACAGGACTCTAAATGACCTCATCTACAAAATTAAACAACGACTGGACTTCTCACATGGAGGGGTCTCAATCCGAAAATATTTGCACAGACTTTTCAGAGCCTTGTTCCATTTTTTTAAGAAAACAGTTGTCTCTGCAGGGGAAAAATGGAATCTTCTTGTGATTTTTGGTATCCCTCTTTACCTGAAATATCTTACCAGATTCCTGCTCAGATCTGTTACGTAAAATAACTTCTAAAAATGCTGATGCTCCATATGTTAAAAAAAGAGAAAGCAATTTCTCACAGTATGATTTCCCAACAAAACTAGTTTTGCCTCATGTAAATCAGGGTAATTTCAAACCTAGAATCAGAACATTTAAAAAGCCTTGTTGGTTCAGCCAAGGTCCATCTTGCATTTCCAAAACGTGCCAAAAAAATGCTTCCACAGGGAGAGCAGAAAGGAAGGTGTTAGACATCACCTTTTTTTGTTTTGTTAAAATACAATTTATTTATAATTCTTAAAAACAGAACAAAATTATACATACAAAAAAACCCCAAACCAACAAAAATATACAAAAACAAACTAACATAATCTAACAGAAAAAAAGAAAAAGAAAAAGAATACCGTATACAACAAAAACAAACCATATTAGAAAACATAAAAAGGAACAACATTTAAAATATGACTTCAGCTTGTTCGTACATCGCTTCTCTTTTTTCTGCTCATTCCTCTTGCTATCTCTATTACATTTCAGCCTCATTTAATAATACTCTTCAGAAATATAAACTTATTACAAATCTCCAATGTCTATATATCTATAGTTATCTCCATTTCCATATGTATCTCACTCAAGACAAATCACTAATTCTGTTTTTATACCTTCTTTTTTAAAAAAATTCTTCAACATATTTCCATTCCTCCTTAATTTTTTGCTTTGCTATGTTTCTGATTGCTGCCGTCATCTTGGCTAGATTCATGAATTCTACTAATTTAACATACCATTCTTGAATTGTAGGTAGCTCCTCTCCTTTCCACTTTTGTGCAATAAGAAGTCTGGCTGCTGCACACGCATATAGAAATATATTCTTCCTATCTCCTGGGATGTTATCAGGCACCATACTTAATAGGAAAGCTTCAGGCTTTTTCAGAAATGTGATTTTCAGCATTTTTTTGAGTTTTTCATATATATTGTTCCAAAATTTATTTATCTCTTTACATTTCCACCAACAGTGGAAATATGTACCGGTCTCTTCATGACATTTCCAGCATTTATTTAAATTATTTTTATATATTTTAGCCATTTTATCCGGTGTTAAATGCCACCTATATAGTAATTTTAACATGTTTTCTTTAATTTTTGTGCAGGCTGTAAACCTCTTTCCATGACATCACCTTTTGTTTTGTTCCTAGGAGCTGTTTCCTGCAGGTAGGGATGGGGAGAATTAGGATTCAGTTTGCATTTGAAGCCAATCTATCAAATTCACTTTCCAAAACAATATGAGAATTGAAACATAGAAATCCTTGAAATTTGCACTTACCTGAATTTTGGTATACAGCTCTCCAACCGAACAGCATTTACAAAAATGCCAGTGTGGCTTAATGGTTAGAGTGTGACCATTGAGACCAGGGTTTGAATCCCCACGCAGCCATGAAGATCACTAGGTGACATTGAGCCAGTCACCATTTCTTAGCCTAACCTACCTCACAGGGTTGTTGTGAGGATGAAATGGGGAAGAGAACAATGTACACCACCTTGAGCTCCTTGGAAGATAAAGGTGGTATATAAATACAATCAATCAATCAATCAATCAATCAATCAATAAAATTAGGGGAAAGTGTGCATAAAAATGAATATATTTGTGAAAAACATGCAAAAATGCATTATATTAGGGGAAATTGCTTGCAAAAAATTGTGCATGTTAGTCAAAACTGCATGCTGGTTAACTTTCGTGGAGAGCCAGTGTGGTGTAGTGGTTAAGAGTGGTAGACTCGTAATCTGGTGAACTCGTAATCTGGTTCGCGTCTCCGCTCCTCCACATGCAGCTGCTGGGTGACCTTGGGCTAGTCACACTTCTCTGAAGTCTCTCAGCCCCACTCACCTCACAGAGTGTTTGTTGTGGGGGAGGAAGGGAAAGGAGAATGTTAGCCGCTTTGAGACTCCTTCGGGTAGTGATAAAGCGGGATATCAAATCCAAACTCTTCTTTCATGGGGATTTTTTTTCTCAGATCACAAGTTGCTGCAGAAATGTGGAGAACTGAATTTAAGATTTGCAAAACGAGCAAGTGAGGAAATTAAAATTTGTAGTCTCTTCCATCCCTACTTGCAGGTATACTGCCTCTGAACATGGAGGGTATTGGCCATTATATGTATCTATAGATCAGGGATTGTATTTGCAACTTTGTTGGTCAACATGCCAAAAGAACATGGAAAGTCTTATACTGAGTCAGACCATTGGGTCCATCTAACTCACTGTTGTCAACACTGACTGGCAGGGGCTCTCTTCAGGATTTCAGACATGGAGTCTTTTTTAACCCTATAAATGCTGGGGATTGAACCTGGGAACTTCTGCATAAAAATCAAATGTTAGGTTTTATTTATATATTGATGCCTTATAGTTTTTATCCATATGCCCTGCGAGTAGTGTGGCACATCAGTATTTGAAAGAGTTTATTCGTTGTTTTACATTTGGTACCCCACCTTTCTTGTCTCATGGAGCCCAAAGCAGCATACACACAGTCCCCAGGATTTGATCAAACAGAAAACCTACATCGTTTCAGCAAGGTGGTGGCTGCAGATGCCTTCAGACCTGACCATTATTTAATATATTTAATAATGACGTTGGTTAGGAGATGACAATGAATGTGAAACTTAGCAGAACACAACAAAGTTGGAACAATTTTTAAAAAAATACTTTTTATTAAATTTCCGTTTTAAACAACCAAACACAAACAAACAACAAACAAACAAATAAACATCAAATTTCAACAATCTTTTACGCATCTTGTCTTGCTCTGCCGAGCTGTGACTTCCCTCCATCTCGACGACAGACTTTCTTATCAAAGTTGGAACATTTGGTGGTAAAGAGAACTTTAGAGTCAATGTTGCATTTCTCACAGTGGGTCAGGATAGCAGTTCATCATTTAAAACAAGGATTATGGGAGAAGTCAAGGAGAAGATTGAAAAATCTGAACGGAGTTACCTATATTAGCCTTGTATTCATAGAATCCTAGAGTTGGAAGAGACCACAAGGGCCATCCAGTCCAACCCCCTGCCAAGCAGGAAACACCATCAAAGCATTCCTGACAGGTGGCTGTCAAGCCTCTGCTTAAAGACCTCCAAAGAAGGAGACTCCACCACACTCCTTGGCAGCAAATTCCACTGCCTAACAGCTCTTACTGTCAGGAAGTTCTTCCTAATGTTTAGGTGGAATCTTCTTTCTTGTAGTTTGAATCCATTGCTCCGTGTCCTCTTCTCAGGAGCAGCAGAAAACAACCTTTCTCCCTCCTCTATATGACATCCTTTTATATATTTGAACATGGCTATCATATCACCCCTTAACCTTCTCTTCTCCAGGCTAAACATACCCAGCTCCCTAAGCCGTTCCTCATAAGGCATCGTTTCCAGGCCTTTGACCATTTTGGTTGCCCTCCTCTGGACACGTTCCAGCTTGTCAGTATCCTTCTTGAACTGTGGTGCCCAGAACTGGACACAGTATTCCAGGTGAGGTCTGACCAGAGCGGAATACAGTGGTACTATTACTTCCCTAGATCTAGATGCTATACTCCTATTGATGCAGCCCAGAATTGCATTGGCTTTTTTAGCTGCTGCATCACACTGTTGACTCATGTCAAGTTTCCCTGAATCATGTTGAAACATAAGTGCTTATCCACACTCACCGCAGATTTTGAGCTCACTGTTGGTCACATGTCTAGTTCTGTTTAGAAAAATGATTCACCTCAGAAGAGACACTGCATTCTTGCATTCTTCCACCGCCACCTTGTAAAAGACCTTAATTGTTCGAAATTAAACTGTGCTGCCTGCCAGGAGCAGAAATGTAGTCCATCAGCTATTTCATAATATATCTTAATAATATAATTCTGTGGTGAATGCCGATTCCAAATTAAACTCCACATCTTGTCACCACGTTCTTGACAGAATATCAACACAAAAGTTCATGCCTTCCTTTTATGATGCGCTCCCCACATCTCCTCCTCCTCATTAAATAAAATTGCTACATCTCAACATGCAGCTTGACACGTTTACAAACCTGCATTCGCCTCCAATAGTTCCTGCCAGTTGTGTCATAAATCTCAATTAAGGGCTGCAGGGTATTTGGCAAATGCAGTTAGAGTCATTAAGTCATTTATATAGCACTTGAGCAGCACCAGGTACTTACGTGGCAGCCAATCTATGATGCATTCTCATCCTGGTGACTTTCAGAAAAAGAAGGGGGGAATAATAATAATAATAATAATAATAATAATAATAATAATAAAATTTATTTGTACCCCTCCCTCCCTGGCCGGAGCCAGGCTTAGAGCGGCTAACATCATGGAGTTCCCAGTATTATTTGTGGGGTGCTTTAAATGTACCCCAAAAGGGAACCAGGTGGCGCTGTGGGTTAAACCACAGCGTCTAGGGCTTGCTGATCAGAAGGTCGGCAGTTCGAATCCCTGCGATGGGGTGAGCTCCCGTTACTCGGTCCCTGCTCCTGCCCACCTAGCAGTTCGAAAGCACGTCAAAGTCCATGTAGATAAATAGGAACCACTCTGGCGGGAAGGTAAACAGCGTTTCTGTGCACTGCTCTGGTTCGCCAGAAGCGGCTTAGTCATGCTGGCCACATGACCTGGAAGCTATACGCCGGCTCTCGGCCAATAAAGCGAGATGAGCGCCGCAACCCCAGAGTCGGACACGACTGGACCTAATGGTCAGGGGTCCCTTTACCTTTAAATGTACCCCAGCCTAGAAGGGTATGAAGGGATGCAGCCAGTTCCGTAAGTACATAATTGATGCCCAGTGTGTGTTAGTCACCTTGCTCACTGGAGTCTTTATTTTGCTCCTTTTGCCCATGGGAGCTTCTTGCTCGTAAATGGGTCGTTTGACTTGTTCAACTCAAGTGGGCCCTTCAATTTTGTCACTTCACCGCAAACCACATCAATGTTTGTTGAACTGCGGCATGCGAAATTACAGACTCTGCTTGTGGCGAAGGACTGGGATGAGCTCATTCACTGTGAGCACTGATCAACTATGGGCAGAACGAGAGGGGGAAACTTCAGAGTTATCACCAATATTTTACCCAGAGAGAAATTCCACATTAATTTGGGGTTGCTGCTCAGACAAAATATTTGGTAAGTTTTGAAAGAGGCCCAAAACATTTTGATCAGGCATGGGAAATTTTCCAAGGAAGCTGAGATTCTTAAAGTGCCACCAAACATCCTTAATGTGATATCAGATTTTACCTGAATTCCAGGCAAATATTGAGTTCTGTTTTTGGGCAGAACATGTGAGGAATATTTAGTGAAATGGAAAGGGTCCTGAAATGATTTCTGAGATTTCTCAAAGGGTGCATGTGTGCGTAACAAATCTTTCAATTTGGGTTTCTCTCAGTTTCTTTTTTTCTGATATTTAGTTCAGTTTGCTCCATTTCTGCATCGGTTACTGAGAAATCCATACAAAAATATACTCAACATTTGTGCATATTTGTCCCCAACATATTTGTGTGCATTTTATTTGGTTGGATAATTGCATCGGAACATTTTGAGAAGTACATATTTCACCAGAAGGTTGCATTTCCGTGAGCATTATGGTTCAAACTGAGTCAATATGAATATGAATGAGATAGGCTTTCATTAAAATGCAAAAGGAGCAAATGACCCCCACCTAGCATGCTTGTGAGCTCACACACATGTACACACACACACACACGATTGGCATGTGCAGTTGAGCTGTGTGTACTAGCTCTTGTTTGTGGGATGTAATCCACTGAGAGCAGACAAGTACAACATTCCTTGTTTTCCTAGAGTGAACATGCATGAGAATGTTTGGTCCAGCCAGTTGAAACTTCCTGTTCCTCCTGGCCTGGAGCATTCTTCCTTGCACGTGACTAGTGGGTAGGCGTGACCTTTCCAGACCTGGTAAAAGGACAAGGCATGCTGTCATTCCCTCTCTTTTCCATCTTCTTTTTGTCCTGCGAACTTTCTAGAATGAACTGCTGGCTGCCAGCCAAGCAGTCCCCCAGGCCATCTTCCTTATGGGATAAACCTGTTTTTATACGTTTGCAACTTTAAGCCTAAAGCCTGCCTTCAGGGATCACACTGTGCTCTGCCTGATCACGAGTAAACTTCCTTTTTATTGCTTATGAATAAGACTGTGGTGTCGTTATTCTTTTAGGAGGGATTCAAAGGGTCTTAACAGGAAAATATTAGAACACATTTCAATCTGGACAAGCCAGATTGAATTGCGTATTGTCTTAAGAAACTCACATGATTTTGCAACAAGTTTTCTGCTGTGTAAAGGGGGAATGCACTCTGCTAAGTAAAGGAACTTGCTAGCGCAAGTTAGGAAGGATATTAATAAACAATATATCCTCTCCTGCCACCCTGAACATTCCTACATCGTTATCATGCTGCTATTTCGCGTCTTCTGTATGTATAATAATAATAATAATAATAATAATAATAATAATAATTTATTTGTACCCCGTCCATCTGGCTGGGTCCCCCCAGCCACTCTGGGCGGCCTCCAACAGATATTAAAATACATTAAAATATCACAGGTTAAAAACTTCCCTAAACAGGGCTGCCTTCAGGTATTTTCTGAATGTCAGATACCCCCTATATACTCGAGTATAAGCCTAGTTTTTCAGCACATTTTTTGTGCTGAAAAAGCCACCCTCGGCTTATACTCGAGTGAGGCAGGCAGTGGCTCCTATGAAGTTTTCCCAGGTATTTTGTGGTAAAATTGGGTGCCTCGGCTTATATTCGGGTCGGCTTATATTCGAGTATATACGGGTAGTTGTTTATCGCTTTGACCTCTGCTGGGAGGGTGTTTCACAGGGCGGGTGCCACTACCGAAAAGGCCCTCTGCCTGGTTCCCTGTAGCTCTGCTTCTCGCAGTGAGGGAACCGCCAGAAGGCCCTCGGTGCTGGACCTCAGTGTCCGGGCTGAATAATGGGAGTGGAGACGCTCCTTCAGGTATACTGGACCAAGGCCGTTTAGGGCTATTTTGCTTGTTGCTTGTTCCATGCTATTCTCTTCTGACCGTAAACTGTTGGATAAGATCACGTCAAATCATCAAAGGTCAGGCTACAGTAAAACCATCCCAAGCCTTCAGACTTAGGTGCATATAATTTTCCAAATGGCATCCTATTCATAATGTCACTCAACCACATATTTACAATACACACAATGTTCTAATAGATGAGCCCTTTATTTTCAGTCAGTTGATATTAATAAAGAACTTGTCTCAAACCAGCAGTGTCCTAAGAAGGGCTCTCTGGCTTGGCAGATATACAGCAGGCTTTCCGCTGAGTGCTCTTTGGCAGAGAACTTTGCAGTTTTAAATGCAACTGAATGATGCGCACTTGCAAAAGTCAAAAAAGTTTCCTAAGAATATAAGCAGTACTTAAAATGGGTGGGGTCGCCTTAGTGAACAAATGTGAACTATTGGGGAAATGAAGGCTACCATGCCCCATTAAGGAAGCTATAGTTACAGCCCCCCTGGCTCTTTGTGTGTGCAATGAGGGCATCTTCCAAGGCACCCAGTGTAGCATTTCTTCAGTGTGAATGCTTTTGAATTGGTGTAGCTGTTGGTCTGCCACATCCAAAGCATTAAAACTACAAAAAACAACCCTTTCATTGTTCCTGGTGTTGTGTATTGATTCAAAGGTTATCTCTGTATTACTATTGTCTGTAAAGTAACTGCATTCCTGTTCCAGAAGGAACAGCTTCTATTGGTTTATTCAAGCTGCTGTATTTGGATCCTCAGCTTTATTGGTTCCCACCAAAAAGCTGCTGTGTGATTGCTTGAGATTGTTCCCTCCAAAATGTATCTTTTCCTTGCCATGTCTCTGTCCCTATAAATGTAGCCCCCCTCCCTCCTTCCCTCAGTCTTGTCTTGTTGCCTGAATAAAGAGTTGTTACATGAAGACGCTGTCTCCTTGCCTGCAATGTCAGAGAGCTGAAATCACTAGCTGAAATCATTAGCCCCACGCTACTACAACTGGCGACGAAGGTGGGATTCGGAATGCTGAGGAGCAGTTAAACGCAGCCTGCCTCAGGGTCCGGATTGCAGCACAGGACAAGACTCACTGGCCAGCTGAGAAGACGACCCCACCGCTTGGAGAATGGAGAGTCCAAGGGTATGGGAGCCCTTCCAGCCATCAGAGCCCCACCTATGGGAAGACTACGTTGAACGCTTCGAGTTCTTCGCGGCGGCTCAAGGAATCACTGATGCCGGCAAAAGAAGGGCCACTTTCCTGAGTTGCTGTGGGCCTGAGACCTTCAAGCTGGCCAAGGCATTGCTCGCCCCAGCGAAGCTGAGTGAGACATCTCTCAAGGATATTCTTGCCTGCCTAACAAGCCACCTGGCGCCTACCGAGACCAAGATGGCCCGGCGGATGGAGTTCCATAAGAGGCAGCAGCGCACTGGAGAGTCTGTGGCCACATTTCTAGCTGAACTCCGGAAGCTTGCTCAGCACTGTGGCTTTCAAAATCTGGAAGAGACTCTCCTGGATCGATTTGTAGGGGGCTTGAGCAGCAAAAAGGCCCGAAGACGCATTGTGGCCAAAGAAGAGGTTACCCTTGCTTCCGCCTTGAAGGAGGCCACTGCTACGGAGAATTATGAAAGAGAGGAGCGTAAGGCCAGTTGCAAGGTCACCAAGCCGCAGAAAGAAGCTGCGCATGCCATGGATGAGCTAGTGGTCAGCCCGAGTCAGAGCCCAGTCCGCGGAGTCGAGTCGGTGCATCAGGCCGGCACAGCGCATAAGGATCGCCGAAGCGCTTGCCCAGGCTGTGGCGGGAACCATGAGCGGAAGGATTGCCGTTTCCGTGATGCTAGGTGTAGAACATGCAGAAAGACTGGACACATCGCCAGGGTCTGTAGATCTGCGACGTCAGGAGCAACTGGATCACCTAGATCGGCGTTTCGCAGACCATCCACCGCGACTCATCTCCTAGAGGACTGCAACTACCTCACGGAAATCAATGGGAAGACTGTGCAGTTCCCAGCGCAAGGCAAGACACATGTGAAGGTGAAGATTGAGGGTCAGCCGTGCAACATGGAGGTGGACTCCGGATCTGGATTCACCATCGTTTCAGACCAGACCGCGAGGACGTTTTTCCCTGGGGGTAAGTTTCCCTCTCTGGAGCCCTTCCCGACAACCTTGCAATCATACTCAGCGGGCCGCATCCACATTTTGGGAATGTGTGCCGTGAAAGTACAGTTCCGGGACAAACAGGCTGTGCTCAAACTGGTGATTGCAAAGGGGAGTCGCCCCAGTCTCCTGGGCACTGACTGGTTCCCCGCCCTGGGACTGAGTATATCAGGGCTTAATTCAATCCAAACCTCCCCTGAGATGGGCGAGGCGTTATGCAAGGAATTTGCTGAACTCTTTAATGGGAAACTGGGTTGTTATAAAGGGCCCCCAATTGACTTTGAGCTGGACCCCGGGGTGGCCCCAATCCGACTCAAACCAAGGCGAGTGCCGTTTGCACTGCAACCCAAGATTGAGGCAGAACTGGATAAATTGGTCAAGCAGGGAGTTCTCTCACCCGTGGACTCTGCCAAGTGGGAAACTCCAATAGTTACACCCCTTAAAGCTAATGGGGAAGTTAGGATCTGTGCAGATTACAAATGTACTATCAATAAGGCACTCAGGGGAAACTCATACCCCATTCCAGTCGTCTCACAGCTGTTGGCAAAACTGGCTGGGGGCAAGGTTTTCGCCAAAATTGACCTAGCACAAGCTTACCAACAGCTGCCAGTAACCCCACAATCAGCAGAAGCACAGACTATCGTAACTCAGAAAGGGGCGTTCAGAGTTAACAGATTACAGTTTGGAGTTTGTGTGGCACCAGGGATTTTTCAAGGGCTAATGGAGCGCCTGTTAAGGGGTCTGCCAGGGGTTTTGCCATTTTTTGATGACGTTCTGATTGCTGGAAAAGACCCCCAGGAACTGACTGAGCGTGTCCGTGCAGTGTTACTCAAGTTCAAGGAGGTGGGGCTGCAACTGAAAAAGGAAAAATGCAGTTTTGGGGTGCCAACTGTGGACTTCTTGGGTTTTAAAATTGACGCAGCAGGCATCCACCCCACGGAGGCTAAAATTAAGGCCATCACTGAAGCACCACGCCCACAGAACAAGACGGAGTTGCAGTCATTCCTGGGACTTATTAACTTTTATCACTCATTCTTACCCCAGAAAGCTTCGGTAGCTGAACCGTTGCATAGATTATTGCAGAAAAAGAATGTGTGGCGTTGGGGTCAGGCACAGCAGAAGGCTTTTGACTCCTTGCGAGGAATGCTGACTAGCAGGAGCGTCCTTGCTCATTATGATGAGTCGAAGCCACTGGTCCTGGCATGTGATGCCTCTCAATATGGGCTGGGGGCTGTGCTGAGCCATAGGGAACTGGATGGGTCGGAAAAGCCCATCTCTTTCTATTCCCGTACATTGTCGCCCACGGAGCGCAACTATGCTCAAATTGATAAAGAAGCACTGGCAATTGTGGCAGGGATCAAAAAGTTCTATGACTATGTGTATGGTCGCCATTTCTCCATTGAAACGGACCACAAGCCACTGTTAGGGTTGTTCAACCCAAACAAACAAACGCCACAAATCCTCTCCCCCAGAATGTTGCGCTGGTCTATATTCCTGAATGGGTTCCAGTACACCCTGACCCATGTGCCGGGAAAAAGGTTGGGCCACGCTGATGCATTGAGTCGATTGCCCCTTCCTGGTGGGAGCGATGCGGATCCTGCCCCAGCGGAACGCATCATGATGCTAGAAACGCTTCCAGGGGCCCCTGTAACTGCTACTGAAATAGCTAAGAGAACAAGGAAAGATGCCGTTCTCTCCCGTGTGCTCACTTGGGTGGGGAGGGGGTGGCCAGGTGGCCCGCATGAAGAAAAATTCAGGCCTTATGCAACAAGGCAGCATGAGTTATCCTTGCACAAGGGTTGTCTCCTGTGGGGAGACAGGGTGATCATCCCAGCACCACTGAGAAACAGGGTTCTAGAGACGCTTCACATGGGACATCCGGGAATGGTCAGGATGAAGTCTCTAGCCCGATGTTATGTGTGGTGGCCGGGAATGGACCATGAGGTTGAACAGTGGGTACGGACATGCAAGGCATGCCAAGAGGTGCGCCCAGAAGTGGCCAGAGCACCGGTCCACTGGTGGGAGCAGTCCAGGACTCCCTGGAGCCGGCTGCACATAGATTTTGCTGGGCCATTCCAAGGGAAGGTTTTTTTGGTTATAGTTGATGCGTATTCCAAATGGTTAGAAGTAGCTATGGTGCCCAGCATGTCATCAGCCGCAGTGATCAAAGTGTTGAGACGGCTGTTTGCGACCCACGGGTTGCCCGAGACCATCGTGTCAGATAATGGAGCAGCTTTTGTATCTCAAGAATTCAGGGCATTCTTGGCAGATAACTTCATAAGAGGGGTCACATCAGCTCCCTTTCACCCATCCTCCAATGGGCAGGCTGAGCGCATGGTACGAACAGCCAAAGGATCCATTGCGCGTTTAATGGAGGGTGACTGGTCGGCTCGCATCGCCCGAATGTTGTTTTTGCAGCATGCGACGCCGTGTACTGCTACGGGCAAGTCGCCAGCGGAGCTGCTCCTAGGTAGAAGGCTGGTAACTGTGCTGGATTATGTCCACCCAGACAAGGTGCCAAACCACAATTCAAGAGCACCCCCACAGGCCGAGAGTGACACAACAAGGTATCTCGCCCCTGAAGATCTGGTCTGGGTGAGAAACTATGCACGAGGTCCACGGTGGGTGGCAGGTGTGATCACCCGGGCTAGTGGACCTGTGTCCTATTACGTAACTTTGGAAAATGGGCAGGTTTGGAGGAGACATATAGATCAGCTGAGGCGCCGGGCGCCCAGTAGGGAGGAGTCAGATGCGGAGAATGTACAGGCTGAGGATACTCCTCCCCCTGCTAATGACACACAGCTGCAAGGCCAGAGTGGAAATGGCCCAGAGATGCAGGCACCAGAGGTTTCAGCAAATGAACCTGGTCCTGCTAGTCCTCATGAGGATGAGGAACAGGTAGGGGACTCTGAGCTGTCTGAGACTCCCTCTGTTCCTGACACAACGACTACAATAGCCCCTCCACCGCAGGTAATACCTAATCCTGTACCTGCCACACCTGTTGTCAGGAGGTCAAGAAGAAGTCGCAGCACCCCACAGTATCTAAGGGATTACGTGTGTTGTGCTCACTAGGGGGGAAGGGGTGTTGTGTATTGATTCAAAGGTTATCTCTGTATTACTATTGTCTGTAAAGTAACTGCATTCCTGTTCCAGAAGGAACAGCTTCTATTGGTTTATTCAAGCTGCTGTATTTGGATCCTCAGCTTTATTGGTTCCCACCAAAAAGCTGCTGTGTGATTGCTTGAGATTGTTCCCTCCAAAATGTATCTTTTCCTTGCCATGTCTCTGTCCCTATAAATGTAGCCCCCCTCCCTCCTTCCCTCAGTCTTGTCTTGTTGCCTGAATAAAGAGTTGTTACATGAAGACGCTGTCTCCTTGCCTGCAATGTCAGAGAGCTGAAATCACTAGCTGAAATCATTAGCCCCACGCTACTACACCTGGGTTCATTTGTGTGTTCAGACCTTATAACCTTACCCCAAATAAATTCAGACAAGACTCAAATTTTGGTTTGGTTTTTAGCAGAATTTAGGCCACAACAAAATAAAAAATAAAAAAATTCCTTAGTATGAGCTTTCGTGTGCATGCACACTTCTTCAGATACTGCATGCACACGAAAGCTCATACCAAAAACAAACTTAGTTGGTCTCTAAGGTGCTACTGGAAGGATTTGTTTTGTTTTGACTATGACAGACCAACACGGCTACCTACCTGCAATTAGGCCACAACTTTGATTACAGCAAGTGATTGGTTGCATAAGCTCTGGTTCAACTAGCTCCCTGCCATGCAGGTAGCGCTGACCCAGGGTTCCAGTATAGGTCAGCCAAGGGTGAACACCTGGATAAGAGGAAAGCCGGGCTTTCCGGATAGAGCAAAGTGCTCTATCCACCACCCAAATGTCCCCCCGGACTCAGGCATGGGCACAGCCCCCTCTCAGGAGTTGACCAAACCATTGAGTCCCTGGATTTCTTTAACGGAATACCCTTCACATAGCGATGGCGAGAGCGTTCTCCCATCCCTATCACCTGAACCAGAGCCTATCCCCAACCTTACAAGTTGTGACAATTTGCTACGCGGCAGGCAAAACCCAAATGGCAACAGCCAATCAGCCAAGTGGGGAAAATTCCTGCCGTGCCCCTGTCCCAACGACAGACGACACACGACAGCATAGCAAGGTCAGGTGCAAAAGCCCTAAAAGTAGAGAGAGGTGGGCAGGTGTTCCGATCCACGCACCGAAAGAGGGAGCTCTGGGTCATGTGCATGGGTATAAATAGGGCCCTCGATCCGTTTAGCTTCAGCAACAGGTGCCTTCCAATCATTTACTTTAGGGGCTGTCACTGAAGGCATTTCTCTTTTATTCCTCTGTGCTTAGTTAGCTAGGGTTGCCATATTTCAAGAAGTAAAAATTGTTCAGCTTTTTCGCGAGGTTGCCTGACATGGAAGAGGCATCTGTTTTATCAGGATCAGTTAGCTACACTGGTTAGTGAGCTCTGATCCACAAGTATTACATTTACCTGTATGGATATTCTATCAAAAATTAATTGGTATGTATTCCTCATTGATTAATTTTTCCATTATTTAATATGCAGGTTGCTCAGTATTATTTTTGTTGTCATTCGTTTTATGTAATATATTGAATTTCATCATCAGCTGACGAAGATCCATCTTCAAAACAGTTGATTCAATCCGGATATACTGTTCTGCTTGTTTGCTGGTTGCTATTGAGTTCTTCACGTTGGAACACCCACCACCACAATACTTTTGGACATCATCCATTGAAAGGCATCCCACCTGCGTCGTGGTGTTCCCTCCCAGAAATTCATTAATCGGGTTCTCCAAGGAGAGCACGCATTGCGGTGGGGCCTGCTAATTCGCCCCTCACTGTTGCTGGGGGGTTTTTTGACTTTGGCCTCAACTCTGATTGGCCCTGGGTTGTTGTAGGGTAAGGGTAAATGTTGCAATTTTGCCTGGGTTTGCTGGGGTTTATAACCCCTGTGCACGCTAGGTTAATTCCTCTTTGCTGCGTGCAACGGATCTCCCGCCCGTCCTCTCCCTATTTTTAGGCCCCTGCGTTGACCTTGCTATGCCTGTCATGGGGTCGTCTGCCGGTGGGGTAGGGGCCTGGTAGGAATTTTTCCAGTTGGCTGATTGGCTGGTGCCTTCTGGGTTTCGCCTACTGCACAGCAATTGTAAGGTTGGCGGTTAGGCATTGGTTCGTATGTGTTCGTTACTGGAGGTTCGTTGCTGGAGGTTGCTGCTGCGCGGGGAATTCCGTTAAAGGAATCCAGGGGCTCACCTTTGCTTGTCCGTATCCCTCCGCTTGGGGGCCAGGGCCATCGCAAGAGCTCCTGGGAGTATGTGTGGGGCAGGTTGTAGAGTCTTGACCCCGCTCATAATCTCAACCCCAATAAGTGCTCTCCCATACTGACGGCTGTCAGTTCTGTCCCTTAGGGGGCAGATAGCCTGAACCAATGCTTATGCAACCACTCACATCGTTTTGTATTTCAATAAAGTTGTGGCCAAAATCATGCCAAAAACCAAACCATAATTACTGTCTGTGGTGTGTGTTATTTTGGGGGGTGAATTGGGGGACCTCGACACGCAATGCTGACTACTTCTTGATTATGGACTGATATATACATTATTTGGAAACTGATGATTTGTAAATTTTGGATGACATTCTAACCACTAATAATAATAAATTTACTACATTTATTAGCCACGTGTTGCGGCTGTATGGCCTAAGTTAGCAGAAGCCCTACTCTGCACCTCCCATCAGCAATGGGGTGGAAATAGACAAATGCTTCCTTTCTGGAGCATAGAGTGATAAAGCTGTTAGTATGCAGTCTGTGGATTAACAGCCACTAGGAGTGGGCAATATTCCCCCCCTCCTCATTTGTAGTTTGTTAAGGGTGCTGGACATTGTAGCTCTGTGAGTGGTCTCCTAACAACTCTCAGCACTCTCAACAAACTACAGTTCCCAGGGTTCTTTGGGAGAAGTCATTACTGTTAAAAGTGGCAAGAGATTGCTTTAAATGTATAGTGTGACCGTAACCCCTGAAAATGGGACCCATTTAGAACTTGTCTCACTCAAAGCAAACAAGCAAGCAAGCAACAAACAAACAAAAAACCCTTCACCCCATTTTTCTGCTTCTTATTTATTGATATTTAACTTCAGTGTTCATTTCATGCCCACTTTTCTATCGGGTTGCCATGAGCAAAACCAACCTATTTAGGGCACTTATACTATGTGCATTAATGGTCTGGTTCCCGTGATACTCACCCCCCTCCCCCAACAACTCATTGCCAGGTCTTTTAAAGACATGCACACCCCCTTCTCATTACTCTCGGTCTGCTTTGAATGCCCCTTGTTATTTTATTATTTGTTTATAAAGCTCCCTTTGTTTGCAAATGCTCTGATGCAAGTTTATTGACTAGATTTTTAATCTGGCACTATAAAGGCACTTTTAAACTCTGTTTTTTTGTGGGGGGGCTTTGCAGAGATGGAATTCCTTTGGATCAGGTCCTCACGAGAGCTTGATGGACTGGCACTATTAGCTAAAGCGTGTTCTCCTTCATGGAGAGCACGTGTTGCTGTGGGGGCCAGCAAGTCACCCCTCTGGTGCTGGGCGGGATCGGATAGATGGCCACAGTTCCGATTGGGCCCTGGGTTGTTGTTGGGGAGATTTAAGTGTTGCAATTTGTGATGGACAGCCCAGCGGGTATATAACCCTTGGCACGCCCTGTGATGTTCCTCTTTGCTGCGTGCAACGGATCTTCCGCCCTTCCTCTCCCTTTTATTAGGCCTCTGTGTATGACCTTGCTATGCCTGTCATGGGGTCGTCTGCTGTTGGGGCAGGGGCCTGGTAGGAATTTTTCCAGTTGGCTGATTGGCTGGTGCCTTCTGGTTTTCGCCTACTGCGTAGCAATTAGTCACAACTTGTAAGGTTGGCGGTTAGGCATTGGTTATTGTGTTCGTTGGTGGAGGGGTAAAGATTGGCTGTGTCTGCCCCTCCAATGCTGCTGCTGCGTGGGGAATTCCATTAAAGGAATCCAGGGGCTCGCCATGTTTTTGTCCATATCCCCCGGTCGGGGGCCAGGGCCACGCAAGAGCCCCTGGGAGCATTTGGGGAGAGACGTTGGGTCTGACCCCCGACCTCTCTTTTCTCTCTCCCCTAAGTGTTTTCCCTTTACTGACGGTCGTCAGTTCTGTCCCCAGTGGGACAGATAGTCTAAACCAATGCCTATGCAACCACTCACATATCATGTATTTCAATAAAGTTGTGGCCAAAATTATGCCAAAACCCAAAACCTATATTACTGTCTGAGGTGTGAGTTATTTGAGGGGTGGTTGGGGGACCTCGACACGCAAAGCAGCCCATTCTTTCTCCTGGCTCTTGCTATTCAGGCTGGATGTGATGCATCCTGGTGGACGGTTATCCAATGCAATCCAACCTCCCTCACGGTTGCGTGAAGTAGAGGCATGGCTGACCATGGACTGGAAGAAAGACTGACATTTGTGTGACAAAATACGTAGCTTGGGTATTGCTCTGGAGAGCCTCGAAGTATGTGATGAAAGCTACATACCCCAAACAAGCAAGCAGCAGCTTTTAGGACCATGAAAAACAGCGTTTGTCTCCTCACACTCTGTTCCCCAGAGGCCCTAGGCATAATTACTTCTTTCGGATTTTGTGCCAATTACCTAAAAGACCTACTACTTCCTTCCCAATGAAGAGTTTTTATGCTAGCACGACTAAATGCTTTCCCCTCTGTAGTGACCACAGGTAAAAAGGTAAAGGTAAAGTGTCCAGTCGCAGACGACTCTGGGGTTGCGGCGATCATCTTGCTTTATTGGCCGAGGAAGCCAGCGTACAGCTTCCGGGTCATGTGGCCAGCATGACTAAGCCGCTTCTGGCGAAACCAGAGCAGCGCACGGAAACGCTGTTTACCTTCCCACTGCACCGGTACCTATTTATCTACTTGTACTGTGTGCTTTCGAACTGCTAGGTTGGCAGGAGCAGGGACCAAGCAACAGGAGCTCACCCCGTTGCGGGGATTCGAACTGCCGACCTTCTGATCGGCAAGCCCTAGGCTCTGTGGTTTAACCCACAGCGCCACCCGCTATCCGTGACCACAGGTAGATACTTGCAAATTCCTTATCAAGCCCACCTGTATGCCTGTAATCAGGGAGGACCAGATTCACTGGACCATATTCTTTTGGACTGCCCTTTGCACAGCAGACTCTGCAAGCAGATGCTGAGCAAAGTATTGGATTTACGACCCACGGCTCCGAGAGAAAGCTAAATGAGGTTGCGCCTAGCAGATAGGGACAAGGACATTACTGCCATCTTACCCAAAAGGGTTTTGAATGAATCATCCCTCTAGGGAATAGACAGGGTGAAGCGACTCCTGTCGCTTTTAAATTTATCCTAGTGTTTTGAAATGTTTTAACTCGTAATGCCAATAAAGGTATTTGTATTGTATTGTATTGACTGACATACAATACAAGGAGCTTCCAATACAAGGAGCAAAATGGGGAAGGAAACCCTGGGGGATTATCTGGAACTTATACCAGGCCAAGTTGTAAAGCAAAAAATGTGTATATCTGGAGAAATACACATTGAAATGCTGATTCATTTTGTGAGGACTTTTAAAAAATGCAAACTGATATGGAATTGTGACAAACTGGGCTTAAGACTGGAAAAATGAAAAACCATGAGAAATCAACATTGGTTGATCCATCCATCCTTACCCAAGAGTCAACATCATAGCACCAGCTAAGGCTACCGGTATTTCCCATCCATGTGTTGGTTTGTCCGATGGATGGTCATGAGGCAGAAAAATGCACTGCAGGCTAGGATGTCATGGTGGAAGAAAACTCCCTTTTGCAGAAGCCCTCCTTTCCCCCTTGTAATACGTCATAGCACCATAAGCCTTTCATTTGTCGCTGGAGATGTGTTTCTCTCAGTGCAAAGAGTAAGCAAAGTAATATTCTGGAACATCACCAAATACAGTTCACAGTCATGTCAAAGGAGGCTGAATGGAAGGGAACAGGAGCTCCTTGTGGGCTCCCAGGTTTAATATTCTGCTTCACCAAGTCATTGAAGCATAGCTGTCAACTTTCGGATTTGAAAATAAGGGATCAGCAGCCTCACCTGTCCCGGAGACAGTCTACAGTTCTCGGGGACAGTCCACGCCGCGCTAAGCCCTCCAGGCTACAAATAAATTTACACCAGGCTACACACCATCATCTTTCCCCACCTCAGGGTCTCTTTTCCAGGGAGTCTTCTCTTCTCATGCGATGCTTCAGGATCCGTCCTTCCGGTGAGCAGCCAGGGCCGATGTCCTTCAGAATGGATCGGTTTGATCTTCTTGCAGTCCACGGGACTCCAGCACCACAATTCAAAAGCGTCAATTCTTCATGGGGGGATTGATCAGGTTCACTCTTTTGGCTCTCTGGCATCCATTAATGACTTATTATACAAACGTGTTGCAGACTTTGCATCCTTTAACACTCTTTTGGAAGGACCATTTGTATTTGTGGGCTGGGCCAGAGTGGTTGATTTTACATGCAAGCAAAGCACAAACAGCGCCGTTGTCTAATGACATCCTATTCTCTGTAACTATTGGTGAGCAACGCAGGCGAGCAACGCAGCTGAGGAGCCTCCCTGGCCAGCAGGGAGGGAGAGGAGCTGCTTCCTTTGAAATCCGGGAAATTTACGGGATATCTAACAATCCGCGATAGCAGCGGGAAACGGCGTTGGAATAAGGGAATTTCCCACCAAAAAGGGGAAACAGCGAAAAACGGTGCTGGAATAAGGGAATTTCCCGCCAAAGGTTGACAGCTATGCATTGAAGTCATAACCAAGTCATAACAGGCTTGAAGAAGGCTTCTGTCTTAGGTTAGATCTTAGGTTCAAGGCCTAGTTCCAGCCCAGGTTGAGGATAGTGTCTTGATAGTGCCTCCTTATGTCCTCAAAGCCACTGTCAGTCAAGGAGAGAACTAAATATTCTGGGCTGGTGTGTGCTTAAAGGAGTCTTATTAACCCCAAGCAGGAGAGGACAGAAAGAGACTGTACATGCCAATGACTCATTGGAGAATAAGGGATTTAAAAGAGATGTAGGAAAGCTGAACTCTAATCTGAGAACATCTGCTGCTAACTCGCCTAGTCTATTAAAGTAAAATCATGATAATGCTCACATGTGCTGTCAGATCTGCCAGATACCAGTTATTTATTAAGGACAGCCTCTTATAGAGCTCTGATAGTCTATTAACATTGGGCTGGGAAGGTATCCAAACAAAGCTGTTTTTTTATTGGAGGAAACAACTAGGGAAATAATTTCCCCAGCATCAGAGTATTATTGACATCAGTCTCCTCACTCTTTAAAAGAGAAAGATCCCTGAATGCAACGTAGCGTGCAATGATATCATCTCAAATTGTGCAGTTATCAATCTTAAGCTCTCTAAAACACTGGCCCACTTTCCTCCCATCACAACAGAGCCATCTTCTTATTTAAGGTGGATTAAGAACGTAAGAGTCTGCCTGGATCAAGCCCTATAGTCCAGCATCCTGTTCCACAGTGACCAACCACATGTCTGTGGGAGACTTATGGTTGGGATCGGAGTTGGTTTCCAGCAACTGGCCTTCAGAGGCATACTGCCTCCAACAGAGGTGGCCAGTGCTGGATTTAGAGTGGTGCAGGCAGTTCCTCTGCACAGAGCCCCAAGCTGAGGGGGTGCAAAATTGAGAAGATCCATTGGGATGCCAAATTTTGACCTTACACAGGGTGCCATATTATGAAGTCTGCCCCTGGCAGAGGTAGAACACAGTCGCCATGATTAGCGCTCTACGTGGGGCTACCTTTGAAGGTGACCCGGAAACTGCAATTAATCCAGAATGCGGCAGCTAGACTGGTGACTGGGAGTGGCCGCTGGGACCACATAACACCGGTCCTGAGAGAACTACATTGGCTCCCAGTATGTTTCCGAGCACAATTCAAAGTGTTGGTGCTGACCTTTAAAGCCCTAAATGGCCTCTGTCCTGTATACCTGAAGGAGTGTCTCCACCCCCACTGATCCAGCGCCGAGGGCCTTCTGGCGGTTCCCTCACTGCGAGAAGCAAAGCTACAGGGAACCAGGCAGAGGGCCTTCTCGGTAGTGGCGCCCGCCCTGTGGAACGCCCTCCCAGTAGAAGTCAAAGAGATAAACAACTATCTGACATTCAGAAAATACCTCAAGGCAGCCCTGTTTAGGGAAGTTTTTAACCTGTGACATTTTAATGTATTTTAATATCCATTGGAAGCCACCCAGAGTGGCTGGGGGGACCCGGCCAGATGGGCGGGGTACAAATAATAAATTATTATTATTAGTAGTAGTAGTAGCCCTTGGTAGCCTTATCTTCCATGAATGTATCTTATTGTCTTTTAAAGCCATCCAAGTTGGCGGCCATCACTGCTTCTTGTGGGAGTGAGTTCCATAGTTTAACTATAAAATAAGGTAAAGGGACCCCTGACCATTAGGTCCAGTCGTGTCCGACTCTGGGGTTGCGGCGCTCATCTCGCTTTATTGGCTGAGAGCCGGCGTACAGCTTCCAGGTCATGTGGCCAGCATGACAAAGCCACTTCTGGCGAACCAGAGCAGTGCACGGAAACGCCGTTTACCTTCCCGCCAGTGCAGTTCCTATTTATCTACTTGCACTTTGATGTGCTTTTCGAACTGCTAGGTGGGCAGGAGCTGGGACCGAGCAACGGGAGCTAACCCTGTCGCAGAGATTCGAACTGCCGACCTTCTGATCAGCAAGCCCTAGGCTCTGTGGTTTAATCCACAGCACCACCTGGGTCCCTAGTTTAACTATAGACGGTGTGAAGATTGACTGGGGGGAAGTTATGATTGGGAGATGTATTGCCAGTGGTGCCAACACACAAGGGTCTTATGCTATGCATGTGCCACAACAGAACATGCAGGGCAGAATAGATGCACAATAAAACAAGCATGGAGCAGTTGGCAGGGAAGGATAAGGTTGAAAGCAGCAATGGTCAGCTGTGATGAAATCTGGAGTGCTTTATCAAGACAACTCCTTGTCCATTGGTGTGCATTGGTGTGCAGTGTGCTGTATTTCTCCTTCACTGGCTGCTGCTTAGCTACTGGGCTAAGTTCCAAGGTGCTAGTTTTGGTGCATAAAGCCCTGTATAGCTTGGGACCAGGATGCCCAAAAGATCATCTCATCCCTTATATACCCAATAGATCACTGCACTCTGCAGATGAAGACCTCCTGCCAGATTCCATCTTATCGGGAGGCCCATTCCGCACAGCGTCAGAATTGGGCCTTTAGTACTGTGGCCCCTACCCTTTGGGATTCCCTCCCCTTGAATATTAGACAAACCCAGGGCCAACCCAAGAGAGATGTGGGCATCTGAGACGAACCACAAAATGGTGCCCTCCCCTGTCAGGGAAGAAGAGTGATGATCTAAATTGGGAACAAGGAGAGGAATCCAATCAACCTTACCTGATAGCTGAAGTAGGAATCAAAGGCCATTGTGTGGTAGGCAGGGGAACACAATCTGAATCACACAAGGTGGGTGCAGAACCCAGGAAACCCTAGAGGACAACCCCTGCCATTTCCTCCCTAGAAGTGGAGGTGACCACCAGTGCCAAGGTGGTGGCAGGTATGAGGTCCCAGGAGTGTGTGGTAGCAGCATTGGGCAATGAATTCCTTGGGGACTAGATCTGCTGCCCCTGTGGATCCTGCCATCTGAGACTGATCCTATAGACAGTGTTTTGTGTTTGGTAATTGTTTTTAAGATTTTCAATAAAGTTCATAATAAAAAAAGCCACTGAAAATCAAGGAGAACAAACAGGGACGCTCTCCCCTTGTACATTCATAGGATAAAAACCATACTAAAACAATGTGAGAGCTGGACCATAAAGAAGGTTCATCGCCAAAGAATTGATGCTTTTGAATTATGGTGCTGGAGGAGACTCTTGAGAGTCCCATGGACTGCAAGAAGATCAAACCTCTCCATTCTGAAGGAAATCATCCCTGAAGGACAGATCCTGAAGCTGAGGCTCCAATACTTTGGCCACCTCATGAGAAGAGAAGACTCCCTGGAAAAGACCCTGATGTTGGGAAAGATGGAGGCCACAAGGAGAAGGGGATGACAGAGGACGAGATGGTTGGACAGTGTTCTCGAAGCTACCAACATGAGTCTGACCAAACTGCGGGAGGCAGTGGAAGATAGGAGTGCTTGGCGTGCTCTGGTCCATGGGGTCACAAAGAGGCGGACACGACTAAACGACTAAACAACAAACAACAACAACAACAAAACAATGTTGCCTGCCATGTTGAGATGGCACCCCATTTCATTTACTGTGGCACAAAAGGTCAACAGGCCAATGAAGAAGAGGCTGGGAATTGCATGCGCCTTTAACTACTCTTCCTCGGTCTGAAGTAATCCATCACTTCATGAGAGGAGAAACCATAGCCGGATGAGAGCAAATTAGTGCACAAAAGTTTCTTGGATCGGATCAAGTATGAAAAATAAAGTGCCAGAAAAGGATTTGGACCTTGTCAGAGCACAGATCCTGAACTGTGTTAGAAGTGAGCTAGTGGGGGGAAACCCATTTTCTTTGCATGAAGAAAGAATTAAAAGCTAATCAGGATAAAACCGAGTGCATGAAGACAAGAAGAGTGGGTGAGATCAGATATAGAGGTGCAGGGCTACACAGCTGGTGTTCTGGCAGGCATCACTTTGATATCTTCTTGCCTAGCCAAGAAGAGCTCATCTAAAGCCATCCAAAACATTGTATATCTTCATTGATGTGTAACAGATGAGGAATCAACTAAGTATTAAGAACATAAGTATTGCCTTGTTGGATCGGACCAAAGGCCCTCCAGTCCAGCATTCTGTTTCCAATAGTAGCAAGCCAGATGCCTCTGAAAGTTCACAAACAGGATATGAAGGTGATGGTTGTCTCCTATTGTTTGTCCTCACCATCTGGTACTCAGATGAAAACTACCTCTGAACACTGATATAATATCGAGAAGCCAGATCAAACACACCGAGTGCACTGCAGCACAACCTCACTCCTGATGCAGGGAGTTCTTGAGGCATTCACAAAAAATCTAAAACCAAAATTGGTTGGTTGTAATGTGTTTTGTCTCTGTGTATGAGGGTATGTGTGTTAACCATATCGATTTGCATGCTGTTGAGGGGTGGGGATTGGTTGTCATCTTGCTGGCTTGCATATGTAGTAAATGTACCCACACCAGGGTGATCGATCAAATTTTATTACGGTCATAGACCAGCATTTAAAATCTGAAAAGTGCTTTACAGAGCTAAAAGAAATTAAAACACAGAATGAATATAGCAGTCTAAAAATTTAAAAGGGGCTAAAAATATCCAAGAGGGGGGTCCAGCTTGCATTTTCCCAGCTTCTGCTCAAGGTTTTCATTCCATTCCCGAACAGAAGAGCTGCTACCCACAGCCCAACACCACGTTCAATACTCTGGGGAGGTCAGGGACTGAACAAGAGATCTTCTACATACAAAGCCACTGAGCAGTGTCTCCTCCAAAGTAAATGAGGGTGTGGAGCCAGAACTGTTTGACCTCCACTTTGCTTCGGAGCTTTCTGCATCAAATCACATACAGATTGACCCTATCGCCCCGGGGGCTCACTGCGACTGTTTTCCCCGCTGACCGGTTTGTTCTGGGAGGATAGACTGTGCCTGCAAATCTGCGTGCAGAATCTAGCTACTATCCGGGTTATGTTTTGATCTTTGCCTAGTAAAAGGGCATTTAGTTTAGTCTTATCTGGAAGGTCAGCTAACCTCTCCAATAGGGGGGCAATGATGTCTCTGCGCGCCTTGTCGTAAAAAGGGCATCTAAAGAATAGATGCCCGGGGCTACCTACTTCCCCCAGTGGGCAGGAGCAGAGTCTCTGATCATATGGGATCTAAGTTTGTTCTTGGTATGAGCTTTCGTGTACATGCACACTTCTTCAGATACACACTGAATACTGAATACTGTGTATCTGAAGAAGTGTGCATGCACACGAAAGCTCGTACCAAGAACAAACTTAGTTGGTCTCTAAGGTGCTACTGGAAGGAATTCTTTTATTTTGTTTCAACTACGGCACACCAACACTGCTACCTACCTGTAAATGGTACATACAGAGCATCTGTTCTCAAGTCATAGAATCCTTCTGACAAGTCAGCCATATTCTGAGTGAGACATTACTGTTATAGTCAACAGGGGGATGAGGGAAAAGAGATGTGCAAAGAGAGATGGGAAGAAGAGATGGATTTGATATCCCCCTTTATCACTAATCGAAGGAGTCTCAAAGCGGCTAACATTCTCCTTTTTTATAATTTTTTATTTTGTATGTACCATTGTTACCCAAGAAAATATTTTAATAAAAGCATTAATAAAAAAATTAGAGTACCACTTAGGATAAGCTTATTTAGTTGTGTCCTTTCCCATGACTCACAATCTCTTTGTTGATCATTCCTGTTAAGGATCATTGTATATTTATTTCATAATGCATAGAATTGGATAATGTAACATGAATAATGTAAATGTAATGAAAATAAATGTTGTCAAGTGGGGAAAAAATCCCTGTTCAATAGTAGTGGATATGTTGAAAAGGAGGAAATGCTGAACAGGAGGAGGGGGAGCTGCTTGCGCCATTCATGAATGAGTCTCTCTTCTTAAGCTGCTCAGTCAAACAATGAGACCAGGCATAGGCAAACTCAGCCCTCCAGATGTTTTGGGACTACAATTCCCATCATCCCTGACCTCTGGTCCTATTAGCTAGGGATGATGGGACTTGTAGTCCCAAAACATCTGGAAAAATACTGACATGTGGGTCACATGTGAAGAGGCTACAGTCTTTCCATGCTATATTTG
Organism: Darevskia nairensis; assembly: GCA_034642065.1. Lineage (NCBI taxonomy): Eukaryota > Metazoa > Chordata > Lepidosauria > Squamata > Lacertidae > Darevskia > Darevskia nairensis. The sequence continues at coordinate 144,266 of JAWWNI010000568.1, read as the reverse complement.
CCCTGAGGAAAAATGAGTAGCAACTCACTCAACACACTCACCATACAGGAAATCATAGGAAAGAAGATGTTAAATTGTACCTGCCGTTTCTTGTTTCATTCTGGAATTAAGAACCCACCCTGCCCATGAATATTTGTATAAATTTGAGATCAAAATGTGCTAAGGGGCGTTCCCTTGACAGGTGAAAGTAGTTAATCCAGGAAAACCAGATTTGTTAGTCAAATATTCATAAATATAGCTCTCCCAGATTAATTACAGATTAGGTTCTCATGATTAGGGGCTTGTAGGCCTTTGTGTGTTGTTGCTGCTGCTGTAATTATGGGCACATTGGGATCCTACAGATGGTTGAGATGGTTGCACCTCGGCCAAGTAAGGTTGCACTTTTCCTGCCCAGTCTCTTTTCAGATTTGCAGGAAGTGGCTGAGAAAACACAAAGAAAGCCTTTTCATTGCAGTTTGGTATTGAACCAATAGTTATACTTTCATTAATTCTGTTCTTTGTCCTGGAAATATATGTGTGTGTCTGACAATTCTGAAGAGTGCCAAATATGTCAGCTTGTCGTCATCCGAGGCATTAAAAACTTTTAAAGAAGTTTAAAACAACAACAACACACAACCTCCAATGGAAATATTTGCTTTGACTCTTGACTATGACTTCTCTAGCCCAAGCAGCCAGCTGGAATAAAAATCAATTAGGCTTCCCCCCATCCCATAAGCCCTCATTTGTATTTGAGTGATGATAGACTAAGACATGCTCTAACGGATTTATGCTTCTTCTCATAGAAGTCTGGGGTTTTTCCCATGCAATCAGGTGGATCCACATGGAAAAGGGATTTATTAAAGTTATACCATCCCAAACCATTCATCTTTCCATCAGGAGGCAATTTGGGGGCAGTAACTACATTAAAATCTAAATAAAAATTATTTACAACAAAACAAAACTACGCTACAATAAGAACATGTGAATTAGGTTTAAAGGTAAAGGGACCCGTGTCCGTTAGGTCCAGTCGCGGACGACTCTGGGGTTGCGGTGCTCATCTCGCTTTATTGGCCGAGGGAGCTGGCGTACAGCTTCTGGGTCATTTACCGGAACGCCATTTACCTTTCCGCCAAAGTGGTACCTATTTATCTACTTGCACTTTGACTTGCTTTCGAACTGCTAGGTGGGCAGGAGCTGGGACCGAGCAATGGGAGCTCACCCCGTCGCGGGGATTCGAACCGCCGACCTTCTGATCGGCAAGCCCTAGGCTCTGTGGTTTAACCCACAGCGCCACAGGTTTCTCTCACCACTAAAAGAGCACAAGCAAACAACAGAGAACCTGCACAAAAGACGCTGACACCTAACCCTGCATATATTAAGTAAAATAGAAATACCGCCACCCCATCCTACCCATCTCCCCATCCTACCCACACCTCTCCCCCTTCTCTCCCTAATGTCTCAACAAACGAAACTGCTGTATAAAAATGTTACATGGAAAGAACAAGAAAGGGACAATGCATATACCTTTGTAAATCAAGAAAATCCTTAATAAAAAAATTACAAAAAACAAAAAAAACATTGCTGTTTAGACAAGCCTACCCAGAAGCTCAAAATTTAGACAAGCCTACCCAGAAGGTTCAAAATTGGGAAAGGAGTACGACAAGGCTGTATATTGTCTCCCTGCTTATTTAACTTATATGCAGAATTCATCATGCGAAAGGCTGGACTGGATGAATCCCAAACCGGAATTAAGATTGCCAGAAGAAGTATCAACAACCTCAGATATGCTGATGATACAACCTTGATGGCAGAAAGTGAGGAGGAATTAAAGAACCTTTTAATGAGGGTGAAAGAGGAGAGCGCAAAATATGGTCTGAAGCTCAACATCAAAAAAACTAAGATCATGGCCACTGGTCCCATCACCTCCTGGCAAATAGAAGGGGAAGAAATGGAGGCAGTGAGAGATTTCACTTTCTTGGGTTCCATGATCACTGCAGATGGTGACAGCAGTCACGAAATTAGAAGACGCCTGCTTCTTGGGAGAAAAGCAATGACAAACCTAGACAGCATCTTAAAAAGCAAAGACATCACCTTGCCAACAAAGGTCCGTATAGTTAAAGCTATGGTTTTCCCAGTAGTAATGTACGGAAGTGAGAGCTGGACCATAAAGAAGGCTGATCGCCGAAGAATTGATGCTTTTGAATTATGGTGCTGGAGGAGACTCTTGAGAGTCCCATGGACTGCAAGAAGATCAAACCTATCCATTCTTAAAGAAATCAGCCCTGCGTGCTCACTAGAAGGACAGATCCTGAAGTTGAGGCTCCAGTACTTTGGCCACCTCATGAGAAGAGAAGACTCCCTAGAAAAGACCCTGATGTTGGGAAAGATTGAGGGCACAAGGAGAAGGGGACGGCAGAGGATGAGATGGTTGGACAGTGTTCTCGAAGCTACTAACATGAGTTTGGCCAAACTGCGAGAGGCAGTGAAGGATAGGCGTGCCTGGCGTGCTCTGGTCCATGGGGTCACGAAGAGTCGGACACGACTGAACGACTGAACAACAACAAATCTGCCTGTTTCCATTGCAGAAGAATGTTGCCTTTTTATGCTCAGCCGAAACCTCCCACCTTAAAGCAATCATTCATAAAGAAGATGCTTACTGAGCATAATCTGAAAGTTATTGACACACGTTTCTTCCAAAATCTGCACATTTGAGGATTAAAATATGTTTGAGTTGTTTTCATGGTAAGTTCCTTGATGCTTTGCTCAGATAAGTCCAAGGGGGTGAAGAAGGTAAGAAGTAATTGATGCCAAACATATGCAGAAATTTAAACCTTTCCAGAAAGGAGCTTCCTTGTTTTCCCGGTATCAGTCCTACAAAAATATATACTTTGGCCCACAATCTTTGCACAAATCCACACTGAGAGGTAATCTTTGTTGGGACCCAAACACTGTTGAAATGCCCCCTGATTGCAACAGCCTGTATCCTCACCACATTTGGCTCATTATCAGACCTCACACAATTAATAGCAGCATAAATTAAGCACTAAAGCCCTTTTGAGTGTGAAAAACTTCAAGTGCCAAGGTGGTGGAAATTATGTAGAGTTAGCCAGCATTTTCCGTTTACCTTGCCGGTTTCAAAACAGCATCTGCTTCAGGTTTCCCTGCCACCCATCCAGTCATTGCAAATGAAATCCAACATGTGCTCGTTAATTGTAGCATCTGCATCTGAGAAGAAAAGAAAGAAGAAAAGAGGCGTACTTATTCGGTTTATTAGGGAAGGACATCTCACAGGAAAAGGAAACAATTTTTTAATACTCCACGGCAGCCGCCAGAATAGTCCTCGCTAGTAAATGGAAAGGTGAGACGATACCCACCAAAGTTGATTGGATATGTAAATGAATATGTAATTTATAGAATTAACAAAGTTAACAGCAGCCATAAGGCTTCAGACAAATCAAAAATTAAGATTAGAATGGCACCACTTTTAGCACAAAAGTGGAAATCGTCTGAAATACCAACCTTAGAAGAATGGAGAATAAAATTGTTGGAATATCTGGAATTAGCAAAATTGACTGGAAGATTAAGAAATCAAAGTGACCAAAAGCGTCAAACAGATTGGAGTAAATTTATTGGTTATTTAAAAAATCATTGTAAAAACATGAATACACTGACAGGATTCAAGACAATACTTGCAATGTAAAATTAGAGTTGGAATAAGGTAATAAATTATGTAAATAATATTAACGAATATTTAGGAAAGCGGAAGAATGAGGTGCAGGTTTAAAACCAAAGAAGGAAAGGAAGGAAGTCACAGATGCTCGGCGGAGTATTGGTATATGTGTATGCTTTATTTGATCTGTTTGTCAAAATGTGTTTCTTTGTGATAGGTTGAAAACAAATAAAAATATATTGCCCCCCCCCAAAAAAATAGAATGGCAATTTTTCAAGGAGTATATGGAAAAACACTGCTCTAAAAAGAATATGTTGATATGCATGGATTAAGTATGTAAAGTATAAGTGAGAACAATAATTAGAAAGAGTTATAAGAGATGCATTATCGAAAGAATGCAATGACAATATTCAAATTTTAACCAAAAGAAGTCGAGTCATAGTGGAGGGAAGGGTCTATGTTTGTAGTGTACGGGGTATATGATTTTTTCTTTTTTTGTATCAGTATTTGTTTGTTTATTTTATTTTTATTTTCTGTATCATTTATTAAGAAATAATTAAAAAATATTTTTAACCCCCCCCCAAAAACCCCCAAACAAACTAAGATCTACGAAAAAATGAAAAAAATGTTAAAAATTACCTTTGAAAAATCTCCGGAGGCACTTCTATTAAGTATAATGCCAGGAAACATTCCAGAAGATAGGAAAAATATATTCTTATATGTGAGCGCAGCTGCTAGATTATTACTAGCACAATGTTGGAAAGGGGAAGAGATCCCAACGATACAGGAGTGGCATGTAAAAATTGTAGAATTTATTAATTTGGCCAAAATGACTGCGGCAATTAGAAACATAACGAAACAAAAAATTAATGGAGAGTGGAAATATGTGGAAGAATACTTAAAGAAGGAAGGAGTAAAAATGGAGTTAAAGATCTGCTTAGACTGATACATACAATTTGAAGAAATGAAATTGTAAATAAGAATTAGTTATGTTACCAAATAGGTTGTTTAAATATTGTATTATATGAATTTGATATACCGCAAAGTAACAAGGAGGAAAGGAAAAAAGAAAACATGAGGAAGAACTGTAGGAAGTAATTTTAATGTTTGGGGTGGGGGTGGGGGACGGGGTTACGTCTGTAGGGGAGGGATTTGTTTGAATGATTTTGTATGACTCTGTATAATTTTTGTGTGTGATTGTTTGGTATGGCTGTATATTATGGGTGTATATTATAATTTTGTGAAATTAATAAAAATTATTATTATTATTAATATTATTATTTTAAAAACACCCAAACAAACACAAAACCATATGAGTAGATTTTCATAAATATCTCACAATAAGCTCCAGTTCAAACTTCATTTTATGTGTTGGGGAACTGGGCAATCCCATACCATAATAATAGTCTCTTAATGTGGGGGATGGGAGCCTCCCTTCATCAGAAGAGACGCATATTACAGGCCACATCCAGGAGGCTGAGAGGAACTGGAAAGTTTATGGCTATGGTGAGTGTATACCAGTAGCATATTCATTTTTTTTTCAAATAATATTTATTGATTTTATAAACACATATATATTCAAACAAACACATAAACAAACCTAACATGCATGACAATACTACACTACACTTAACAAAATCTATAAACTTCCTTTCCTATTTTCCTTAACATTTTAATTTGACTTCCTCCTGTCTATCCTTCTGTGTTTCATTTATCAATTATTTCTATTAGCAATTTCATTTTCCATTTTAACATTATAATTTAATCTATTTTTTTAAATTCTTTTCTTGTTTTAATACATTCTTGTTCTATTTTAACTTTCCCAATTTTTATATTCCTACTTCATTAATACTATTCTTAACCTTCCTTATCTAATTTTCACTTATTCTAATTCTATTACATTAAATTTCACTATCTACTTAAACATAAAACTTCTAAACAATCTTATAACTTCTTGGTTAATATTTCACTAATCTAAGCTTAATCTGTAAGCTATTTATAACTTCGGCATTATTTCATTTTCACATTTTATAATATTTTTTAAGGTATTCTTTAAATTTTCTCCAATCTTCTTCCACTGCTTCTTCCCTCTGGTCGCGGAGTCTCCCGGTCAGCTTGGTGAGTTCCATATATTCCATCACTTTCATCTGCCATTCTTCCAGGGTCGGTAAGTCCTTTGTCTTCCAATATTTTGCAATCAATATTCTTGCTGCTGTTGTGGCATACATGAAGAAAGTGTGGTCCTCTTTTGGTATCTCTTGGTTTACCATTCCAAGCAAGAAGGACTCTGGTTTCTTTGCAAATGTGTTTTTAAACACTCTTTTCAGTTCATTGTATATCATTTCCCAGAATACCTTCAACCTTGGGCAGGTCCACCACATATGATAAAATGTTCCTTCCGATTTCTCACACTTCCAACACTTATTGTCCTGCAAATGATAGATTTTGGCGAGCTTTACTGGGGTCAGATACCATCTGTATATCATCTTCATAATGTTTTCTCTTAGCAAATTGCAAGCAGTAAATTTTATTCCTGTCCTCCATAATCTTTCCCAGTCCGCCATCATAATGTTATGTCCAACATATTTAGCCCAGTCTATCATTGCAGATTTTACAAGTTCATCCTGCGTATGCCATTCCAGCAGCAAGTTGTACATTCTTGACAAATTTTTTACTTTTGGTTCTAAAAGCTTCGTTTCCAATCTGGACTTTTCCAATTGAAAGCCAATTTTTTTATCGATCTTATAAAGTTCATTTACTTGATGATATTGTAACCAATTCTTGACTTTTTCTCTTAGTTGTTCATAGGGTTTCAACCTGACTTGTTCACCTTCTTGTATTAAAATTTCCGAGTATTTTGGCCAATTCTCTTCCATGTTTGTCATCTTGTGGGCCTTAGCTTCTAATGGTGAGATCCATCTGGGTGTTTTCTTTTCTAAAAGATCTTTATATTTCATCCAGACTCTGAATAGAGCCTTTCTGATTATGTGTGTCTTGAAGCCTTGGTGGGCTTTAATCTTATTATACCATAAATATGCATGCCATCCAAATATGTTATCATGTCCTTCCAGGTCCAATAGATCTGTATTTTCCAATAGGAACCAATCTTTCAGCCAGCAGAAGGCCGCTGCTTCAAAGTATATGTTTAATTCTGGCAGGGAAAAGCCCCCTCTTTTCTTATCATCTGTTAAAATCTTAAACTTGATTCTGGGTTTTTTCCCCTGCCATATAAATCTTGATATGTCCTTCTGCCACTTCTTGAATGGTTCCATCTTATCCACTATCGGTATCGCCTGGAAGAGAAATAATAATTTAGGCAGCACATTCATTTTTATTACTGCTATTCGGCCCAGTAGCATATTCAACTCCTATAGAAATAACTATTTAAGCTAGTTCAGATCACCTGTGATTCCCAGCTAGGGAATCAATGCATGAATCATCATGGCCCAACTGGTATTACATTAATTGAAAAAGTCCTTAGATGTTTAAATCGCCACTATCTCTTCTTCCGTTCCTAACAAAAACATCACTCTGATGGGCTGGATCAATGCCTGAAGCCCCATTTTGACATTTCAAGTAAACAATCTTTATACACTGTTTTGCTGACAACGAAGCACTTTGGAATTCCTATGGGTCCTGATGTTTACACAAGTTTCAATTGCACAATTATTCTTTGACATAACATAGATGCAAATCGTAATACCACACATGAAAGGACCTGCAAGAACCCCATCAGAGCCCTTTGAAGTATTGATCCTTAGTAGAAGGCAGAGTCGGGATCTCTGCTTCAGGGAGAAAAAGCAGAGAATACCGGTACCTACTTCCAGCAAGCCCACCAAGTAAAGCTTTAAACAATTGTTTATGGTATTTTCCTGTGAAAAATTATTGTAATTTAAAAAGATTAAGACTGGCTAAGTGACTATATACTCATTCTTTTTTCAATGGGCAGCTTGTTTATGGAAATTTAAGCCAGGATGCTCTGAAAGTCCTGTTGAGCCTTGCAGCACTAGCAAATTAAATAGAAATACTGGCCTACATCACCCAAAAAGCCCATAAAACATGGAACAGGGCTGTACCTCTCCAGAATGCAGGTGGAGACTTGAATTCTCTTTTTTTATAATCATTTTTTATTAGTTTTATAAAAATACAATAATAAATTCACACATTTATTTTCACATCTTATACCGTTTTGGCTTTTTATGGCCGTGACTTCCGTCAAACCTTCCTTATGATATTCTAATATCTATTCCTTATATCTATATTTCCTAAATCAATCATTGTTTTACATTATTACTTTCTAGAATTAATCACTGTATCTTCGTATTAACAACAATATTTCTTCCTTAAGTGAGAGCCCAGGAATCTGAACACTCATCTCCCAACACCACTTTCTGGACATGGCCCAGGAGAAAGGTTTATCTCTTTTTTTGTGCCAGGTGAAGATTTAAAAGAAAGAAATATCTTCCAAGATTTTTAATACCTTTGAACTTTTAAAATACCCTTTGATCTTCTTTTAGCATTACTTTTGATAAGTACTTGACCTTTTTGATTCTGATTCATATATTAACAATGAGTATTATGTATAGATTTAAAGATGAAACATGGGTTTAGTTGAAGCTTCACCTTTATTGTATATCATGCCAATGGGATAACCCAAAAACAACTGATGTGCCTCATTTTATTCAGTTAATGATAAGCAAAAAGATTGTATGTTGTAGGCATTTTTCTTATCGAGGGAAGCAGTCAAACGATTTTCAGCTTGTCAACAGGTCAGCTCCTGACCTGAACTAACCCTTCCCTAGACCCTCATGTCCTGGAACGTTAACCCAAACTAAAATATTCTCGCCAGCAAATCCTCATTTTAAGTTGGCTGGATGAGCTGGCTTCAACACTCCATAAACATAGAAGTATTTGAAATCCAGATCCAAGTTTTACAGACAACCCCCCTCCAAAAGGAAAAACAGAATCCCGTTAAAAAGGTTTGCTGTCATAACATTTTTACAGAGACACTGATTCATGTTGCCACTGAGTAGGAGGAGGAGGAGGAGGAGGAGGAGGAGGTGGTGGAGGAGGAGGAGAAGGAGAAGAAGAGGAGGAGGAGGAAGAGGAGAAGGAAGAGGAGAGGCAAAGACAAACTGTTTGCATTTTCTGCCTCGGAAATGTGTAAACTCCCAATAATAGTCAATTAAATGACTATTCCTTTCCAAGCAAGGACAAACACAATGGTCTTTTTGGCAGAGTGGAGGTTGCGGAGCAGATAGGTGTGGAAGAAGATGCCCCTACTTTCTGTCCCCCACACTTATAACAATTTCAAATCTACTCTCAGGTAGGCATGTTAGGAGGAAGCAATTTCCATCTCGTCCTTTTCTCATCTCAGTCTGCGCTTCCATTCTGCTACGGTTTGACTTCTGCTAAAACCTATGCTGTTTGTCTCCCTGTCCTCTATGATCAAAACTAAGGTAATTTATTATGTAAGTAATGAATTTCAATAAATTGCAATGGAAGGGAGGCATCAAAAACAATTCAAAAAATAATATAATTATTTACATGTTTGCAGATTGAAAAAACAATAGCACATACTGTTCATATTTGCTAGTGTCCTACATCGAATGACAGGACCTGGACAGACTGAGAAACCGTTTACCATGTTTAAATGGAACATGCAATTTCTTTGAGCTCACACAACCTGGACAAGCTCCTACTTATAATGGAGAGGCAGCAACGTGGTCATCTGAAGTGCAAAATCATGAAAGAGAGAACTCCCTTACACACGATGAGTCTGTGGTTGCGATTACAGTGGTACCTCGGGTTAAGTACTTAATTCGTTCCGGAGGTCCGTTCTTATCCTGAAGCGTACTTAACCTGAAGCACCACTTTAGCTAATGGGACCTCCTGCTGCCGCTGCGCCGCCAGAGCACGATTTCTGTTCTTAGCGGAGTTCTTAACCTGAAGCGTACTTAACCTGAAGCGTACGTAACCCGAGGTACCACTGTATTACTATTATTATTTATTAAATTTACATACTGCCCTTCATCTGTAGGTCTCAGGGCAGCTCAGAAGATAAGAATACAAGATAGAAAAACGCAAAATACATAATAAAAACAAGAACAAATCAAACCAGTAACTAGGGTTGCCAGGTGTCCACTATTTGAGCGGACAGTCCACTTTTTTCACGTTATGTTCACTATTTCCCCCCACAAAATAGTGGACATTTTTTTTATTCAAAAGCTTTATGATGAAATGGTACGTAATCTAAAGCTGTATATATTATTATAATATATTTGATGTTTTGAATTTTAAGTAAAGTTTTGAAGTGATTATTTTAATACGTGTTAAAATGTTTGTAAGAAGATATATAATTTAATTTAATTTAAACCCCCCCCCCCCGCTTGTCCGCTATTTTTTGGGAGCAGACCTGGCAACCCTACCAGTAACCACCTCCCCCCCCCCACAAACACATTTAAAGGATGTCAATCAGCCAAACGTTTTCACTTGGCGCCTAAAGGTGTATAATGAAGGCGCCAGGTGAATCCCCTGGATTTCTATATTTCGGATAGGACTGGGATTTGAACCTTTTCCTCTTATATGCAATCTCTCTGGAATGACCACATACAATATTTGTTATACACATTCTTTGTTTGTTTTGCATTGCTGAATAAAAATGAAAGTACTGTGTTTCTAATTGGGTGAATTCTGGTAATTTTGAGAGGAACTCCAAAGTCCTCTGAAATTTATTTTGAAACTTATAAGTGACCAGGGATGGAGAACTTGTGGCCCCCCAGATGTTGTTGGACTCCAGCTCACGTGAGCCCAAGTTGGCATAGTCAGGGACGATAGAAATCAGAGTCCAGCAACATCTGGCTGGGTTCCCCATCTGTGCTATAAATAACATATCACAGTGGATCAAGGGAGAGGCAGCTTGTTTTAGTTCACCTCAGAATTGTGTTGAGCTGCATGAATGGATTTATGCTATAAAATAAATCTTAGTGGCGAGAATATTTATTCACTTGTGTTCACTGCCACTGCTGTTGCTATATGCTGCTTCAGTAAAGGTAAAGGTAAAGGGACCCCTGACCATTAGGTCCAGTCGTGGACAACTCTGGGGTTGTGGCGCTCATCTCATGTTACTGGCCGAGGAAGCCGGCGTACAGCTTCCAGGTCATCTGGCCAGTATGACTAAGCCGCTCTGGCGAACCAGAGCAGCGCACGGAAACGCCGTTTATCTTCCCGACGGAGTGGTACCTATTTATCTACTTGCACTTTGATGTGCTTTCGAACTGCTAGGTGGGCAGGAGCAGGGACCAAGCAACGGGAGCTCACCCTGTCGCGGGGATTTGAACCGCCGACCTTCTGATCGGCAAGCCCTAGGCTCTGTGGTTTAACCCACAGCGCCACCCGCGTCCCTTCAGTAGAATTCCCCTAAAACTCCTTCCTGGATTAGCCACATTGGCAATGCCAAACAATCAGGGATCACAAGGTGAATGGGTTGATCTCTTAGTGGGATCCTTGCCAGATTAGGCTACATAATGGCATCTTTGAAAACATCGGAAGCCGATTAAGTGTGATGCTAGGTTTAGAGATACTAGCATCACACTTAATCGACTTCCGATGTTTTCAAAGATGCCATTTTATAGCCTAAGTGTGATGCTAGTATTGGAGATTCGGGGGTGGAGCCAAGATGGCGACGATGCAAGATGTGTTTGTCGGAGCCCCGCTTCAAGCCTAGGCTGTGGTTTATATCTTCAAACTTCAAAATCCCCTTTGAAGATGAGATGCAGAGGCGTAGCAAGCCCAGGTGGTACCCGGGGCGGAATTTATGTTGTCACCCCCCACCACTTTAATTTTTAAAAAATTAAAAAAAATTAAAAAGTGTCACCCCCCTCTGATGGTGCCACTTTGCGAGGTGTGGGGGTTTTGTGTGTGTGTGTGTGTCTATTATCTCTTTTTTTTCAATAAAGTTAAAACATAATAATAATAATAATAATAATGTAAAAAAATAAAAAGAAATAAAAAGAAAAAGTGTCACCCCCCTCTGATGGTGCCACTTTGTGAGGTGTGGGGGGTTTTGTGTGTGTGTGTGTGTCTATTATCTCTTTTTTTCAATGAAGTTAAAATTAATTATTTTTTTTAAAGTGTCACCCCCCTCTGGGGTGGAACCCGGGGCGGCCCGCCCCCCGCCCCCTTGCTACGCCCCTGATGAGATGAACCAAAATCGTGGACGTACCCTCTCCTTGGAAGATCTCTCCCTCAATGTTGCAGAGCCTTTGCCAAAGACATCGAAGCCTTCCGGCTCGGAGTTTATATCTAAGCCTACAGAGACCTCTATGTCTTCGCTGGAGGAGTTTTTCTGCAATTTAGTGCCCCCTTCGCCTGTTACCTCCAAGTTAACAGACTGTTCCCATAATACGGTATTGGAGATTCCAGCCAATGAAGTATTATGTAGTGAATGTTAACCTTAGAATAAATATGTAACACTATTCAGCCAGACATAGTTGGCTAGATCACAACATCATTTATGCAAGTCATTTCTGAATGGGGGCAATGCTTGTTTCAGATGACTGTTTCCCAAAGGTCTCAGAGGGGAAGTGCTTTTTGATGCTACTGAAAATAATGAGCAGTGGTGATACAAGCACGCAATATTTTTCAATGAATTTGATGCAAGGTTCCTTCTGCCTCCCCTTGGTAGTACCCAAGCTCTGAACCGCCATTGCAGTCAGGATGCTGTGCTGAAGCAATCATTTGTCTTATTCTGTATGGCAATGCATGTGATTAAACTAATCTTTATTCCATGCCGAATAAAGTAGTTTGTGTGTGTGTGTATGTGTGTGTGTGTGTGTGTGTGTGTGTGTGTGTGTGTGTGTGTGCCACTGGCATATCCTGGCCCATCAACAAGTCCATGGTGATTCCAGACTAAGACATTAACCAAGCCCATCATTCTTTATCATTGCAATTGTTAGATCATCTTAGGTTTCTGTAAATGCGCTTTTAAATAGCAACACATGTTTCTTGCAAGCATATGGAAACTATCACATTTGTAATTGCAAGAAAGTACATTTTTAAAATTAAGCTGAAAAGGCCGTTCGTCTCCCGGTAGTGAGTTCCAACGAAATGTCCTGGCTTTGCATGGAAAGCCCTTTAAACGCACCTTCAAGTATTTGTATTGGAAACGCAACGTCTGTAGTTGGGTGTAATGCATCAGAGGACAGTTTGGAAGCCGGACAAAAACCAAGAAGGGGAAGTGGAGCGGGGAGCTGGAATTATTCTAAAATATCGTATATTTCTGGAAGGCCTTACAAGGCTTTTGGCAATTTCTTTCCCTTGCAAAAGTGGCAACATAATGAAAGTACAGAGTTGCTTTGATCTGAAAAATCTCTCTGGGATTCCATAATTTATATCTGAGGTTAAGTGGAAACCCTTTGATAGTGAATATGATTTTTCTTTCATTTCTTTTTGGACAGACCGACTTTATTATAACCAGAGTCACTATATATATGTATATTTCAACACACTGCAAATATTTGGGACATTTGCCGTATTTCAGTGTCTCCTGGCAAGAAAGCACTCCTTGCATTAGGACTACTTCTAGGGAAAGCAGGATTTGGGTTCTTTTGTTTATTTCATCCCAAGGCCTTGAAAACTGAACTATTTGGGAAATTATATATGACCAGATTCTGCAAAGCCTCATCATGCAGCTTAATAAACTCTAGGATGTCACAAAATTGACGTGCTATTGGCTGAACAACACGGGGAATTTCCAGATTAAGTTCTCTGTGAAGTACTTCACAGCCAAGGCAGCAGCAGAGGCAATGCTAGAAAACCTTTATTTCTCTCAGTAAATTACACTTGTTTTGGCGTGACAATAGTGCTGGCACTACAAGGCCTTGAGCACCTAATAGATGGTACATCTGGCAGGTGCTCTACACACAATAGGCAGAAAATGGTAAGTCCTGGCTCTTTATTAAAACTTCGGTGGGCTGGACATGTAGTGGAGGACAGTTCTACTTTATAGCGGCGAGAGGGTGGAGCTGTGGTCTAACCCACTGAGCCTCTTGGGTTGCCGATTGGAACGTCGGCAGTTCGATTCTGCATGATGGGGTGAGCTCCTGTTGCCAAGGTCAGTTATCCTTATAGGGTGAGCAACAGAATACATTATTTCCTAGATTCTTCATTGGATGCAGGTGGCGCTGTGGTCTAAACCACTGAGCACAGGGCTTGCCGATCAGAAGGTCGGCAGTTCAAATCCCCAAGACGGGGTGAGCTCCCGTTGCTCAGTCCCAGCTCCTGCCAACCTAGCAGTTTGAAAGCATGCCAGTGCAAGTAGATAAATAGGTACCACTGTAGCATAGCTGTCAACCCTCACTTTTTTTGCGGGGAACTCCCTTATTCCAATGCAGTTTCCCGCTGCTATCCCAGATTGTTGATATCCCTTAAATTTCCCGGATTTCAAAGGAAGCAGCTCCTCTCCCTCCCTGCCGGCCAGGGAGGCTCCTCAGCTGCGTTGCTCGGCTGCCAATAAGGAGTCTGAGACCGACTGGGGGCGGAGCTAGCATGCCTTGTGCAGCCAGACCCTCACACCCAACCAGACAGACAGCCTGCCTGCTGTCTATGCACTCGCTCTTTCGCTCACCCGTTCGCGCGCAGCCTCTGGAGCGCAGGGTGGCGAGGCTACTTGGTGCCATTGCACCGCCTTCGCGGCATCCCTGATTTTCAAATCCAAAAGTTTGGAAAAAATCCCTTATTTTCAAATCCGAAAGTTGACAGCTATGCACTGTAGTGGGAAGGTAAATGACATTTCCATGCACTCTGGCACTTGTCATGGTGTCCTGTTGCGCCAGAAGCGGTTTAGTCATGCTGGCCACATGACCCAGAAAGCTGTCTGCGGACAAATGCCGGTTCTCTTAGCCTGAAAAGCAAGATACGCCCTGCCTCCCATAGTCGCCTTTGACGGGACCACCCAGGGGTCCTTTACCATTACCTCTACTTTATGTATAGCCTTTATATACACACTTAAACTGGATCAGGGATACAGGCTGATTAGAAAGATATAAGCCCACAATGAATTTAGCTTTACCTGAGATTCCTGCATTGGAGTTGGACTAAACAACCCGTTGGGCCCCTTCCAATTCTACGATTCTATGATTCTATGAATTAACTCTGTAGAACCAGGTTTTGCACTCTTTTATTAGGAGGTAATGAACACATTCAACAGGACCCTTGCTTCTGAAATCCTGGATATTCCCAAAAGCAAATCTATGGTTGAAAGGGGAGGAATGTGTAAGGGAGAGTAGACAGTAGGAAATGCATAACTATGCCAAAGTCCGCAGTTCAATAATGCAAACACTTCCCACTCCAACTGTTTCCCCCCCTCTACGGACACATTTCTAATCTTGGCTGTGGAAAATGCTTTAAAAGGGGTTAAAAAGGAGAGCATGCAGGGAAGGGATAATAAACAGTCCTCTCCTGTTCACCAGTTATCCCTTACAAATAACACCGTCTTCTATACCTATATTTATGGTTGGGAATAAGCATTCACTAATTTTCCATTAGCAGCCACCTGTTATCCATTGATCTCCAAATATAACAATATGCATTTTTCCTCTTCCCTCCCCATTCCTTTTCCCTTTTATATCATTTCTCTTAGACTGTAAGCTCTAAGCTATTTTAAATTGTGGAATGCCCTAAGTCCTTCAGCAGAAACGTATGGTCATATCTAGTCCTGCAGTGAAAAATTCTGCTGTTTCTTGTTTTTTAATTTAACCACTCTCCAGCAGTTAATGAGAATATTTTGGTGAGATTCCTGGGTTCAGGAGTTTTATGGGTACAGCTTACTTTCGTGGTGGTTGAAAGATGTTTCAATGTCCTTTCTAGGGATGGCAGGGCATTCAATAAAAATCTAAATAAATAAATAAATAAATAAAACTTTTCAGAATTGTGCAGTGTAGTTTTCCAGCACAAGAAATTTGTGCAATAATTCATATGATGGGGTATAGTGTCCACAAAAATTCATATAATTGTGACCATAACATACAAAAATGCATTATATTGGGGGAAATTGCAAAATGTGCTTACTGAGAGAAATTTGCATTAAAATTATGATAAATGTTCACGTGGAGTTTTTTTTAAAAAATACTGTTGTGGAAATGTGGAGAAAAAAGACTGGAAAAATGAACAATAGAGAGGAATCAATACTGAGAGATTTATCCATCCCTCACCCTTCCCTTCATTCCACAAATAGACAGAAAATTGGAAGCCTCTGTCTCAGGGGGAATAAAAGTTCAAGAAACTGGGGGATTGACTTTTTGACAGTAGTAGTAGTAGAAGAAGAGTTTGGATTTGATATCTCGCTTTATCACTCCCCGAAGGAGTCTCAAAGCAGCTAACATTCTCCTTTCCCTTCCTCCCCCACAACAAACACTCTGTGAGGTGAGTGGGGCTGAGAGACTTCAGAGAAGTGTGACTAGCCCAAGGTCACCCTGCAACTGCATGTGGAGGAGCGGAGACACGAACCCGGTTCACCAGATTACGAGTCCACTGCTCTTAACCACTACACCACACTGACTCTCTACTAAATGTGTCCAATAGTGCCTTTGCTTTAGCAGAAAGTGATTGCAATCACACCGAGCTCCTGATTTTTGCCAGCCTCACCCACCCACTAAGCCCCTTCTGCCCTCCCCAAAATCTGTTTCCGAGGGTTGGTGGTTCTGTGAGCAAAGTAAAGCAAGTCACTGAGAGATGCAGCATGGAAGGAGATATAGGTCACAACTGGATGTCTCCATTTGCACAAGGTCTTTCCAAAGGCACCATTGGCTGCACCTCACAGTCAATACGGGTTGGAGAGACAGGTGAGCCTTTCCTTCATGGTGCTCAGGTTCTGTCCTGTTATTCCGCAAAGCGTGTTCTCCTTCATGGAGAGCGTGTGTTGCAGTGGGGGCCAGCAAGTCACCCCTCTGGTGCTGGGCGGGATCGTATGGATGGCCACTGTTGTGATTGGACCCTGGGTGTTGTTGGGGAGAATTGTATGTTGCAATTTATTGATGGACAACCCAGCGGAAATATATTGGTGGGCTTGCAACGTGATCCCCCTCTTGGCTGCGTGCTTCTGATCACCCGCCCTCCCTCCCTATATTTTAGGCCTCTGCGTTGACATTGCTATGTCTGTCATGGGGTCGTCTGCTGTTGGGGCAGGGGCCTGGTAGGAATTTTTCCATTTGGCTGATTGGCTGGTGCCATCTGGTTTTTGCCTACTGCGTAGCAAATAGTCACAACTTGTAAGGTTGGCGGTTAGGCATTGGTTATTATGTTGGTTGGAGGAGGGGTTATGATTGACTGTGTCTGCCCCTCCAATTGTTGCTGGTGTTAGGGGAATCCTGTTAAAGGAATCCAGGGGCTCATCATGCTTTTGTCTGAACCCCCAGTCGGGGGCCAGGGCCGTGCAATAGCCCTGGGAGCCTGAGGGGAGAGGGGAGGGTCAGACCACCTGGCTCCCTTTATCTCTCCAGAGGGTTTTCCCCTTACTGACGGTCATCAGCCTGTCCCCTGTGGGACAGATAGTCTTAACCAATGCCTAAGCAACCACTCACATTGTATTTTAATAAAGTTGTGGCCAAAATCATGCCAAAAACCAAAACTAAAATTCTGTCTGATGTGTGAATTACCGGTATTTGAGGGGTGGTTTGGGGACCTCGACACGCAACTGACCAATGTCTTCAAAAATGGGATCATGAGCAGATGTAAGGTATTTAGGTCAATGCCGGATTTATGTATAAGCTAAACAAGATATAGCTTAGGGCCCCACTCTCTTGCCCCCCCCCAATATACTTATTCTTAGTTATATTTCACTATTAATATACTTCTTAATTGTATTTCAGTTCAACAATTACTTTGATAAAATACATATTTTGTTATGTGCAGATGGCTTTAGATACCTATTACAGTGGTCCCTCGACTTACGAATGACCCGACTTCCGTATTTTTCGAGTTACGAGTGAAAAAAGTGGCTGTGCGCTTACGAATTTTTTCGACCTCCGAATGGAAATCGTTGCCATTTTAGATGCCGTTTCCTCGACTTACGAAGTTTAGATGCGGTTTTTTTCGATGTACGAATTTTTTCGGATGTTTTTCTCCCAATGCATTCCTATGGGGACTTGACTTACGATTTTTTCCGACCTACGAATGGCCATTCAGAACGGATTACATTCGTAAGTGGAGGGTCCACTGTAGGTCCATAAATTACCATATAGCGTATATTCAACACAATAAAAACAGCGACAATTTGTTGTTGACAAAGGACAGCTGGACATATAAAGGGCCCCATTACCTTCAGTAGCTTAGGGCCTCATCAAACCTAAATCTGGCCCTGATTTACGGTAGGTGTTGATATTAAGATGAAATTGGTCTGGATGCTGTCATAGGCTAGACAGTGCTTGTTTTGGAAAACCACCACAGTTGAAAAAAATTGCAGAGTGAACCTGTGTCGAACTATGATATATAATATAGAAATAGCTATTTGGTTTTTTGTGTGTGTGTGTTTTGTCCATTGGCAGACCATAGAGCTTCAAGGTACACGTGGTGTCCTTACAATAAAGCTTCACAGTCAACTTTAAGGCCGATTAGCTTTTACTATTGTTGCAAATGCTTTCATTAAATAAAATTGAATAGCACTTTTCTGCCTTTCACCAAGCCGCAATAATAACTTGGAAAATGCTGCCTGGACCTTAGTGTTGCAAGTTCACCGCATTTATTCGGTCCTGTGATAGGAATGAATCTATGTAGTATCCTTGGCCCTCGTTCTTGGACAAACAGTGATGTAATGCTCTGGTCCGATTTTTATGTAGTAAGCTGGAATGTTTTGATTATAGGGCCAGCCAATAAGGACATAGCAGACGGCAAGAGTTCAAAATGTATTCCTTTACAGACTATTTGAAGGATAAAAAAGATAAAGGGACCCCTGACCATTAGGTCCAGTCGTGTCCGACTCTGGGGTTGCGGCGCTCATCTCGCATTACTGGCCGAGGGAGCCGGTGTACAGCTTCCGGGTCATGTGGCCAGCATGACAAAGCCGCTTCTGGCGAAGCAAAGCAGCGCACAGAAACGTCGTTTACCTTCCCGCTGGAGCGGTACCTATTTATCTACTTGCACTTTGATGTGCTTTCGAACTGCTAGGTGGGCAGGAGCAGGGACCAAGCAACGGGAGCTCACCCCGTCGCGGGGATTCAACCTGCTCCTGCCAACCTAGCAGTTTGAAGGCACAGTTTGAAGGTACCGCTCCGACGGGAAGGTAAACAGCGTTTCCGTGCGCTGCTCTGGATTGTCAGAAGTGGCATAGTCATGTTGGCCACATGGTATCTGTATCTGTATAGATGAAGAGCAGGCTGCATTTAGATAGATGATCATAGATAGATAGATAGATAGATAGATAGATAGATAGATAGATAGATCTATCTTACTCAGAAGTAAGTCCCACTGTATTCAATGGTGCTTACTCCCAGGTAACTGGTCAAGACTGGGTCGCCTTACACTGCAATTCTAAGCATTTTTACTTAGAACTACCGGTAAGTCCCACTGAATGCAATGGGATTTACTTTCTGGTATGTTTCTGATCATTCTTACGCTTTCTTCTATCATCATCATCATTATGCCTTTTTCCCTGACAGGAACTCAAGGCAGCTTACAGCTACAATTTGGTTCCATTCCATTTCTCTGTGGAAAGTGTTGTACACGATCCCTCCCCTCACACTCCTTTTCTTTACAACAATCCTGTGAGGTAGGTCTGGAGAATGTGGAAGAAGTTGTGAGGTCCCTGTTTTCACCAGAGACATTTTGGAGGCTTTGTAGCTGTTGAGTTTACTTGGATGTTGTTCCTTTCAAAGGGCACAGTGACATAATAAAATCAAAGTATTAATAATCACAGTAATAACAAAATCAAAGGCAGCTCCCTAATAGAGTTTTCTTCCCCATGAAACTGATATCCAAATGTTGCACTTTATGTGTCGTGCTGTGTTAAGCGGCCTCTTTGCCCAGAACTCCTTAGTTAACAGATTTTCCATCACGGAGTTCACCTATTGTGGAAACAGCTGTTAAAATGTGATTATGTGCCAAGGCCCCATTGCTACTTGCAAAACAACATTCTAGTTATTGGCTTTACAAAACAGTGATTTAATCCTTGGGAGTTACAGTTGCCAGCACCAGTAATTCCCCCAACATTCCCAGTTATGAACCTTCCACAGCATGTAACCCCCAACATCAGGGAACCCTGGCTCAAGAAGGCATGAAATGCCTTGAGTAGATCCATCTAGGCCACCTGACATGCAAAGGATGCTGGGGACAAGTATGAAGCCCATCTGATAATTTTGAAGGAAAACGTCACCAGTCCACTTTAAATTCTCTAATTGCAATGCTTCAGCAGCCAGCTATTTTTAGGAAATGTGGGGGGTGTTTATTCCTTTATTGTAAACGGAGCCTTATAGTATCTACTGAGAAGTAAGTCCCACTGTATTCAATGGAGCTTAAAGGTAAAGGGACCCCTGACCATTAGGTCCAGTCGTAACCGACTCTGGGGTTGCGGCGCTCATCTCGCATTATTGGCCGAGGGAGCCAGCGTACAGCTTCCAGGTCATGTGGCCAGCATGACAAAGTCGCTTCTGGCGAACCAGAGCAGCACACGGAAACGGTGTTTACCTTCCCGCCGGAGCGGTTCCTCTTTATCTACTTGCACTTTGACGTGCTTTCAAACTGCTAGGTTGGCAGGAGCAGGGACCAAGCAACGGGAGCTCGCCCCGTCGCAGGGATTTGAACCGCCAACCTTCTGATCAGCAAGCCCTAGACTCTGTGGTTTAACCCACAGCGCCACCTGGGTCCCTCACAATGGAGCTTACTCCCAGGTAAATGGGTAAAGACTGCAGCCTTACACTACAATCCTAATCATTTTTAATCAGAGCTAAATCCCACTGAGTTAGGATTTATTCTCTGGATGCGGGTGGCGCATGACATAGTGCTTCTCCCTACCCTTACAAAGGATTCTTACACATTTACTTTAGCACACACTAGTATTAGCTTATTTTTCCTCCTTCTGGATATTGTTATACATATGAAGACAATACCTTTTTTGTATTACATGGGTTTCAATTACATTAATTTGCCTATGGCTATGGGTAAGCTACAGCCCCACAGACTGCTTCTTTCATATAAAACACTTCCCTTTCTCTGTCTCCTTCTCAATGACTCTGTATTTGCGCTTTAAAACAGGTGCTTGGCAAAAAGAATTTTATTACCGTAAGGGGAATGTACAGCTATACACCTCACATCCATGTTCAAAATTTCCTGTTTTGTTAAAGTGCAGCAAGGGGGGAATCCAGCAACAGAAGGAACTGACAGGCTGATGCACACCCGACAGTGCCGGATTTACGTATAAGCCAAACAAGCTATAGCTTAGGACCCCACTCTCTTGGGGGCCCCAAACAAATTTAAAGGAAAAAAAACCTGGATGTGCATTTCAAAAATATATTACAATTACTTTGATAAAATACGTATTTTGTTATGTGCAAATGGCTTTAGATACCTATTAGGTCCATAAATTACCATATAGCATATATTCAACACAAAAAACAGTGACAATTTGTTATTGACAAAGGACAGCTGGACCTATAAAGGGCCCCATTACCTTCAGTAGCTTAGAGCTTCATGAAACCTAAATCTGGCCCTGACACCCGACTGGGTGATGCATAATGCAATCCTATGCTTGTCTACTTAGAATAAGTGCCACTGAGTTCAACGGGACTTGCTCCCAGGTAAGTGTGTACAGCAAGAGTGGGGAACTGGATCTGGCCCTATTTTTTATGCCACTCCTTTGGCCTGGTGGAAGCTGTCGGTCTGAGAGCTCAATTCAGAGGGGAGATGTGGAAGATGGAGATAATGGAACTAAGTCAAAGTCCTGCCCATTATAGCAATCGCTAGCTTAGCCAGATTCATAATTTCTCTTCTAATCTCTTATAATCCCACAAAGTTAGAATTCCAGAATACTAGGCATTAAATAAAAATACAAACACCACAAACAGGCTATTGCTATGCACATGCTCACCCCTATGACATTTACTGGCTGCAGGAACATGAGGGTTCATAACGGGTGTGACTACAACCATGGGAGTTTGCTCAAACCAGGCACAACCTGCCATTAACGTGGAAAGGAAAACTACAGAAAAACCTTTCTGTATGCCACCACTGCCACAAGAGTTGTTGTTTAGTCGTTTAGTCGTGTCCGACTCTTCGTGACCCCATGGACCAGAGCACGCCAGGCACTCCTGTCTTCCACTGCCTCCCGCAGTTTGGTCAGACTCATGTTGGTAGCTTCGAGAACACTGTCCAACCATCTCGTCCTCTGTCGTCCCCTTCTCCTTGTGCCCTCCATCTTTCCCAACATCAGGGTCTTTTCCAGGGAGTCTTCTCTTCTCATGAGGTGGCCAAAGTATTGGAGCCTCAGCTTCAGGATCTGTCCTTCCAGTGAGCACTCAGGGCTGATTTCCTTCAGAATGGATAGGTTTGATCTTCTTGCAGTCCATGGGACTCTCAAGAGTCTCCTCCAGCACCATAATTCAAAAGCATCAATTCTTCGGCGATCAGCCTTCTTTATGGTCCAGCTCTCACTTCCGTACATTACTACTGGGAAAACCATAGCTTTAACTATACGGACCTTTGTCGGCAAGGTGATGTCTTTGCTTTTTAAGATCTACCATCAGGTTAATGTCTTCACTGAGCAATTGTGGGTTGCTGGTTGACAGGGCTGGGAATATTTCCTCCCCTCTCAACCTGATTGGCACTTGTCTGGGGGTTTGTTTATTTTTGCCTTCCCCTCAGTGAGATTATGGTCTTCTTTTGTTAGGTGGAAGAATGTTGTTTTTGAGGGCAGAAATGGCCGGATCAATATAATAGGGTGGGCATAAGGGGGCTGAGGGGAGGGTTGACCATGGCACCCCCAGGCTCAGATTTGGATATGTGCTGGTTGGTTTTTTTGTTTTTGTTTCCCCCCCAAAAAAAAATTCATTTTCAACAATGTTTGAAAACAAACAACAAATACATAAACAGAAAACAAACAAATAAAACATCATCACAGATTTTTTTAAAATCTCAAGAGTCTCCTCCAGCACCATAATTCAAAAGCATCAATTCTTCGGCGATCAGCCTTCTTTATGGTCCAGCTCTCACTTCCATACATCACTATTGGGAAAACCATAGCTTTAACTATGCGGACCTTTGTCGGCAAGGTGATGTCTCTGCTTTTTAAGATGCTGCCATGAGAGTACTTATAGCAAAACATTGGAAGAGTGGCAAAATCTCCCCCATTTCTGATTGGTTGATCTCCTTCCCTAGGGTCTGTAAGACAGAGCTATTCCGCCTGGCCTTCAATTTGAATTACTGGTAGCCTGTTCCGCCATTCCTTTTTCCCTTTCCTTTTTCTATGAAGAAACCCTTCTGGGACTCCACATTTAAACTCTTCCCTGGTCTCCTTGCTGGCCGTAGCAGGACTAACTTGGCCAGTTAGCCCTGGCGATGCTACATTTATGTTGTACTTTATGCTGTTTTTAAGCTGTTTTTAAAGTCGTTTTTAATCAATGTTTTATATTTGATGTTAGCCTCCCTGAGCCCAGTTTTTAAATCAGGAAGGGCGTGGTATAAATAAAAATTTATTATAATTTATTATTATTAAAGTTGGTAGAATACGCTGAATTAGATAGTCCCTCAGAAAAGATTAAAGATAAGCCAAAACATGAGTTCATTGATAACTGGGAACCTCTAAACAGTTATTTAAAAAAATAACTGTTGCAATTTGAACTCAGTTGCAGCGTTTGAGTAATCTCTGAAGAAGTGTGCATGCACACGAAAGCTCATACCAAGAACAAACTTAGTTGGTCTCTAAGGTGCTACTGCAAGGAATTTTTTTATTTTTTATTTTGTTTTGACTATGGCAGACCAACACGCCTACCTACCTGTAACTGAGTAATCTCTGTAAATAATTAAGGGTATAAGGGTAAAAATAGACATGTATACACAGATGTACTTCATTAGTTTATTATAGGTTTACTAGAGTGAGAAGATGTTGAAAAGGACTGGAAGTCAAAACTATGTACCAAACTTATGATCTGAAGACTTACCGGTATATTTTTCTGCTTGAATTTTATTTGGATGATTTTGATGTATAGATAATGATATGTCTTGGATGTATGGATGCAACTGTGGATAATAAAGCATAAAAAAGGAAAGGAAAACTATACTACGTGACCAAAGGTGCAGAAAATTAGCCTCAAATTCGCCCTTAAAAATGTTGGCTTAAAAAGGTAACTGTAAAACTACAAATGGTAGGATCCTATGATTGGTATTTGTTACTCCTCTTCAGTTGAATAGAATGTGCAACTCGTGAGCATTTCTTTCTTTCATGTGTTATTTAATTTTAAAAAACGATGGAAAGGTTTTTAAAATACAGTTTCTCTCAATTTCTTCAATGCTGAGACTGAGCCACTCATCAGCTGATTGAATAATATCTTTCAAAGAGGGCCTGTGTTTTCACCTTTCAAGGGGAAAAAAAGTCACACTTTTCTTCATCGAGACTAAAGCCTTGATTTAAGGTATGCGAAATATGTAACACTTGGAGACAGGTTTCAGGTTTGCTGACCCAAACCTGAACCTTTCTAGCTGCTACAAAGAGCATGTTGTACATGTGTTTCAATGTGTGACTTGCAGGTTGAGGTACATCAGCCTCCCTACTGGGTTCATATTTATGTACGAACCAGCTAACTTGAAACAGATTGTGGGAGCCAGTAGCTGGATGAGTTATGGGGCTGTCGTATGCTACGGGCCGTTTTCCTTGAGACTGTTATGTGAACACAGGTGCCTTTTGTTTGGCCAAGCCCAATTAAATTCTTAACACAAGATGCTGACTGTATCAGTACTTGGCTAGTCTGGGAGGTTTCGATCAACTTTCTCTCCTTTACCAGAAGTAGACAGAGAACGTTTGTTTTATGTTCACCTGGCTTCACACACTTGTCATTGGGCTTTGCTCAAGAAAATGCTCAATAAAGAGTTGGCCATTGTGGCAGTAAGGCCTTTATCTTGACTTGCCCAGAGCCAGCATGGTTTAGTGGTTAAGAGCGGTGGACTCGTAATCTGGTGAACCAGGTTCGTGTCTCCGCTCCTCCACATGCAGCTGCTGGGTGACCTTGGGCTAGTCACACTTCTCTGAAGTCTCTCAGCCCCACTCACCTCACAGAGTGTTTGTTGTAGGGGAGGAAGGGAAAGGAGAATGTTAGCCGCTTTGAGACTCCTTCGGGTAGTGATAAAGCAGGATATCAAATCCAAACTCTCTTCTTCTTCTTCTTGACAGTTTTCAGACTGGTCTTTACTAGTGTGAAGCAGTATAACTAATTGAGCTGCAAGGCAGATGTTCTGCAGCGTTCCACAGGTCAACAATACTATCATAATCAGTTGAAAATAATATTTCCCAGCCAGGTTGCCTGACTCACCTTTAACTGGAATGATGAAACTTGAGAACTCATATGGGCAAAGCACAAACACTACCCATAAAGGCAAGAGTAACCATATGTATGGTTAAAACAAAATAAAAAATAAAAATAAATCCCTTCCAGTAGCACCTTGGAGACCAACTAAGTTTGTTCTTGGTCTGAGCTTTCGTGTGCATGCACACTTCTTCAGATACAGTGAAACAGAAGTCACCAGACCCTTATATATAGTGAGAGGGTGGGAGGGGTATTACTCAGAAGGGTGGTGGGAATGGGTGATAGGCTGATAGCTGTGGTAAACCTGTTGACGACTGTTAACGACTGCAATTAGTCTTACAGGAAAAAGCAAGGGGTGAGAAGGTTAAAAATAGCTTTGTCATGTATAATGAGATAAGAATCCAATGTCTTTATTCAGACCAGGTCTCTCCATGGTTTTAAGCTTGGTAATGAGTTGCAATTCAGCAACTTCTCTTTCCAGTCTATTTCTGAAATTCCTTTGCAATGAGACAGCTACTTTGAGATTTTGTATAGAGTGTCCTGGGAGATTGAAGTGCTCTCCTACTGGTTTCTCTGTCTTGTGATTCCTGATGTCAGATTTATGTCCATTTATCCTTTGGCGTAGGGTTTGTCCTGTTTGTCCAATATAGAGAGCTGAAGGGCACTGTTGGCATTTGATGGCATACACAATGTTAGACGATGAGCAATTAAATAGTCCTGAGATGGTATGTTTGATGTTGTTGGGGCCAGTAATGGTGTTGTAAGGTTGTGATGTTTTTCTGTGGAGTAGGTTGTATGGAGAGAGAGATAGTGAGAGGAAAGAGTTCATTTATGCTTTCTTTATTCTTTTCCTAAGATCCAAGTCTGTATATAGTAACCTGTGGAAGCTGCTCTATCTAAATAAAGCTGTACATAGTTATCCAGTTACTAGTGGCAGTGAGTTCCTGCGTCATCCTGTTCTATCGACACATTGCAACCAAAAGCTTCCTGAAAGGACTGCGCTCACTCTGCTGTGTCCAACTAGTCCTAGTTGACGGACTCCAACAGTCCTGACACATTTTCGCATCATATCCAGGGTTGAGCAGATCTATCTCAGAGTAAGTTGAGAAGAATATATAACCATACTGAAAAATGTGTCTGCTCATAGGCAAGTCTCTAGGTTGCACTGGGCATCCAATGAAGTGCAAGGCTGAAGACTCTGGATTACAGTAGCATTTCCAAAATGAGTTTGATGCAAGCAGCGCACCCAAGTGGCAGTGGCTGTTTTATAAATGACATGAGGGAGTCAAGTAGTGATGGAGGCAGTGAACAACAGAAGCTGAGAAACTGTGTTTCAAGGAGTGACAAAGGGCAAAGGCAAGCTTTACTTCCTGGGGAGGTTGTGGAGCTTAGAAGGCTGGTTTATTTAGATGAGGACTGGGCATAGTGAAAGTTTTGACCTCTGGGGTGACTTAGCTTTCCCAAAGTCGGCTTCCAATCCCACCTGCCTTAATGGTGGCAGCCCCCATGACAGCAGGGGATCGTCGGTGAACAAAAAACAAGGATGACAGAGGGTAAATCATCCTTTGACCATTGATCATCATCATCATCATTGTTATGTACTGAGCTGAATCCTAGAAGAATAGGATCCAGAATGCAGCAGTCTGATTGGTCCACAGGAGCCACCCAATCCAGCTCCAGGTGGAAGTGAATCAGCAACCTGATTGGCCTGCAAGAGCACCTACTCCTGTAGGCCAATCAGGTTGTGGATTCACTTCATCCAGGAGCCTGATTGGCCTGCAAGAGCAGCCAATCAGGCTCCTGGATGAAGTGAATCTGCAACCTAATTGGCCTACAGGAGTAGCCCTGAATTAGCCAATCACATGGGGCCCATTGTGTAAATAATGTATATATAGCAGACGTTTTGCGGAAAGATTCATTCCTTGCTACTATGAGCTGAATAAAGAGCATGAAATTCACACTTGACTCCAAGTATATTTCAATCATTTTATTTGTATGGCACCTTTCCACAATTAAAACAACGCTCAAGGCGGCTTACAATATGAAAAGATTTACATAATTACAAAAATAGCAAAGTAGTCATAGAAATAAGTAAAACACATCAAAAACTACATAACCAAACTGAACAATTTCCACATAAAAATAAAGATACAAAAAATTAATATCAATAACAACAAAAACTCCCAACAAAACTTTTCCCAAAATAACCCAGTCTTTGTTGGACAGCAGCAGCTGTTCTTATGAAGTCACCAATGACGTTCACAAGCTGAGCTTGAAAGAGAAGGACCTCCTCATTTTTGTGCTTAGCAACTTCAGAGATATACTGTGTCTGTACATGGAAGTTCCATTTAACTCTCGTAGCTAAATAAAATACCCATCTTCTATTAATTTGTCCAGTTCTTGTTTTAAGTCATGGTCTTCAACAGTGTTTCGAAAGGTTTTGCCTTTGTCCATCCACAGTTTGATTTCCAATTGTGTGGGCAAATAAGAGTCACCTGATGTTGTTGTAACAACAGGTGATAGGCAGGCAGGCAGGCAGCCCCTCTCAATTGTCCATTTTGGCCCAGGTAGGGCAAGGTTGGGCAGCAGTTGTCAGACTTCGGGGAATCAGCTCCCTCCTATGAGGCAGCCCAGAATCAGAAAAATGACAAATAGTTCTTACCAAGCAATTTGTTCAATAAATCACAGAGAACGACGAAGGAATGCAAGCCTTCCTAAAGATGGAGTTGCTCCAGCTGAGCTCCTTCCCTCTCCCTTCCTAGCAACAGCACTTCTCCTTACGGCGGCTTCCAGGGGTAAAAGTCCTTCACTCTTCAACTCTCAACACACACTGAGTTCTGGGAGAAGGGGGATCCGAAATGCTTTCCAGTGTTAATGTGTGTGCTGGTCCCGTGGGTTACCCGAGAGGCGAGGTCCAAGTCCGGTCCGTGGTCCAAAGCTTCAATGTGGAGACAGTCCAATGTAGCCGAAGCTGGGTGCAGGGCAGGGAGTCAGGCAAGGTCAGGAAAGGAACACAGGCAGGAAACCAATACAGGTCAGAAGCAGGAACACTGGAAGGATCTAGCAACCAACAATGTTGCTCCCGCAACCTGGGGCGGGGTCTGACCGCCTTTTATCTTAGACGGGGTAACGGTCGGTCCCGACCCCGTTTCGCCTGAAGGCGAGCAATCCTCCTGCGAGTACTCAGGTCTCTCCTTCTATCAGCCCTGAGTCTCTGCAGCTCAGGAGACGCCGGTGGGTTACTGGACCCAGAAGCCACCTCAGCCTAAGCTGGTAGTGGACCAGCAGCTGGTGACGACCTGACTGATGGCAATGAGGTATTCCCCGCATCTGGAACCAGGGCAGGCTCAGGCCCGAGACTCGGCTCAGCTGGTGATTGTTGCAGGGGAGGTTGTGCAGACTGAGGCTCCTCAGAATCAGGTCCCGGACTTGGTTCAGCTGATGTCCGAGGCAGAGGATCCGGTGCAGGGCTTCCGGTCGGCGCGCCGGAGCGGACGGTTGGGGGGACATGTCGGCTCTGACATTCCCCAACCCGACTGGGAAAAGGGGTGCCCGCGCCAGCGCCGTGGCCCTCAAAACCCCCGGGAAGGGCGTCCCGGGGTCTCCAGGACCCGTTTGAGCTTACCACGCCGATCCTGCTCCCTGGGAGACTCTTGCAAGGGCTCCTGAGTGCGAGCGGGAGGCGGAGCTTCAGGGTCTGCAACCCCCGTCGGGTGAAGCTGCGAGACCGTCCGTGACTGAGCGCGCTGATTTCTCCAAGATCAACAATTGGATCAGTGAGTAAAAAGAATTAATTTGGAAAGAATTAGAGACTGGCTTGGGACTTCAAAACGGAGGTCCGTCCCCTGCCATTAAGATATTGAACCAGGAACTTGTAACCGAGGCATTGAACTGAAACATAAGATAAACTTTGTAACGGAGGATTAACCCATCCACTATTCCTGGTCTTGGGGGTAGCTGAGGGGAAGAGGAAAAAGTGACAGATATAAGGACTGATTTGGATTACTGGATTTATTGATAAGCAATTTTTGAAAAGAGACTATTGTGACTGTGGGGAGCTGTGTCTTGAAACATGGCGGAGGAATGTGATGCAAACTTATGGAAAGTTTTGGAAGCGTTGGAGCAGTACAGAGCGGAAATGAGGAAATGGGATGCTGAAACCCGAGACTCCACCAACAGGATAAGACAAAATCTAAATGAAGTGCATGCCAAACTGGATGCCCAGCTGAAGAAGGAGGGGGAGTCAGGAGTCAAGGTCAAAAACAACAAGAAGAAAACATCAGTAACCAGCCGCAAAAGGAAACTTTATAAACACAGGAAAGAAGGAGCTGTCAAACGCAGCAATAAGAAAGTAACTATCAGGAAAAGCAGCAACATTAAACCTAACAAGCAGTGGCAAAAAGAAGATTCAAAGGGCCTGACCATACAAGAAGAGGTCTGGTTTGGGACTTTGGAGATTGCCACAAAAGAGAGACAATGGTATTGGACTGCACAACCGAAGGGGGAGGGCTGAGGGACATTACAGAAGTATTTTTCTGCTTATGGATTTCTGGACAAGAACTATGGACACGGCAAAGGAATGATTAAGAGACAATATTAAGACTATATATGATTAAGATTGAGGATAAGATTACATAAAATAAGATATACAAGATAGAGGATAAGATAAAGAGTAACAACAAGGCTACGTACCCAGGGAGAGAGGGGGGGGGGTGGAAGGGAAAATGTATATGAAGTAAAATATAAGTATGCTAAGGAGAATGTAAGTTATTGCAAAAGTTTAACAATTTGAGACGAAGTAATGGAAGATGAATTAGAAACCTGTTTTGATTTGAATTTTAAAGAATATGGAAATAATGGGGTGGATGTGAGGGAGTCATATGATAATGTTATTATATGGATGTGACCTGGCCTGGAAAAGGGCCAGGCCTTGGCAAAGTTA
The DNA here is from genome assembly GCA_034642065.1 of Darevskia nairensis. Taxonomy (NCBI): domain Eukaryota; kingdom Metazoa; phylum Chordata; class Lepidosauria; order Squamata; family Lacertidae; genus Darevskia; species Darevskia nairensis. The sequence continues at coordinate 114,172 of JAWWNI010000568.1, read as the reverse complement.
AGGGAATACCAATTGAAGTCAGGAGGTAAACCTGACTGTGAAAAAATGTGAGTTGCCTCTAAAATTGTAAAACCAAATAAAAATTATTAAAAAAAAAAAGAGGATCTGGTGCAGGCTGAGACTCCTCCGGTTCAGAGTCTGAGCCCGAGTCCCAGGTCATCACACCGTGTCAGCTGGCTGCTCTGTCTCTGTCTCCCCCTTCTCTTCACCCAACATCTCCCAACTCTTCTGTTCACCTGTCTCTGAGCTGTGACCTTCCTCAAACCCCTGCTGTAATTCCATACTGCCTTCCCCTTCTCAGGGAAGTTCATGGAGGGGGGTGGTCTCCACCATTCCTCCTCAGTCTCGTCCCTGACAGCAGTGTATTTGGGGCAGTGTGAGTGGTTCCTCTGCGCAGGGCGTCAAGCCGAGGGGGTACAAAATTGAGAAGAATCATACTTGAGAAGATCCATTTGGGGGCACCAGATTTTGACCTTGCACAGGGCTTCATATTACGAAAGATTACGAAAGTCCGCCCTTGGATTGGGCCCCTATCCAATTCCTCACTGCTGCTGGTGGCTATTGCCACATCTGTTGCCAGTGAATTCCAGATCTCAGTCATGTGTTGCGGGAAGCAGTACCGGTACTCAGGACCAGTGCCACAGATTTTGGCGCCCTAGGCGAGGGGGCGGGCCACGTGACGTCATTGCGCATGACGTACGGTGCCCCGCCCCCTCACCTAGGGCGCCCTGTGCTGCTGCGGTTTTCGCCGCTGGTTGGGGTTGCGCCGGGCTGCGGCGGGGGGCCGGGGGGCAGGCTGGCCAGCACCCCCTACATTTTGGCGCTCTAGGCGACTGCCTAGTTCGCCTAAATGGATGCACCGGCCCTGCCGGTACTTCTTTTGAAGCCATGAACCTACTTTTTGCTTAGCTGCTATTCACTGTTTCATTTCTACTTGCTGGCTAGTAGTAATATCTATCTAAACCCATCGCACGCCAAGCAAAATAACACTGATTTTACTAGAAAGAAGGGGAAATATCAGGAGTACAGAAATCTGTTTTCTCATTTGGAATAGATTGAATGTTTGAAGGGAAGGGAGCTTTTAAAAATGAATAAACAATTCAGAACTCCCCCATCCATATTTTCTAGGATACTGAATTGCAAAAGGATGTGTTAGGAGTTTCCTTTCTGCTTCCGCCCGCCACCCTAAAATACATTTTTAAACGAAACTTTTAAAATGGATCATTTATTTTAAGGGCTGTAGATCGGCAAGGGATATAAGCACATTTTCCATCATAACCCTTTGCTACTATTTATTCTGTAATGATTGTGTTTCATGGTAGCAGATGCTTTGTAATGGAGATCTATGAATAGCAGCCAGCATTGCATTAGTAAGTGTGGCCATGCTTGGATTTCTGGATTTCTGTTTTCCTTGCTCTTCCCTGAACACAGCAATATTTGCCTTTTTGTGCTTTCTCTCTCTCCCTTAGGGATGGAATAGAATTTAATTCAGTCCTCATTTTTAAGTGAACTGACCAAATTTGCACCCCAAGGACAAATACACAGATTGGAATGAAATCATCGTCCACATTTCACACTTCTCTGAATTTTGCAATGGATTTCTTGGCTCTAAAACACACAAACATGCATGAAAATATTTGTATTTGATTACTATTTTAAGAAAAAACCCCTGATTTAAATACAAATTTACACCATTATTTTTTTAAAACACACTACAACAGAAACAGGATGGGATCAACTCATGCAAAATTGATTTAGAACAGATTATAGGCACATACAGAGAGAATTTTGGTGGTCCCATTGTTTCACTGCTTAAACTATAGATCATAATTCACCTTTCATAAGGTATGATAACCGAATCCTGTCCAACTGAATGGCTTCATTAACTATGCACTAAAGATTTGGGGAGTTTCTTTGTATGTTCATCCCCACATAATTTGGATCATTTCCCTCTCATTATGTTCTTTCCTTGGAGAAACTTGGCTGTTCACTCCCAAGCTGGGACATTCCCAGGGGAATTGAAGGAGGCAGTGGTGCGTCTGCTCTTAAAAACCCATTAGATCCTTTAGATCAGGCATGTCCAACAGGTAGATCATGATCTACCGGTAGATCACTGGACGTCTGTGGTAGATCACTGGTAGATCAGTGGCTCCCTCCAAAGAAGCTAAAAAACTTTGGCTCCCCTTAAAAAAGCTCAACATCTTTGCCCTGCACCCCTAAAACCACCTGAACCACTAAAAACAGGGCTTTCCTTCCTAAAAAAGGGTCAACGTCACTTTCCTCTTCCCTAAATAAGCTCAACAACTTTTACGTGAACACCCCAAAACAGGGCTTTCCTTCCTAAAAAAAGCTCAACAACTTTGACCTGAACACCCAAAAAGGGGGTAGATCCCTGCCAGTTTTTAACTCTGTGAGTAGATCACAGCCTCTTGGGAGTTGGCCATCCCTGCTTTAGATCTATCCAATTACTGTCCAGTTCCGAATCTTCCGTTCCTGGGTAGGGTGATTGAGAGAGCCATTGTTGAACAGCTTGGTGGATTTCTGGATGAAACATCAGCTTTAGACCCATTCCAGTCTGGTTTTCGCTCTGGCCATGGGACCAAGATGGCTCTGGTCACCCTAACAGATGATCTCCATAGGCAGCTGGATCAAGGCGGGTCGGGGCTGCTGATTTTGTTAGATCTGTCAGCAGCCTTCGACATGGTCGATCACGAACTTCTAGACCACCGCCTTGCCGACGTGGGGATTCAGGGCGCAGTCCTTCCATGGTCGCGCTCATTCCTCTCTGGTTGGGGACAGAGGGTGGCGCTGGGGGGAGGGAGCTGTCGTCGCACTACTCTTTGGTGTGTGGAGTACCGCAGGGCGCAATTCTCTCCCCGATGCTTTTTAACATCTATATGTGCCCCCTTGCCCAGAAGTTGTACGCCGGCTCCCTCGGCCAGTAAAGCGAGATGAGCGCCGCAACCCCAGAGTCGTCCGCGACTGGACCTAACGGTCAGGGGTCCCTTTACCTTTACCTTTACAGGGCTATCCCTCTGGAAATCCATTACCTCTGAAAGGGAATAAGCAGGGGAGCTAAATAATACCTGTTGATGGCTGGGTCATATGTGTCTATTTTGTGCTATGTAAAAAATAAAGGTTATAATGCATATATTTCCTTATCGGTGAAGAACAAAATGAAACATAAAGATAAAGGGACCCCTGACCATTAGGTCCAGTCGCGGATGTCTCTGGCGTTGCAGCGCTCATCTTGCTTTTCTGGCCAAGCCGTACAGCTTCTGGGTCATGTGGCCAGCATGACTAAGCCGCTTCTGGTGAACCAGAGCAGCGCACGGAAACACTGTTTACCTTTCTGCCGGAGTGGTACCTATTTATCTACTTCCACGTTGACGTGCTTTTGAACTGCTAGGTTGGCAGGAGCAGGGACCGAGCAACGGGAGCTCACCCCGTCGCGGGGATTTGAACCGCCGACCTTCTGATCGGCAAGCCCTAGGCTCTGTGGTTTAACCCACAGCGCCACCCGCGTCCCATAAAATGAAACATAGACTTGTACAAAATGAACCAGCTGCAATGGAATACAAAATACTAGATGAAAGTGCAAATGATCACTGGAAAGGCTTGAGGCATGTTTGTGCATCCCTAGATACGATCCCTGGTGTTTTCATTATATCTTTGCCCCTGCAAAAAGTGTGCATTTAAATTATTCCACCCATTAAAGCTGACTGAATTCACAATGAGGTTTTGTGGCCATGATGTTTACTATAGAAGCTCATATTTTACACAGTATTTTCTTTTCCCTTGCATCTATTTATTTATTTTCCAAAAATTCTGATAAGTCTTTTTTACAAATGAAACCAGCATGGTCTGCTGTGGTACGTATTAAGATGTTATTTGACCTTCCCCCAAGTTCAGGTGTGTATAAAAACAAATGGAAGGAGAAACTGTAATTCCAAGCCCTCCTTTGCTGTAGGGTATGTGTTTGTGTGTGTGTGTGTGTGTGTGTGTGTGTGTGTGTGTGTGTGTTCTAACTTTATAGGCAATTTGAATTGGAAAGTGATCCTGGCTGTGGGTGTGTGCTTTGTATATAGAATCCTGCCCCTCCCACTTCATAAAGGGATTTTAAAAAATAAGATCCATATGCTCTCATTTACCAGGTTCTGTATATATTCCAATTGTGAATGGTCTTTTAAAAAATAAAAATAAAAATGCTGCTTTTATTTAAACATCTAGCCAATAAAAAGAACATCTGCACCTTAAGTGCAGTCTGGCTGTTCAATTTGTACTAAATTTTTTACATTGCATTATTGGACTATATATTTATTGTTCTTTCCATTTAAGAGTACATATAATATTGAATTTTCCCCTGTTATCAGAACTCGGAAGGTATTGCATTTAAAAGAGTAGTATGGTTTTCAGCTGAGAAGAATTTCAAAGTAGGCTGAGGAATATAGACACAGAGCCTCCATTCTTTTCAGTGAATTAGCACATCAAAGGCTGCTCTTTTGAAACTATCATGTTCTGTGTCTTTTTAAAAAAGAGTGTCTGCCTTCCTTTGACAAAATCACAGCACAACTATACACATATATGTGCACACGAAAGCTCATACCAATACCAAACTTAGTTGGTCTCTAAGGTGCTACTGCAAGGAATTATTTTATTTTTATTTTTTTCCATGTCTGTCATTCAACAGGCCAGGAATTGGTAGGAAGTGTTGGTCAGATTCATATATCCTGCAAAATACTACATTAATACGTAAAAGATCATAATGCATATCAGGAGACAAGATCTGCAGTAAAGCTTAGAAGTGGAAAGGAGTGTTTTATTTATGGAGGGGGGAAGATAAGGGGATGAACTTTTTTTGATGGGGGGATGGAGGCCAAAAGCTTGGAAAGTTCATTTTTTTAAAAAAGCGTGTTCTCCTTCATGGAGAGCACGTGTTGCGGTGGGAACCGGGAAGTCACCCCTCTGGTGCTGGGCGGGATCGTATGGATGGCCACTGTTGTGATTGGACCCTGGGTGTTGTTGGGGAGAGTTGTATGTCGCAATTTATTGATGGACAGCCCAGCGGATATATATTGGTGGGTTTGCAACGTGATCCCCCTCTTGGCTGTGTGCTTCTGATCACCCTCCCTCCCTATATTTTAGGCCTCTGCGTTGACCTTGCTATGCCTGTCATGGGGCCGTCTGCTTTTGGGGCAGGGGCCTGTTAGGAATTTTCCCATTTGGCTGATTGGCTGGTGCCATCTGGTTTTCACCTACTGTGTAGCAAATAGTCACAACTTGTAAGGTTGGCGGTTAGGCATTGGTTATTATGTTGGTTGGAGGAGGGGTATGGTTGATTGTGTCTGCCCCTCCAATTGTTGCTGGTGTTAGGGGAATTCCATTAAAGGAATCCAGGGGCTCGATGCTTTTTTCCCGAACCCCCGGTCGGGGGCTAGGGCCGTGCAAGAGCCCTGGGAGCCTGAGGGGAGAGGGGCGGGTCAGACCACCCGGCTCCCTTTATCTCTCCAGAGTGTTTTCCCCTTACTGACGGTCGTCAGTTCTGTCCCCTGTGGGACAGATAGTCTTAACCAATGCCTAAGCAACCACTCACATTGTTTGTATTTTAATAAAGTTGTGTCCAAAATCATGCCAAAAACCAAAACTAAAATTCTGACTGATGCGTGAATTATTTGAGGGGTGGTTTGGGGACCTCGACACGCAACGAGCAAGTTCTACTTCAAGTTCATCCTGTCCAACAATGAACTAGTTTCAGTTCATCCTTTTACAAAATGATCCAATTCATCCTTGGCAATTCCCTCCCTCCCCACATTCAGATTGTCACAAGCTGCTGTGCTGAAGACCAGGGTCCAAAAGCAAGTAAGGGGCCACACACAATAGCAAGATGTCTGATAGAATGGCAACAGGAAAACATTCCCCATAACTGTATTTCTGTATTTGAAAAAGCCTTCCTTTAATTTGTGCCAGCCACACAACTGTTAAAGGGACATGGTATAATTCACTTGGTGCCTATACCTGAACTTGCCCTGGTAGGCACATTATGTGACCAAGTGGAACAACAAACATCCGGTGCTGGGATGAAAAACAGGCAGCAGGCATATTTAGGATGGCAGTAGGGTCAGGATCAGTCCACCATTCCCCCTGCTTGAGGCTGGTGGAACAGAATCAGCAGGGGTTGGACTGTGCCAATCCTGTTTCTTGGGAGTTCTTGTGTATAGCAGCATCACTGGATCCTGGAGAGTCCATCATAATCGCAATAACAGCACTTACTATTGGTGTTGCTGTCATGATTTGCCTTCCCTCTATATCTCCCTGATATTTTGGAAAACACTCTCTAAAAAGTCATTTCCTAACATTAAAGGCAGGAGCTTTAAAAACATCTGGCTGAACTGGAACAAAATAATATTTTCTAACTACTTTCACCTCAGTTGTAGTCATAATGAGATAGATTTACTGTTATTGGAGGTTCTCTAAACCATCTTAGTGTGTGGTCACTAATGCTTGCTTTACCACACTGTTCTAACATTAAACGGCCCTTATAAATCAGGTACTTAAGTGAGCTGTTTTATTGCTCTGACAGAAGGTAAAACTTGGACCATCTTGCGTATAGGACCTCTGTGTTTGTTTTGCTTGATTTACATTTGCTCTCTGTTAGCTCGGAGTTGCTTTTGCCGATCTGATTAAGGTAAGTGTTTGCCCAGGGAGCTGACAAATAACCAGACTGTACAACAGCGATGGGGAAAATTGGGCCAAATCTTTATTGACAGCAGCAGACAGATTAAGAGTTGGCATGGGATTGGGGCCAGGTTCAGTTCATCATTCCACAAACCCCACCTTGATGGAATGGGTCCGCTGGGTTTGGACTGCCCCAAATCCACTCCATAGGGAGTCAGCCAGTGTTAAACCTTGCTGTGGTGCTAACCAAGCAAGCAAGGTCTCACTGGGTGACCAGGTGCAGATTACAACCAGCACATATCCATTGACAATGAATTAAAAAAAAGTGTTGAAGAACACATTTATTAAGAAACATAGAAGCCTTTCTACTTGGAATAGTAGGAGATGAGATTCCCGAAAAAGTTGTTAGATTATTTCTATATGCCACAACAGCTGCGTGACTACTATCTGCCAAGAAGTGGAAAGTTCCAGAGATACCTACCATAGAAGACTGGCAAATGAAAATGATGGACTTTATGGAGCTGGCCGAACCGACTGGCCGAATCCGCAACCAGAAAGAAGAGATGGTGGAAGAAGATTGGAAGAGATTTAGAATTTATTTAAAGAAATATTGTAATATTTGGGAAGTAGAAATATTTTGGAAGCACACAATAGGCTTAGGATTAGAAATAGGATGATAGTATATAGTATAAATTGGGGTTGTTATTTTTTGAAATATGGGAATAGGTTATGAAATATGTTTACTAAGATGAGGTAATGAATGAGAAATGAAATGGGAAAAGATGAAGGAATTTTTAATTAGGATATTGGACAACTGCTAAAGATGAGAGTTAATGGAATTCAGATAGGGGGGATCTGAGGAACCCACAACAGAGGTGAGAAGAAATAGGAAACTGGAAATATATATATGTTTTGTAATGTGTTTTTTTAAAAAATCTGTGATGATGTTTTATTTGTTTGTTTTCTGTTATGTATTTGTTGTTGTTTGTTTTCAAACATTGTTGAAAATGAATAATTTTTCGGGGGGGTCAAAACAAACAAACAAACAAACAAACAAACAAAACCAACCAGCACGTATCCAAATCTGAGCTTGGGGTGCCATGGTCAACCCTCCCCTCAGCCCCCTTATACCCACCCTATTATATTGATCCGGCCATTTCTGCCCTCAAAAAACAACATTCTTCCACCTAACAAAAGAAGACCATAATCTCACTGAGGGAAAGGCAAAAATAAACAAACCCCCAGACAAGTGCCAATCAGGTTGAGAGGGGAGGAAATATTCCCAGCCCTGTCAACCAGCAACCCACAATTGCTCAGTGAAGACATTAACCTGATGGTAGATCTTAAAAAGCAAAGACATCACCTTGCCGACAAAGGTCCGTATAGTTAAAGCTATGGTTTTCCCAGTAGTAATGTACGAAGTGAGAGCTGGACCATAAAGAAGGCTGGTTGCCGAAGAATTGATGCTTTTGAATTATGGTGCTGGAGGAGACTCTTGAGATTCTTGCATGGACTGCAAGAAGATCAAACCTATCCATTCTGAATGAAATCAGCCCGGAGTGCTCACTGGAAGGACAGATCCTGAAGCTGAGGCTCCAATACTTTGGCCACCTCATGAGAAGAGAAGACCCTGGAAAAGACCCTGATGTTGGGAAAGATGGAGGGCACAAGGAGAAGGGGACGACAGAGGACGAGATGGTTGGACAATGTTCTCGAAGCTACCAACATGAGTCTGACCAAACTGCGGGAGGCAGTGGAAGACAGGAGTGCCTGGTGTGCTCTGGTCCATGGGGTCACAAAGAGTCGGACATGACTAAACGACTAAACAACAACAACAACAGCAAGATGGGCGGGAAGCTCTCAAAGCAAAATGGCTGTGAGCTCCAGGGGAAGCAGCCACATGGACTTTCCCCTCTCCTTTGCAAGGGTTCATGAGACAGCTTTTTCCACATGAGCCAACTGCATGGGCAAGATGCTGGGTCAATCCTTGCCCTGTATTTTGCTTTCATCTATGGGCCCCCAGTGCCGCTGGGCAAAGGCATTCATTGCTTATTGAGCAGAGAATGAGGCTTATTATGGATGGTAATCAAACCAATGCTCAGAGAGCCAGCAGTTCATTCCAGAAGAGGCCTTTTCAGTGGAAGAGCATCTGACCCCATTTTGTCATCATTTTACGCAGTTGACCAAGAGATGCAACTCTTCGGGCGTTGGAGGAATATGGAAGTGATTAGACAAATAGATTGAATAATCATGTGGCTTTTTAGGATTGTGTTATTTTATGGATCCTTTTGACTTGCGCGAAGGACAGTGTATTAATCTTCTGGCTTGTGCCAATAATCTAAATAAATACATTTAAAATAGTCAAATGTGATTTCGCTGAAAATAGCCCCTGGAGCACCTGAATCAAATCTGATTTCTCTGCCATCCACTGAGGTGTGAAAATTGTATGGAGAAAGGGGGGCTTTGTGTGTGTGTGTGGGGGGGTTTGTTCCCCTTCGGAATTTAGAAGAAAGCAAAGGAAGGTTTTTTTTTAAGACTAGAGAGGCTTCTTGAGGAAGAATAATAGACTTATTTCTATGGTGGCTAGACACGCTCATACAGACCAGCTTCTGCAAAGTCTGTTTTCAGAGACAGGAATCAAATCAGAAGTCTTTATTCTAACTTCAGCTAGGGATGGATGAATCTGCCCATTCTCTTTCCTTCAGTTTCTCATTTCCAGCCTTAAGTTCCACACATCCCATTTCCATATCATTTTTAAAAGAATAGCCTGAATTAAATAATAAGAATTATGCAGCTACAGTGATCTACCCCCTTTGGGGGGGGGGTTCAGGTCAAAGTTGTTGAGCTTTTTTTTAGGAAGAAAAGCCCTATTTTTGTGGGTTCACGTAAAAGTTGCTGAGCTTCTTTAGGGAGGAGGAAAGCGACGTTGAGCTTTTTTAGGAAGAAAAGCCCTGTTTTGGGTGGTTCAGGTCATTTTAGGGGTGCAGGGCAAAGATGTTGAGTTGTTGTTTTTTAGGGGAGCCAAAGGTTTTTAGCTTCTTTGAGGGGAGCCACTGATCTACCGGTGATCTACCACAGACGTCCAGTGATCTACCAGTAGATCACGATCTACCTGTTGGACATGCCTGATATATATATAAGATATTAGATATAGATATATAGATATATATACACACCCTTTTATCACATAAAATGCATTTCTGTACATTTTTTTAATGAGTGTATGCATTTTGTGTGCATTTCCACCTATGATATACAGTGAGGTTACAGGGAACCAGGCAGAGGGCCTTCTTGGTAGTGGCACCCGCCCTGTGGAACGCCCTCCCACCAGATGTCAAAGAAACAAACAACTATCTGACTTTTAGAAGGCATCTGAAGGCAATCCTGTTTAGGGAAGTTTTTAATGTTTTATGTTTTACCGTGCTTTTAATATTCTGTTGGAAGCCACCCAGAGTAGCTGGGGAAACCCAGCCAGATGGGCGGGGTATAATTAATTAAATAAATTATTATTATTATTAGTGTTCTAAAGCTGCACCACAAAATTCTGAGAAATGTGAATTCAGAAGCATAACTATGTTTTGGTTGATGCATTTGTTTAGAAAATGTGATTTAGATTGAATTATATCAGAATGTGAATGGAGTGAATTTCTCCCTCCATCCCTGACTACAACACATGGCTAACCGAGAATCAAACAGTCTGAAAGAGGCACAGCCAGAGGGTTGAGCAGGGACAGGAAATGGGCTTCTTGAACATATATCATGTATATCGCAGATGCGAGGATCATTTCCCACAGATTTCTGGGTTGCTACTGAGTTTTCCCTCAAGTGAAATTTCAAGATGAATGTTGAGGTTCCTGTTTGGGTAAAACACCCAAGGAATGCCAAAGTATGTAAAAAGTTTGATAATGCTAGTGAGATTTCTCAAGAGTGTTCCACCCATCTCGAGTTCGGCTTCTGAAATCCAGCTTTTCCAAAGTTTGCCATGTTTGCACACACAGTACTGTAATAACAATTTGCAACCCTTCAGAGATGCATATACTTTTAATTAAAGACAGTGAGGGGACTTGGTTGTATAATTTTGCCCTTTAAGAAGCTCGTGTAAAATTCAAACACATCCAAACAGAGACTTGGAGCCACTAGGTTGCATTCACTTAATTTTAGTACTGCAAATGTTTACAATCAAAAGCAGTGCAGCCTTGGTACCTTAGAGGGGCTCCTTCATCACCCTGTGTAGCTCATATATCAGTTTTCTGGAGGGAAAGTTTCTGTAGATAATAAAACCATCTATTCCCCACACACTAAATAGAAAATAAAATAAAAGTGTTGTGTTATTCATGTAAAGTTGCGATTGTATGGCTAATTCATTCAAGAAAAAGTGTTTCTTCTCAACTTCCAGTTCCATCTTGAACATTTCCTGGAGTTCCCAGTGCCTGCTTCCCAAGTTATAGAAACGGCCACCTAGAATGATCTACTGACTGTTCAGCCACAGCCCACAGAAGGAGTCATTGTGGCCCATCATGTCTGTTTCTTTGTTGTTGTTCAGTCGTTTAGTCGTGTCTGACTCTTTGTGGACCAGAGCACGCCAGGCACTCCTGTCTTCCACTGCCTCCCGCAGTTTGGTCAGACTCATGTTGGTAGCTTCGAGAACACTGTCCAACCATCTCGTCCTCTGTCCTCCCCTTCTCCTTGTGCCCTCCATCTTTCCCAACATCAGGGTCTTTTCCAGGAAGTCTTCTCTTCTCATGAGGTGGCCTCAGTGAGCTGGAGCCTCAGTGAGCACTCAGGGCTGATTTCCTTCAGAATGGATCGGTTTGATCTTCTTGCAGTCCATGGGACTCTCAAGAGTCTCATCCAGCACCATAATTCAAAAGCATCAATTCTTCAACGATCAGCCTTCTTTATGGTCCAGCTCTCACTTCCACTCACTTTCTGTTTCTAGTATCAATCTATTCGCTTCCCCCCCCCTCCTTTTTTGTGAAAGAACATCTTTATAACATCAGGCAACTTTCTAATTCCAGGCAGTGATGGTCTCATGTAACTTCTAATATTTGCTCTAGAATTCTGGTATTTCTGGAATGCACATGATAAAATAAATCGCTCTATTTGGAGACACTCCTTGAAAAAACAATTCAAATGGCTTTTCTGTATCCAAAGGCAGCTGCCATTTTTTTTGGGCTCCAATCTCAGAGGTATCTAAGGTTGGAAGGTCTCCTTTGAATTTATTTTAGCATTCTACATTTGTTGCTCATGTGGCCTGCATTTGCTGACTCTGGTGTGCCAGCCCTGGTGACTGTTTTCTTTCAAGCAGATGTGGGATTTAATTTCAAACATATTAACAGGTCTCCCTGTTTAATTTTAGAAACCTTCCACAATAAACAAAGCAGCTTGATCATGTATCTTAAGCAAACGTGAGAGACAATGGGATTGTAGCAATTGGATTTCATCAGTATCCACTTGCGAAGAATAGCTTTTATAAATGCTCAGAATGCAGTAATTGTCCCCTAGTCCTGCAGTAACTCTGTCAGCAGTTCGGAAAGGAATGAATGTTTATGGTAAACTAAAGTACACTGAATATAGATAAAGCATGTGTGTATTGGATTTGCACAATTCCTTCTCCAATTATTATTATTATTATTTCAATCAATTAAAACCAGCTCTTCTAGAGGAGCCTGGAGTGGCAAACACATCAATATTGAAAACATTTTTAAAGCATTATATAAACAGTTAAAAAATAATCTCTGAACAAGTGATTTCAGGGTTGCCAAGAACAGTATCTTTAATCATCAAACGCCTAGGTAAACAGAAATGTTTTTAGATGGAGATAGACACACTGCACCAGGAAGGGCTTCCCACAAATGGGGAACCACCACTAAAAAGGCCCTGTCATGGGTCCATGCCAATGGGACAGTCCCCAGGGGCAGCACCACCACCAAGACCTCACCTCATGATCTGAGGCTTGGAGATCGTGTCCTCCCTAAAAGAGGCCACGTGTTGCGGTGAGATCTGGAGACTGACCTCTTGGTTGTGGGTGGGTCCATTGGATAGCCACAACACCCGATTGGTAGGTCCCTTGATGCTGGGTTTCTATCTGGCCAATGGGGTTGCAGTCTAAACGGATCGAGGGACCTATATAAACCCATGCACATGACCCAGTGCTTCCTCTTTTGACTTGTGCCGCCCACCTCTCCCTAATTTTAGGGCATTTTGCGCTTGACCTTGCTATGCCGCCATGTGTCGTCTGTCGTTGGGACAGGGGCATGGCAGGAATTTTGCCACTTGGCTGATTGGCTGTTGCCATTTGGGTTCCGCCTGCCGCGTAGCAAATCGTCACAACTTGTAAGGTTGCGGATAGGCTCTGGTTCAGGTGATAGGGATGGGAGAACGGTCTCGCCATCCCTATGTGAAGGGTATTCCGTTAAAGGAATTCAGGGACTCAACTTGGTTTGGTCAACCGCCAAGAGGGGGTTGTGCCCGTGCCTTAGTCCAGGGGAGCATCTGGGGGGTGAACAGAGTCTGCTCCCAGGCTTTTCACCTTCCTCACGTGTTCACCCTTGGCTGACCTACGATAGAGCTCTGGGCCAGCGCTACCTGCAAGGGTGCAGGGAGCTAGTCGAACCAGAGTCTATGCAACCAATCACTTTTCTGTAATCAATAAAGTTGTGGCCTAAATTCTGCCAAAAACCAAAACTAAAATTTGAGTCAAATGTGTCTTTATTTAGGAGGGAGATTTCTGGGTCTGAACACGCAAATGCTTTTATATGGATTCTTTTCTGGGCATTTAAAAGTGAACTTTCCCAAGTTATGCTTTCCAAAACAATATGCCAACTGAAACACACATCTGTTTAAATTCTCACATCTCTGAATTTTGCGGTGCAGTTCTCCAGCCAAGTAATGTGTACAAAATGCTTGTTGTTGTTGTTGTTGTTGTTGTTGTTTAGTCGTTTTAGTCATGTTCGACTCTCCGTGATCCCATGAACCAGGGCATGCCTTGGAAACTCTCACTTTCTTCTCAAAGCTTCTCCTTTTTCATGTCCAGGTAGTTTTCTTGGCAAAATACTGGAGTGGTTTGCCAGTTCCTTCTCCAGGTGGATCACATTTAGTCTAAACTCTTGGCTATGACCTGTCTGTCTTGGGTGGCCCTGCACGGCATAGTTCATAGCTTCTTGGAGTTATTCAAGCCCCTTCGCCATGACAAGACAGGGATCCATGAAGGGGACAAAATGCATATACTAGGCTAATGTGTGCAGAAACATGCATATCTTATTGGGGGAAAGATACATTGGATTAGGGAAGGTTGCTCTGCAAAAACATGTATCTTAGGCAAAATTCCACGCAAAAATGTAGGAGAAATTCATGCTAAAATGCTGATGACATTAAAAATGACCCTTATGGAAATGTGGAGAATTGGATTTAAGATTAGCAAAATGAGAAAAACTGAAATTGACAGATTCACACACGCCTAGCTTTGATCTACCAAGGATAACTTTAGACGTGGATGTAATGGACAGGGCAAAATAGTGGAGACCAGCATTTAATATGGGGCTGTTTTTCACCATTCTTGTCGAGAAGTTATAGAAAGAGTAGGCCCAGTCTCTTTACTCCTGGGGTTATTTTTTCTCAGCCTTGGCAGAATGGGATCAGTAACCCTCATGCCAAGGTAATAAAGGTCCTCATTAGAAAGGAAGGTCTAAAATCTTGGATTCCACAAAGATAGGATTATTGATACCACCATGGAAAAATAAGGAGGAGACTTAAGTTGCTATCAGTGGGGCCTGGAAACGTAGTTTAACTGAAACACTTGACGGCTGGACATGAGGTTGAGATTGAGATTGAATCCTGACAAGACAGAAGTACTGTTTTTGGGGTACAGGGTGCGAGTGGGCATGGGGTCCTGAATGGGGTAACTGTGCCCCTGAAGGACCAGGTGCGCAGCCTGGGAGTCATTTTGGACTCACAGCTGTCCATGGAGGCGCAGGTTAATTCTGTGTCCAGGGCGGCTGTCTACCAGCTCCATCTGGTACGCAGGCTGAGACCCTCCCTGCCCACAGACTGTCTCACCAGAGTGGTGCATGCTCTAGTTATCTCCCGCTTGGACTACTGCAATGCGCTCTATGTGGGGTTACCTTTGAAGGTGACCCGGAAACTACATATAATCCAGAATGCGGCAGCTAGACTGGTGACTGGGAGTGGCCGCCGGGACCACATAACACTGGTCCTGAGAGAACTACATTGGCTCCCAGTACGTTTCCGAGCACAATTCAAAGTGTTGGTGCTGACCTTTAAAGCCCTAAACGGCCTCGGTCCTGTATACCTGAAGGAGCGTCTTCACCCTCACCGTTCAGCCCGGACACTGAGATCCAACGCCGAGGGCCTTCTGGCGGTTCCCTCACTGCGAGAAGCCCTCCCAGCAGAGGTCAAAAAGATAAACAACTATCTGACATTCAGAAAATACCTCAAGGCAGCCCTATTTAGGGAAGTTTTTAACTTGTGATATTTTAATGTATTTTAATGTCTGTTGGAGGCCGCCCAGAGTGGCTGGGGAGACCCGGCCAGATGGGCGGGGTAGAAAAAATTATTATTATTATTATTATTATTATTATTATTATTATTATTATTATCATTTGCGACTGGTAAGAGGAGCTATAAAATTCATTCAACAGCTAAGATGAAATATAGCCAGAATTTGTTCGGCATGCAGCTAATCCTCTGTGCAATAAAGTGAATGCTTTCTGATGCAATTTGGGGATTTGTGTTTCATTCCACTCTGTACTTACAGGCATGCATTGAACCATGGCGGGAAAGACTAAGACTTTGAATGAATGTCTGGCAAGGTCTCCGCTAAGCAGGAAGAACGGAAAAAGAAAAATCTTCCAGTTGAAACTTGTGATTAAAAATATACACTGGAAGCTGAGGCTCTGTAGGTCTTATTTTAACTAGTTTTTGCCAACCATGCAAAAAAAAACCCAAACTTTTTGGGAGCCAACAAATTCTGATTTTGAGATATGGATTTGTCTGTGGGTTCTGTAACTTCACCTGGTGATATTTTTGTCCACTTTGCCAAAGTAAACATGGACCATCGACTTCTTGTTAGGATCAGCTGATATAACAAACACGAAGAACTTTGAACACATTGTTAACAACAACAACAACAGCAAAAGCAAAAAATGAATATTGTTATTGTCATTATTATGAGTAACGTGCACCTCATTATGATGGGTGGAGTGTGTGTGGAGAGAGGGTTTAAAGGCCATTTGGCACAATAAACAGCTTTATTAAGAATAAACTAAAACACATTTTCATGTATGGAAGGCAATTTCAGAGTTCAGTTATAATGCAATCAGGGAGATTTGAAGCAGAGGATCTGTTCCAAACTACTATTGGCCTTTGAAAAGCATTCAGGCACTCAGTAATGGATGTGGTAAATCTATACATTGAAGATACATAAAATTGTGAAATACATAAATGTCACTACTAAGTTGTAGGTATGGCCCCCAAATCTAAACCAATTGGGAGATTTGTGTCACCTTGATTTCCAAATCCTCTAATGCCCACTGAACAAAGTACTTTCTAAAACTAGAAGCCAGCCTATGAACTGGTTTCTTTCCCATCGTATGCCAAAACAGCCCTTCTTGATTTTCATCAAGACAGAAAATAATTGGAAATAATGCAAAAAGGGTTGCGGTTTTTGGATGCCGTTCTGCCAAGGAAATAAACTGTGTAGTGGAAAATCTTTTAAAGATTACACTAGCAAAATGCCCATCCTTATTATGCTTATTGAACTGCATTTCAGGGTCCCCTTGTGATGGCACAATGTCTTTCTCTGCATTCTTCATTGGCTCCCTGTTGGTGCAGAGCAGGCAGACTGCACCTTGTTGCCTGCACTCCAAAACCAGGCAGAGGGCCTTCTCGGTAGTAGCGCCCGCCCTGTGGAACGCCCTCCCAGCAGAGGTTAAAGTGATAAACAACTATCCTACATTCAGAAAAAGTGGGACCCAGGTGGCACTGTGGGTTAAACCACAGAGCCTAGGGCTTGAGGATCAGAAGGTCGGCGGTTCGAATCCCTGCGACGGGGTGAGCTCCCGTTGCTCGGTCCCAGCTCCTGCCCACCTAACAGTTCGAAAGCACGTCAAAGTGCAAGTAGATAAATAGGAACCGCTCTGGCGGGAAGGTAAACGGTGTTTCCATGCGCTGCTCTGGTTCGCCAGAAGCGGCTTTGTCATGCTGGCCACATGACCCAGAAGCTGTACGCCGGCTCTCGGTCAATAAAACGAGATGAGTGCAGCAACCGCAGAGTCGGACACAACTGGACCTAATGGTCAGGGGTCCCTTTACCTTTACATTCAGAAAATACCTGAAGGCAGCCCTGTTTAGAGAAGTTTTTAACCTGTGATATTTTGATGCATTTTAATATCTGTTGGAGGCCGCCCAGAGTGGCTGGGGAGCCCCAGCCAGATGGGCGGGGTACAAATAAAAAATTATTATTATTATTGTATTATCTCCTGCTGTGTCTGCCACAGTGGCAGGAACAGCTGTGATGTGCTCCTCGGGACCAGATCTAACAACACAGCAGAAGTCCCTCCTGACCAAATGCTGCTTCCACAGTGGCCTCTTGGCCAATAAGAGGCACTGCTGGTCTCCTTTCGCCCCTACAAAGGAAGTGGTGAGGGCTTCCCTTTGGGGCCTGCCCTCATCCGAACACAACAACAGAAACCACCACACAATGGCTGACACTTGAGTAAAGATTACATACAAAACTCTTATGAGGAACCAATAATCTTACAATAAAGCCGAATAATAAATGAAACCATGTACATATCGCATGTATAATAAAATGTATAAAGTTTATATAATAGAACCATTCAGCAATGGATAGGTGTAATGGCAAAATCCCAGTGCCAACGAAAAGTTCCTGTAAGGTTGATGGTGAATGGACTGTAACAGATGAACACGACAATGTCAAGAAGAAGCGACGAAAGAACGAAGGAGAAACAATACCCAATAATACCAGAATGTATTATTTAGGTAGGTGATTTGTGATATTATGTGAACAATTTGTATATTGTATTTTGTATATTAGGTGTTGCATTGTAATTTGGGTATTGTTTATACTATACAGAACTGATGAAGCATTAGTGCCAAACCTGAGCAATATCTGGAGGACAGGTTTTCTCCTTCGTTCTTTCGTCGCTTCTTCTTCTCAGATGCCATTCATATTGAGTTTGGATTGATGGTGACACCATTAGATTAAGACTATCTTCTTCTATCATCGTATCCAACTACTGACATTGTTGTGTTCATCTGTTGCAGTCCATTCACCATCAACCTTACAGGAACTTTTCGTTGGCACTGGGATTTTGTCATTACACCTATCCACTGCAGAATGGTTCTATTATATAAACTTTATACATTTTATTACACATGCGATATGCACATGGTTTCATTTATTATTCGGCTTTATTGTAAGATTATCGGTTCCTCATAAGAGTTTTGTATGTAATCTTTACTCAAGTGTCAGCCATTGCGTGGTGGTTTCTGTTGTTGTGTTCGGTTCATATTATCACCACTGTGATACTGTATGCTGTTTGTGCCTGCCCTCATCCAGCATGATTCAGAGTGGGCCCCTCTCTGCCCCCGTCAATGGCCTTTGCTTCCTACTTCAACCATTATGTCAGGTTGATTTGAGTCCCCCTCCTTGATAAAAGAAGGGTACGAACCTCCTTGGCACATATGCAGGAGTTCTTTGTTTTTGTTTTTGTTTTAAAAAGTAATTTTTATTCATTTTATAAGATATAAAAGTATAACAATATGAACACACACAACAAAAAATACAAATACAAAAATACAAACAACC
This sequence comes from Darevskia nairensis, assembly GCA_034642065.1. Taxonomy (NCBI): domain Eukaryota; kingdom Metazoa; phylum Chordata; class Lepidosauria; order Squamata; family Lacertidae; genus Darevskia; species Darevskia nairensis. Next base: position 95,646 of record JAWWNI010000568.1, on the reverse strand, counting down.
AACACTAATATTTCCTAACTTTACCTAATTTCTGTAACATCTTAATGTGACTTCCCTCAAACTCTTCCTACTGAATTTCATTGTATTACATCTTTAGCAGTTTAATCAACATTACCTATTAACCTCTTGTTAATTTAATTAAGCCATTGTCAATTATTCTTTTACTTAATTCAACATTAATATTTTTAGCCCCCAAGCCATATTTTAACACTTAAAACCTATAATAACTTTTCTAAAGGAAATAATTTTCTAAATATTACAATATTTGTTCAGATAATCTTTAATTTTTTTCCAGTCTTCTTCCACCGCCTCTTCCTTCAGGTCACGTAGCCTCCCAGTCATTTCGGTGAGTTCCATAAAGTCCATCATCTTCATTTGCCATTCATCCATCGTCGGTATCTTATGCAGGGGTTCTTTGGGTCCAACCCACTGTCTTGTAAAGGCTTAGAAATGAATGTCTATAAAAAGCTTGAGAAATCATCTAAGTCATGGGGAGAAAGTTTGGACAATCATCAAAGTCACTAAAATGTGAAGACACCATGACAAACTTTCGGAGATGATGAAGCTGTCCTTAATTCCATTTGTGCTTGAAGTAACAAGTTTACCTAAGCATATTGCTTATCCTAGATCTTTGTAAGGTCTAGGTTTAGAAGTTACACTGGGGATATCTACACTGAAGACTTAAACCGGTTTAACAGACATTCCAAGGAAACTGTAATTTTGTGTGTGGTAGAGAGGGTCCAAGAAACTCTATCAGATTTCTCAGGACTTCACCAAACTCACATTCCCAGAATTCCTTGAGGGAAACCATGACAGTCAGTGGTATATCAGTAATACCCAATAAGAAGAATGTTTACCCTTCAGTGATTAATAACAACTTGAGCCTATATCCACTGCTTTGGATTATTTTCCACTTGAGGGCTTATAAAAGCAGCAGAAATAAATGAAAACATTATTGTAATTCCACCTTCTGGGCATGGCAAAGCATGAAGCACAGAGCAATTTTCCCAACCTTGTGAGATAGTGACATTACCATTACATAATAATTGCCTGTATGTGTGTGGCACCCTCTGGTAAGAATCCACTTGGTAAATAAAGATATCTGTGCACCCATTCGTTGAGTTGCTGCTTATAATTTCATGCCTTAATGCCTTTATAAACCTTCTAGTCAAAGGCAAGCAACCTTAACCTTTGTAATGAGATTTCAGCAAGATGGAGATATGAATTTAACAGAGTCCTGTGCTGGATAATATTAAAGATTCTCAAATGTCATGCCACAAAAGTATAGAAAACTTATGTGAGACTCCACATCCCAGCAGCTATTTTGGATATACTTAAAAGATTTTAATCTCCCTTAAAGCGCATTAAAGAAGGCCCAGTTAAAACACACAGTTGTGCTTGAGCCAGTCACAATCATGGTTGTTTTTGGTTTTTTAAGGGCATGTTTACACGCACTAAACAGGCATAGGCAAACTCTGGCCCTCCAGATGTTTGGGACTACAGTTCCCATCATCCCTAGCTAACAGGACCAGTGGTCAGGGATGATGGGAATTGTAGTCCCAAACATCTGGAGGGCCAGAGTTTGCCTATGCCTGCACTAAAATGTGACTGCATATTCAATGCAAACCCATTGGAAGTGGCATGGTGTGGATGCCTGTGACCTTGAACCAGTAAATGATATAATAATAAGAATAATAATTTATTATTTGTACCCCGCCCATCTGGCTGGGTCTCCCCAGCCACTCTGGGCGGCTTCCAGCAAATATTAAAATACATTAAAATATCACAGATTAAAAACTTCCCAAAGCAGGGCTGCCTTCAGGTATTTTCTAAATGCCATGTAGTTGTTGATCCCTTTAAACTCTGATGGGAGGGCGTTCCACAGGGCGGGTGCCACTACCAAGAAGGCCCTCTGCCTGGTTCCCTGTAGCTTTGCTTCTCGTAGTGAGGGAACCGCCAGAAGGCCCTCGACGCTGGATCTCAGTGTCCGGGCTGAATGGTGGGGGTGGAGATGCTCCTCCAGGTATACTGGACCGAGGCCGTTTAGGGTTTTAAAGGTCAGCACCAACACTTTGAATTGTGCTCGGAAACGTACTGGGAGCCAATGTAGATCTCTCAGGACCGGTGTTATGTGGTCTTGGCGGCCATTCCCAGTCACCAGTCTAGCTGCCACATTCTGGATTAATTGCAGTTTCTGCATCACCTTCAAAGGTAGCCCCACGTAGAGCGCATTGCAGTAGTCCAAGCGGGAGATAACTAGAGCATGCACCACTCTGATGAGACAGTCTGCGGGCAGGTAGGGTCTCAGCCTGCGTACCAGATGGAGCTGGTAGACAGCTGTTTAGGGCTTTAAAGGTCAGCCACTCTATTGCGGATATTAACATGGGACTGCTTAAAGTGGCTTGCTGCGTAAAAATTGATTCCTTTTGAAATAAAACATTGCGCAGGCCCATAGGTTTGACTCAAAGCTTTACTTGCAGAACTTTCTTCAAAACTGAACAAAAACACCAATGATACATCCAGTGCTTTTTTCAGGGGGTACTCAAGTGTACGCAGTACTGGTGCCTCCCTTTTTTTTTTTTTGGTTAAGAAGTGTTACATTGACTGTAACAACTTCATGGTGAGTTCTAGCACTTTAAAAAAAGAAGAAGAATTATTTATACTTTTCAGATATACCTGTATACATTTCACTGATTTTACAATCATTTTGACATTTTAAAACTTGACTTCCTTCCCCCTTTTTCTGCGGTTACTTAAATTTATTTTTAATATCTTCTGCATATCCAAATTAACATAACTTATTTATCTTCTTTAAATATATACTCTTATATATAACTGCAGGATATTAAAACAATCCTGCCAGTGTTTTTATCTGTTTACAATTTATCTGTAAATATTCAATAAACCATTTCTATTCTTTTATAAAAAGTTTGTTATCTTGATTTCTTATTCTCCCGGTGATTTTTGCCATTTCTGCATATTCCATAAGTTTTTGTATCCATTCTTCTTTCATTGGGACTTTTTCTTCTTCTTCTTCTTCTTCTTCTTCTTCTTCTTCTTCTTCTTCTTCTTCTTCTTCTTCTTCTTCTTCTTCTTCCCATTTTTGGGGCAATGACAGCTCCCCACTTCAAATGGGGGGGGGTGCTTTTTGCGTAGTCACACGCAGCCCCCTGGCCCTACACGATTCCCAAGCAAGTCAGATTGGCTTCGCCTCCCCAAGCTGGATACCTGGAGGTTCCCGCCTAACCTCAGACAGTTAACCAATCCCAGCTGCGGAGGTGTTGTCAGGGGAGTTGACCAGGTAGGGTTAGGACCGCCCTGCACACACAATAGAGGCTGGAACTTACCTGGGAGTTTTCAGTCAGCTCTAGAGCTTCCAGAGAGTGGACATCCTTCTTCTTTCCATCATTGCCACTGTAGCTGCATACATAAGTAGCTGTGGTAAACCTGTTGACGACTGTTAACGACTGCACTTTGTCTTACAGGAAAAAGCAAGGGGTGAGAAGGTTAAAAATAGCTTTGTCATGTATAATGAGATAAGAATCCAATGTCAACAGGTTTACCACAGCTATCAGCCTATCACCCATTCCCACCACCCTTCTGAGTAATACCCCTCCCCACCCTCTCACTATATATAAGGGTCTGGTGACTTCTGTTTCAGTGTATCTGAAGAAGTGTGCATGCACACGAAAGCTCAGACCAAGAACAAACTTAGTTGGTCTCTAAGGTGCTACTGGAAAGATTTATTTATTTATTTATTTATTTATTTATTTATTTATTTATTTATTTTTGTTTTCACATCAGGAAGAGGAGGTATCCCCAAATCGTCCCACTTCACCTTATTGTTCAGCCAAAACAGAGCAAAGGCAAACTCCTAGTATATACATAATCTCTGAGATTCACTTTTAGTTCTTTTTTCACCCTGTTCAACACATTTGATCTTTTGTGTGGACTCAAGATTGTGGCGATAATCTTATTTTCCTCATCTTTGCAGGGCATTGTTTGTTTACTGCTTCTTTTGAAGTGCTTTGCTGCTACAGTGAAATGCTGAACAAAAATGCTCATTGTACTGGAAAGCTGTGAGCTGCTTAGTGCTTCTTGTCAATCTGAACCAGGCAGTGGAACAACTTCCAGGCCTTGTGCTATTCCCAAATGTATGGCGGACTTTGCCAAAAAGCCCGCTTACGTATTTCAGTCTACGATACCATAAGTCAGCCAATCCCCAGAATGCTATACAATATATTTCCAAAACCATGAAGCTCTGATAGTTGCCTGATTGTAACCTGGTGACTCCTCCCTGCTCCTGCTACATCTGCAAGTTGACTTCTTCTGGTACCCAATTTTACCTTAATCATTTTGTTCATGTGCTTCTTTCCTGACTATGACATAGATCAGAACCCCAGACCAAGGAAGCTCAAATGATAAAACCAATTCCAAGTTCACAGGGCACAGTACTGAGCGAAGAAATGAAATTGAACAGCAAGTCTCTGTTGGATTTGAATAGTGGAAGAGTGAAAAACTGTTTCACTACTTTAATAAAATGATTTCACACTACAATAAATGGACATGTAACTGCAATTGACAAAGCCCAGGCCTGCATACAAGTTCAGTTTTCTTTGAAAAGTTGCAGCATTGTCTAGCTTGTGACCTTCATTTTGAAGATAAACAATCCCTTTCTGGCAAATTGAGCTGGCTTATTGAGTTTTCTTTTCCATCTGCTTTTCTTCACTTACTTTCAGATAGACAGGATTATTAGGTATTGAGCAATTATACTATTAGGTGTGTCCCAAGATGATTGGAATTCATCTTCAGGCTCTCTTTACTTGTTGTGCAGAAATCATATTTTTCTTCATGGCAACATGAATTGTCACTATGGGCTGATAGGCACTGTCAGAAAATATTGCCCAATATTTCAGATTTGCCAACATTTTCTGATTTCCAAATTTTTAATGAGAAATTCAAAATTCAAAAACCGAAATAGTATTTTGACAGTTATTTATTTGTTTGTTTGTTTATTACACACACCCACACCCACACACCAACAACTTGCATTTTATTGAAAAGTTGTCCAGTTAGGAGTTGTGCACTTCCTGGAGAGAAGTGACTAGTGGGGTGCCACAGGGTTCTGTCTTGGGCCCAGTCTTATTCAACATCTTTATCAATGACTTGGATGATGGGCTTGAGGGCATCCTGATCAAGTTTGCAGATGACACCAATTTGGGAGGGGTTGCTAAAACCCCAGAGGACAGGATCACACTTCAAAATGACCTTAACAGATTAGAGAACTGGGCCAAGGCAAACAGGATGGATTTTAACAGGGAGAAATGTAAAGTACTACACTTGGGCAAAAAAATGAAAGGCACAAATACAGGATGGGTGACACCTGGCTTGAGAGCAGTACATGTGAAAAGGATCTAGGAGTCTTGGTAGACCACAAACTTGACATGAGTCAACAGTGTGATGCAGCAGCTAAAAAAGCCAATGCAATTCTGGGCTGCATCAATAGGAGTATAGCATCTAGATCAAGGGAAGTAATAGTACCACTGTATTCCGCTCTGGTCAGACCTCACCTGAAATACTGTGTCCAGTTCTGGGCACCACAGTTCAAGAAGGATACTGACAAGCTGGAACGTGTCCAGAGGAGGGCAACCAAAATGGTCAAAGGCCTGGAAACGATGCCTTATGAGGAACGGCTTAGGCAGCTGGGTATGTTTAGCCTGGAGAAGAGAAGGTTAAGGGGTGATATGATAGCCATGTTCAAATATATAAAAGGATGTCATATAGAGGAGGGAGAAAAGTTGTTTTCTGCTGCTCCTGAGAAGAGGACACGGAGCAATGGATTCAAACTACAAGAAAGAAGATTCCACCTAAACATTAGAAAGAACTTCCTGACAGTAAGAGCTGTTTGACAGTGGAATTTGCTGCCAAGGAGTGTGGTGGAGTCTCCTTCTTTGGAGGTCTTTAAGCAGAGGCTTGACAGTCACCTGTCAGGAATGCTTTGATGGTGTTTCCTGCTTGGCAGGGGGTTGGACTGGATGGCCCTTGTGGTCTCTTCCAACTCTATGATTCTATGATTCTAGAACAACAGCATCGTATAATGCAAAACTGCCTTGGGGCAAGGGCATTTGGGTAGCATGGGTGTGTGTGTAGGCTCTGGTGAAGATGGGAGCAACCAGATGATGCTCTGAGCAACTTTTCCATCACACCTCATTGCAAAAGAGTGCTTCTCGTGTTCCTTCCTGAAGCCTTTGCTGCCTGCTTCCTCCTTTCCCAAGATGATCCTTGTTGGCAAAGTGGGAGGGGATGGATAGTGATACAGGAAGGGCAAACCTAGGAAGCAAATTCCTTTCAGCTTTCGCCAGTTCTCTGTATGGACTCTTAAAGGTAAAGGGACTCCTGACCATTAGGTCCAGTCGTGTCGCGACTCTGGGGTTGTGGCGCTCATCTCGCTTTATTGGCCGAGGGAGCCAGCGTACAGCTTCCAGGTCATGTGGCCAGCATGACTAAGCTGCTTCTGGCGAACCAGAGCAGCGCACGGAAACACCGTTTACCTTCCCGCTGCAGCGGTACCTGTTTATCTACCTGCACTTTGACGTGCTTTCGAACTGCTAGGTTGGCAGGAGCAGGGACCAAGCAAAGGAAGCTCACCCCGTCACGGGGATTCGAACCACCGACCTTCTGATCAGCAAGCCCTAGGCTCTGTGGTTTAACCCACAGTGCCACCCACGACTCTTAATTTGTAGCTATTCCTAGAGCAGTTGGCAAATAAAATTAGGATAATGACCTCTCTTTGACTTGAACTTTGCAGAATTCCATAAGAATGCCTGGGCCTGTGCATTGTTTCAGGATACCTAGATATGTCCGAAGCACTTTTTGTTAGATGATTTATTCATTCCTTTTTTAACACATACATCTATGCTGACCTGATAAATGCACAAAAGCTATATTTCCCAGAAAGGCTTCTTAATAAATAGCAACATAATCACCAATGTAAGTTTGGCATTAGATTGTAGGATTTGAAAACTTGTGGTTTGACTATGTTTTCATTAGTGACAGGCCAAAGCATGGAGTTTGAATATTTGCCTAGATGTCAAGTAATCGGCAGTTAAGGTACATTCATCCTTTAACACAGCCAAACCACTTTGAGGATGCAAGCCAAATTGTGAAGACTTGGCTTCAAATTCAAAGCACCCCAAGGCTTCGAGTAACACTAAAATGTAAGCTTAGTAATGGAGGGGAAGTGAAAAATGGGTCAAAAGGGAAGTGGTACCAATTGTAAATCTATTATAAAAATGCTCAAGCACTGGTAATCGTGGGCCAAAACTTAGGACGAATTTGCATGTTATCTTTTGTAACTCAGCATTAGAGACTTTAGCCTTCAGCTTATCTCCTGTTCCTTGAGGACTCTGAGCTAGATTCAAGTATACCTGCCCATGGCTCCATCTGGCCCTGCCTTGGCCCAGGGAATAGAAAACACACGTGGCAGGGCCAGATGGAGCCATGGGCAGGTATACTTGAATCTAGCTCAGAGTCCTCAGGGAACAGGAGATAAGCTGAAGGCTAAAGTCTTTATGCTCATGCATTTTACAGGCAAAAGAGACTACAGTATATGCATGTGCCATACATATTGTATTTTTCGCTCCATAAGACGCAATTTTTTCCTCTTAAAAAGTAAGGGGAAATGTCTGTGCGTCTTATGGAGCGAATGCGTGGTCCCTGGAGCCGATCTACCCAGCGGCAAAAAGCAGATCGTGCTTTTTTTTTTTTTTAACAAAGAGAGAAGGGGGTGTCGAAAGGAAGCTGCTGAGCAGCTGATCAGCAAACGATCAGGAGAGAGATAAGGGACGCTAGCAATAAAAGAGACTGCCTGACTCCCTTTCCGGCCCCGCCCCCTTGCCCAGGCCTCCATTGTTGAATGTTCTGCAGAGGGAGGCTGTTTGTTTCCCCAGCGAAATGTGACTGGCTGATTAGATTATCTGTCTGGAAACTGTAGAAACGGCTCCCTTTCCTGAAGAAGCTGCAGAACAGTGAGTTGAACCCCATAAAACAGGATTTTCCCCCTTTGCAAAGTAAGCTTAACAACTTTGAGCTGATCCTCAAAAAAACGGGGCTTTCCCCCTTTTCTCCTCTAAAAACTAGGTGTGTCTTATGGTCAGGTGTGCCTTTTAGAGCGAAAAATACGGTAAGTGATGCTGTTTCCTTATGCTTTTTATTTGGTAAGGGACTGGCCTACTCAACAAGGCATGCAACATGGAAGGAAGCTTGCACGAAGAGCAGGTTTGTAATGGGTGTATGTCAATCTGAACTTATTTCCATGGTTTGCGTGTTCAGACCCAGAAACCTCCCCTTAAAGAATTCACACATTACTCAAATATTTGGTTTGGTTTTTGGCAGAATTTAGGCCACAACTTTATTGATTGCAGCAAGTGAGTGGTTGCATAGACTCTGGTTTGACTAGCTCCCAGCCATGCAGGTAGCGCTGACCCAGGGTTCCAGCATAGGTCAGCCAAGGGTGAACACCTGGATAAGCTGAAAGCCAGGGACATGCTCTATCCGCCACCCAAATGTCCCCCTGGACTAAGGCACGGGCACAACCCCCTGTCAGGGGTTGACCAAACCATCGAGTCTCTGGATTCCTTTAACGGAATACCCTTCACATAGGGATGGCGAGAGCGTTCTCCCACCCCTATCACCTGAACCAGAGCCTATCCGCAACCTTACAAGTTGTGACGATTTGCTACGCAGCAGGCAAAACCCAAATGGCAACAGCCAATCAGCCAAGTGGGGGAAATTCCTGCCGTGCCCCTGTCCTACCGACAAACGACACACGACGGCATAGCAAGGTCAAGCGCAAGCCCTAAATATAGGGAGAGGTGGGCGGGTGTTCCGAATGCATGCACCGAAAGAGGAAGCTCTGGGACATGTGCATGAGTATATATAGGTACCTCGATACACTTAGCCTGCGTCCCATTGGCCAGATTGAACCCAGCATCGAGGGACCTTCCAATCGGGTGTTGTGGCTATCCAATAGACCCACCCACAACACAGGGTGTCAGTTTCCAGGTCTCAACGCAATATGTGCCCTATTTAAGGGAGGCCCCAATTTATCACTTAATCTGACTTAATTTTAATTTTTTTAAATACTGACCTGTCTTTTTGCATGGTGCAACATGCCTGCTGATAACTACTCATTTAATTTATGGGCTGCGGGGGGCAGGGATCTTCAGAAATAGAAGAAAGGGGAACGAAGAGGAAATGTGTGCATTGCAGTTGATTTTGAAGCAGTCAGCAAACAACAGCAGGCAGTTTGCGTTGACTTCAGCAGATGAAAAATTGTCAGGTAAATAAAATAAAATAAATTCTTCCATTAGCACCTTAGAGACAAACTAAGTTTTCTCTTGGTATGAGCTTTCGTGTGCATGCACACTTCTTCAGATGAATTCTGCCAGGGAAATAGAACTCCTTCACCAGACTTCCATTTCCTTTCAGAGGGACATCTCCAAAACAAGGTTGGTGAACCTGTGTAACATCTGGAGGGTCACAGGTTTACCATCCCTGTCCTAAAGGATGGAGGGTCAATCAATCACTTTATTTCAGCTTTAAGCTCATAAGAACAACAGAACTAGAACAAATACACAGTACAATTTGGTTAAAAAAATTAGAACCAGTAAAACTTAAAAGAGTACAAATTAGAAATAGATACTATAAGGAATTTTCAGCTTCCAAAAAGCAGTCCATTACGACGTTTATATGTCAAAACGGAAGTTAAAAATTTCGCCATTTGTAAAGTTACATGCTGATCTGTATCTTGCAATAAAAAGGCCAGGCGAAAATCTGCCGGGTGCCCAGGCAACTTGTGGATTAATGGTAACAGTAAGTTCTTCCGGACAACACAATATAAAGGACATATAAATACTATATGGTGAAGTGTTTCGATCGATCTGTTATCACAGGAACATAAAACCGAGACTTGGCCCCTAGAAAATCTATGAAAAAGGGAATTTGAATGGAAAACATTGAAACGTGCTTTGATAAAGGCAAAACGATGACTGGCAATAGAAAGGGATGATAGGTAGGATGGCACATGAGTTGGAGAAATAACTCCCAATTGACGCAGGGATGGAGGGTCTGGTTAAGCAACATGCTTAACCAACATGCTTTAGAGTGGCCAATGGTCTGGCCCCTCTAAAGACAGCTTCATATTATCATATAATCTGTTACCAGAGTGTAATGAGACACAACCCAGAGTGCATGTCGTAAGAAACAAATTGTGCTGTTGTTGTTGATTGTACTAGAAAAGCAGGAGAAATTGTGGTGAGCGGGTCTGTAAGGAATAGGTGATATTTTCAGAAGCAGATTTAAAAATAAAGAAATGCATGGTATATTCTACCACAGATGTACAGTAGCTACTGACTGAATTTATTTATTTTTGCTATTGCAGGATATACATATTCCTTCCATGTGCCTCACTGGAAATCTGGATAGCTTTGATTCCCTAAGAGAGCCTAATTTGGGGAACATGTTGAAGTTGGCTTTGTTGCTCTTTATGAGCAGTAGCCAAGTTGCTGTCATTGACCGTAAGTCATTAATTCTTTGTGATGGACGTGAAGGTCATTCCTTTGCACTGTTGGGGAAAACAGAGCCAGGCTTGCTTTTTCGAAATACTGTAGGTGTTAACAGACAGCTAAAGCCATAGGATTTTCTAGAACTCTCTGTTCTGCGAACACACTTACCACAATAACACCATATATGCACACATTATTAGCAGCATTTGACTGGGCTCATTAATGTGTGATCTTGGGTTGCTCATTTGCACATGTATGTAACATTAACAGTGATGTGAGGAGTTTCTCATATAGTACACTGGCTTTAATAAATGCAATGTAATGTATGCAACAGAAACTTGCAGTAAATAGATACAAGAAGAGATCTCACACCTTGCTCCTTAAACTCAACTGTGGAATAACTCATGAGGAATTTATGATTAAAACCATCGTGCCACTGAAAATATAAAGTCCTGGCATCCAACAAAAGAAGGACTGAAGGCCAAATCACAGGAAACTGCAAGCATTTGTCTGGTAGGGAAACAAGTTATTCTTTAAGTAAAATGTTAGGTTTCGTGAAGCCTTTATAATAATAATAATAATAATAATAATAATAATAATAATAATAATAATAATTTATACCCCGCCCTTCCCAGCCAAGACCGGGCTCAGAGCGGCTAACACCAATAAAATCACAACAAAACATACAAAACAATCAATTAAAATGCAGGTTAAAATACGATTCGATTTAAAGTTTAAAATGCAGCCTCATTTTTAAGTAGCCCACCAATCAAACCATAAAGGAATGAAACATCAGGGTTAAACTGAAACCAACCCAAAGGCCAGGCGGAACAGCTCCGTCTTGCAGGCCCTGCGGAAAGATGCCAAATCCCGCAGGGCCCTGGTCTCTTGTGACAGACCGTTCCACCAAGTCAGGGCCAGTACTGAGAAGGCCTTGGCCCTAGTTGCGGCCAGCCTAGCATCCTTGTGGCTTCGGACCTCCAAAATGTTATTATTTGAGGACCTTAAGGTCCTACACTGGGCATACCAGGAGAGACGGTCCCTTAGGTACTAGGGTTCTAGGTCGCATAGGGCTTTAAAGGTCAAAACCAGCACCTTAAACCTGACCCTGTACTCCACCGGGAGCCAGTGCAGCTGGTAGAGCACTGGATGAATGTGGTCCCTCAGCAAAGACCCCGTAAGGAGCCTCGCCGCAGCATTCTGCACCCGCTGGAGTTTCTGGGTTAGCTTCAAGGGCAGCCCCGCATAGAGTGAGTTACAATAATCAAGTCTGGAGGTGACCGTCGCATGGATCACTGTGGCCAGATCAGGGCAAGAATGGCAAGCACTTTCCTTAGCATCTTCCATCGTTCAAATTGAAGTGATTTCTAGCCCTATCACTTTTCTTAATTTCAGTGCAATCCTCCAAACTCTTGATCAGCATAGCCAGAAGAGTAGCATTCAAATTTATAAAGCTAAGTAACACATTCAGACCATTGCTTGATCTCGTAGTACAACAAAAATGGACACCTTCAAAAGAAACTGGATTATTATTATTTTGATGGGAGTAGACTAAAAAGGGGGATTTGCTGACCCAATGCATCTCGGACCTTACTGGTCCTTCTTGGGGGGAAATTTAGAAAAGAGTAATTCAGAATTTAACTGTGCTACCTTTTCTGTTGGATCAATAAACCACATTGTCGCCTCCCTCCTTTCTTGATCTATTTAACTCCAAAATGTCAGGAGGAGGTCTGTAATCTTTTTAACTGGAGATGCTTAAAACAGCCTAGTACTTTCTGCATGGAAGGTATCCCTCCTGCCCATAATCAAATTCAGCTGCTTTAGTTTGGAAGTGAAATGTGGCCATCCATAACTAAAGGAATTGTTTATGCATTTTCAGGAAAATTCCCTTGGTATGAAGAATAATATATATAAAAAAGACACCCCCCCCCAAAAAAAACCCCGAATCTGATGATGGTTGAACATCCTCAGTGGTCTCCAGGAGTTATGGAATATTGCATGTCAGTTTGGAAAAAAGATAACAGAAAACCAAGGAAGAGAGGATTGGTTCAACCTTAGTCCCTAAAGCTTTTGATACCCTGGAACATTGTATGTTTGGATGATACCCCAAAGAGAAGAACTCCTGTTACAGTGAGTGTATACATTGCAATATATTGCTGTGTCCAAATTTTGGCTTACAAATAACTACTGAAAACATATTTAGCTAATAACCTTACCTATTATTTTTCTCATGGAAAACCACATGGTGATCAGTACCTTATTTTCTGTCTCTTTAGACAATAATTTGGCCTCAGATATACCCTTAGAAACCAATTATAATTGTGCCACACTCTAGAATGTTCTTTATAGCTATGAACTCTCTGACCTGTGGGCTGTGACATTTTCCGTGTGCCAGGATTATAAACCATTTAGGAGGTTTGTGGGAAGTCTCCTATTTTGTTGTTCTTTGGCACCCGTCTCAACGCCCTTGGAATGCTTCTGCTGTTGGAAACTCAATTGGAACATGCCATGAGCTTGTTCCAGCAGATGCAGAAGCCAAGCTGAACAGCGGCTGGTTGCCTATGGAACCTTCCATACGTTGTGGCTGAACCGCAGGAGGGTGTTTGCGCACCCACACAGGCCTGGCTCAGTGAAAGGCTGTGAAAGAACAGTGCTGGTTAAGAGCCTGGATTTGTGCCGACAGACAATTTTGAGCCTTAAGAAAGTGAGCTGAAGGAAGAAGACCCGACGGGAACCACAAAACCAGATGTTGACATCATCAAGCCTTTAATTGGTGTCAGTGTTGGTTTTGAACAAAAAGCAAGACATAACACATGGGGCTATAATCAAGGAGGGGGGAATTAGGGAGAAGCCCCTTCTAAATCAGACCCCCCTCAAGAAGGCCCTTGTGGATCCATGACTTTCATGTCCTACTCAATTAAAATTAATACCATAGGTTCTGAATTGAAAGAACGGATCCAGCTGCAACCAGCAAAACAACAACAAACCTAGGCATAGCTGTCAACTTTCGGATTTGAAAATAAGGGATCAGCAGCCTCACCTGTCCCGGGGACAGTCTACGGTTCTCGGGGACAGTCCACGCCACGGTAATCCCCCCAGGCTACAAATTAATTTACACCAGGCTACACACCATCATCTTTCCCCACCTCAGGGTCTCTTTTCCAGGGAGTCTTCTCTTCTCATGAGATGCTTCAGGATCTGTCCTTCCGGTGAGCAGCCAGGGCCAATGTCCTTCAGAATGGATCGGTTTGATCTTCTTGCAGTCCATGGGACTCCAGCACCACAATTCAAAAGCGTCAATTCTTCATGGGGGGATTGATCAGGTTCACTCTTTTGGCTCTCTGGCATCCATTAATGACTTATTATACAAACGTGTTGCAGACTTTGCATCCTTTAACACTCTTTTGGAAGGAGTGTATTTGTGGGCTGGGCCAGAGTGGTTGATTTTACATGCAAGCAAAGCACAAACAGTGCTGTTGTCTAATGACATCCTATTCTCTGTAACTATTGGTGAGCAACGCAGCCGAGCAACGCAGCTGAGGAGCCTCCCTGGCCGGCAGGGAGGGAGAGGAGCTGCTTCCTTTGAAATCCGGGAAATTTATGGGATATCTAACAATCTGGGATAGCAGTGGGAAACGGCGTTGGAATAAGGGAATTTTCCGCCAAAAAAAGGAAAACAGCAAAAACTGGCGCTGGAATAAGGGGATTTCCCGCCAAAAAAGGGAAGGTTGACAGCTATGGTCAGTAGTGATCACCAAGTTATGGAAAGAAGCAAAGAGTGATATCCAAGTTGGCCATACACAGATTATACCCTTTGAAATTAATGAAATCAATTGATTTCAGTGGGCATCTTCTGAGTATGGCTAACATTGTTGGTATACATTGGATCTCACCCAAAATAGGTATAACCACAAAAGATGAAAAAAAATCCCATTTTGTCTGGTAAATGTAAACTCTGGGTATGACACAAGCACCTCCCGCATTAAGCTTTTCTAAGCAGCAGTGGAGATTGTATACAGTTCAGCATTTGCTTTAAGTTTCATGGCAGGCAGTTGTTGTGAAAGGAAATCTGTGCCAAGGGAATACTAAATACAGGAATGGCTTGCTAGCTTTTGCTTTGTAAAGTTAATCCACCAACATAAACATGCTGTAGCTGTTACAAGCTACTTATGTGCACTATTCTATAGCACTTTCATAAGGTAGGCTATATTTACTATGCTCTTCAGGCCTATTCATATTGACTGGAGGATGTGCATTCTAGAAAAAAACAGCACAAACCCAAGAAAAGATGCAATCTCATCCCACTATTTTGATGGCAGACATCACAATGATTTTAATGACCCTGGATTCTGAGCAAGAGTTATACTTGGAAACATGGGTTATTGGATAACATTTTGGCTTGGCAGAGAAGTGTCGTAAATGTTTCTAAAAGACCTTTTTGACACCGCTCATAAAGGGACATTCTGGGTCAGGACGAAATAGACCAGAACTGACTACATACTCCATTTCCAAGGCTATTGTGGCAATTTTTTCCCCTTCTGTAAGGAATGCATTGTGGCAGAAAATAAGCCAGCACTTGGACCAGATACTTTTCTGTGTAGCACCTGTCCCAAGGAATAGCCAGGCTGAGTATCATCAATTGAGGACCATCGTTACAGTCATACCTCGGGTTATGGCCGTTGCGCACCACGCCGAACCCGGAAGTAATGGAACGGGTTACTTCCGGGTTTTAGTGCTTGCGCATGTGCAGAAGCACCGAATTACATCACGCGTGTATGCAGACGCAGCGGTGCTGGTTGTGAATGCTGCGGGTTGCAAACGTGCCTCCCGCACAGATCACGTTTGCAACCCGAGCGCCCACTGTATTCTAGAGCCAGGGGCGGAGGAAGGTGGGGGCGATGGGAGCGCCCCGCCCCCATTGCCGCGATCCCGGGGGTGTGTGTGTGTTTCCATCGCGGCTGCCCCCGCCCGCACTGAACTGGGGGTAGAAAGAATAGGAAATGCCTTATTTTGAATGAGTTAAATATAGGATGAGGATGCGTCTTATAGAGCGAATGCATGGTCCCTGGAGCCAAATTGCCCAGGGGCCAAAAGCAGATTGTGCTATTTTTTTTTACAAAGAGAGAAGAGGGTGTTGAAAGGAAGCCGCTGAACAGCTGTTTAGCAAGCGATTGGGGAGAGAGATAAGGTTCCCTTTGCAGCCCCGCCCCCCTTGCCCAGGCCTCCGTTGTTGAATGCAGAGGGAGGCTGTTTGTTTCCCCAGTGACATGTGACTGGCTGATTAGATTATCTGTCTGGAAACTGGAGAAATGGCTCCCTTTCCTGTAGGACTAGAAGCTGCAAACTGTGAGTTGAACCCCATAAAAATTGGGCTTTTCCTCTTTGAAAAAGAAGCTGCACCACTTTGAGCTGATCCTCAAAAAAGCAGGGCTTTTCCCTTTGCAAAAAAAGCTGCACCACTTTGAGCTGATCCTCAAAAAAACAGGGCTTTTCCCTTTGCAAAAGAAGCTGCACCACTTTGAGCTGATCCTCAAAAAAAACCCAGGTGGGTCTTATGTTCAGGTGCGTCTTATGGAGCGAAAAATACGGTAATTTATTTCTGATATGATACAATGCAGGAACTGTTGTTATAATTGCTGTGCTCTTTCAAAAATGCATTTTTAAAAGAATGGGCTGAAATGCATGTCTGTTGGAATAATTGCCCCACCTTCTGTGCAGCAACATAATCCTTGGCCAGTCTTTAACAGCAGGGCAAATTTGCATGGCCTCTTATCACCCACACGTGAGTCACCAGCACAGCCTGCTATGGACATCAGTTAGAACATAGCTATAATATTAAAAAGATGTCTCATTTCTGGCAGCGCCACTGAAAAAAACAAGTGGCATGATCAAAGGGACATGCATCAAGAAAGCATAAATATATGATTGCATGCATTGATGTTGCTATTAAAAACAGAAGTGCTTAGAATGACTATATCAAAAGAAATTACATCCTTTCTGCAAAAGTGCTCAGTACCCTATTTTTTATATTCTGCATCCTGGATTTTATTGGCCTTGTAAAATTGCCTCAGCCCTACAGGTCCTCTATTCATGCAGCTGAGAGTTAAGGCTGGGAGTATACTGAGCGTTTAATACCTGCTGGTATATTTAAAGCACAAAGAGGTGAGTTCAGTTTATCAGTTAAAATGAACTTTCTAACAGTTTGAGGGCTGGAACAAGTTGCTAGAGTGAAAAATAAACTAAACGGCTGGGAGTGATTCTTTGCTTCATATTTCTAGAAAGATTCAGTATGGAGAGTTTTGGCAAATCCTGAGGGGTGCAGATATAGATATATCAGTCTTGTACCTGGCCTTGCTTGGGAATTCTAAGAAACCAAGTCTGTCATTTTGATTCAAAATGGTGTCTAATTGTGTCCCAAGATAGACAAAAAACCTGCTTCTCAATCTCAGGAACCATCATGCAAACCTTGGTTATGATATCTAAGAGGTGTCCACAGGGCTGTCTTAAGCATATGCAGCGCCGGGGTGCAAAGATCTGGCCAGTGCCCCCCCCCCAGTTGCCCAGTCCCAGGCGTGCAGGAGGGTGGAGCCAGCTGGCCGCCTCAGTGTCTCGCTGGCTCGGTCGCCCCCGAACTCATGACACAGAGCCACCTGCAGCAGAAGAGCCTGTCACAGCTCTCCGACAGGTGGGCTCTTCCCTGGACTCAACTCTCGGGCCCTTGACTCTTGGCCTGGTGCCCCTGAGAACCCGGCGCAGCAGAAGAGCCCATCGCTGCGCTCCGACCAATGGCCGGGCTCTTCCCCGGACTCAACTCTCAGGCCCTTGACTCTTGGCCTGGTGCCCCTGAGAACCCGGCGCCCAGGTGCCCTGCACCCCTGGCGCCTATGGGTAAGACGGCCCTGGGTGTTCAAATGCTGTCAGGGACTGGGCAGAGGAGGAATGGTAGAGACTGCCTCCCCAGCCAGACCCTTTCAGAGAAGAAGAAGACAGTTCAGAATTACAACAGGGGGTTGAGGGAGATCACAGCTCAGAGGCAGATGAGGGGAAAAGCTGGGAAATAATGGGAGAGGAGGAAGAAGAAGCACTGGGGGGAGGGGGAGGCAACTGATTGACACAGTGTCTTTAGAAAGCATTCCAGAACCCCCTTCTCCCAGAACCCTGCAAGCATTGAAAGTAGGAGAGCAAAGAGCTCAGAGGCCGAGAGCACATCTCAGCACCAGTAGTGTTGGCGCATGAAGGGAGACAGGGAGAGGATGGAGACACACTCAGAGCAATGCCATTATTCCGAGAGGCCACATTCCCAAGCCTCTCTCTGGGATTATTGAAGAAAAACAGATGGTAATGACTTTCCCTTGTCTTGTCCATTCCTGGCAACTGTCAGGAGTGCGTGCAGGAGCCGGGCCCTGTGACTGGTAGATCCTCGCAGGACTGGGACCTTCCTGAGTTTGGCCTGGAAGGATAAGGTGTGACCACAAGGCTTGACAGAAGACTCGTAGCACCTGGTGGCAAGGGCCGGGAGGTGTATATAAGACCAGCATTTCGCTCTGGCTCTTTGCCACAGCAACACGTTACCCACCTAGTTGTGCTTCGGCTTCCTTACTCCTGGTTTCCTGACCCTCGGACTCTTGGCTTCCTGACTCCTGGTTTCCTGATTTGTGGACTCTTGGCTTCCTAACCCCTGGACTGCTGATTCCTGCTTCCTGACCTCTACCCCAGTCTCAACGTACCAAGCCGGGAATCTGACTGTCTGTAACCCGGACCGTAACAGCAACCTGCCATGGGGGTTGGTTCATAGCTGTCAACTTTCGTATTTGAAAATAAGGGATGCCGCGAGGGCGGTGCAATGGCACCAAGTAGCCTCGCCACCCTGCGCTCCAGAGGCTGCGCGCGAACGGGTGAGCGAAAGAGCGAGCGCATAGACAGCAGGCAGGCTGTCTGTCTGGTTGGGTGTGAGGGTCTGGCTGCACAAGGCATGCAAGCTCCGCCCCCAGTCGGTCTCAGACTCCTTATTGGCAGCCGAGCAACGCAGCTGAGGAGCCTCCCTGGCCGGCAGGGAGGGAGAGGAGCTGCTTCCTTTGAAATCTGGGAAATTTAAGGGATATCAACAATCTGGGATAGCAGCGGGAAACAGGGAGTTTCCCGCAAAAAAAAAGGGGAGGGTTGACAGCTATGGGTTGGTTCCTCTGCTGCCTGACAAATGCACAGAGAACAAGCACCTTTGCAAAATATATGCTAGATGGAGAGAGCAGAGAGCCGTGCTGGATCAGACAGAAGGTGCTTGCTGCTTAAGCCTATCCCCACAGAGGCCAACCAGATGCTTCACGGAAGTCCACCGATGGGACACAAGGGCAATAGCCTTCTCCAACAGGGAGAAGACATTTTGCTTCCAGAGGCAAAGGATCAAATGATGCCTCCCTGTTCCATGTACAAAAGCCAGCCAGTTGACTTGCATTGCACCAGAAAGCAGGCTAGCTTATGAGGCACAGGGCTACTTGGCTCACGCTGCTCTGTCCACTCTCCACCCCTCAGCGCCTGCTGCTTGAGGCAAACACCTCCATCTGCCTAATGATAGGGCCGACCCTGTCTCTGCTGTTCTCCAGCAAGTGGTATTCAAAGGCATGCAGCCTCTGGCCTGGGATGCAGCATAATACCATCAGGACTAGTAGCCACTGATAGCCTTGTTTTTATAAATTATGCACAATTTCAAAGTCATTTTAGAAGTCTCTCCCCCCCCCAATTCCCCCCCCTCTAGTCTAGACAGATTTAAATGCATTCTCGGTACTTTGCCAGCCCCATAACCAACTCTGGCCTGGCCGATCCAAACACCTCAGGAAAATATCTGTAACTGACAGTTTGCTAGAGTTTCACAGTGCCCCAAATCTGTGGTCTGAGGTTTCCGCCTCATGTTAGGGCTAGGACTGAATATCAAAAGTTTCCTCCTATGATGTTGGGTAAATTCTCTCCCTCCTTGTCTCCAACCCCTTCTCTCTTATATTGCTATTTATGATTCAAGCCTGGCACCAGTTTTTTAAAAAAAGTTGCAGCAGTGCCTCTGTGTGCATGAGTATCCATGTTATATATTCTACCTTGAAGTATGGGCTGGTTGAGCATTACTCAGGTGGGTTTGGGCTGCAGGTGTTTGAGTTTTGGACTCCTGGCAGTGTTAGCATGCAATTTTCTTGTTTTATCAACTACAATTGAAGGGTACCAAAATCCAGATACCCACTTTTCCAGACACCAGAGAACATGGAGCCTGAAGAAAATGTAAAGTACTACACTTGGGCAAAAAAAATGAAAGGCACAAATACAGGATGGGTGACACCTGGCTTGAGAGCAGTACATGTGAAAAGGATCTAGGAGTCTTGGTAGACCACAAACTTGACATGAGTCAACAGTGTGATGCAGCAGCTAAAAAAGCCAATGCAATTCTGGGCTGCATCAATAGGAGTATAGCATTTAGATCAAGGGAAGTAATAGTACCACTGTATTCCGCTCTGGTCACCTGGAATACTGTGTCCAGTTCTGGGCACCACAGTTCAAGAAGGATACTGACAAGCTAGAACGTGTCCAGAGGAGGGCAACCAAAATGGTCAAAGGCCTGGAAAAGATGCCTTATGAGGAATGGCTTAGGGAGCTGGGTATGTTTAGCCTGGAGAAGAAAAGGTTAAGGGGTGATATGATAGCCATGTTCAAATATATAAAAGGATGTCATATAGAGGAGGGAGAAAAGTTGTTTTCTGCTGCTCCTGAGAAGAGGACACGGAGCAATGGATTCAAACTATAAGAAAGAAGATTCCACCTAAACATTAGAAAGAACTTCCTGACAGTAAGAGCTGTTTGACAGTGGAATTTGCTGCCAAGGAGTGTGGTGGAGTCTCCTTCTTTGGAGGTCTTTAAGCAGAGGCTTGACAGCCACCTGTCAGGAATGCTTTGATGGTGTTTCCTGCTTGGCAGGGGGTTGGACTGGATGGCCCTTGTGGTCTCTTCCAACTCTTCTATGATTCTAAGATTGGCTCCTGGGTTGAGTCATAGATGCCACCAACATAGTTCCAGGACTTCTTTTGGTGGTGGAGCTCCAGCTCTGGAAGAGTTGTAGCATGAGTACAAGAAGTGGACGTCGAAGGCAAGGATATGCAGAGAGTGATTTCTTTAGTTTAAGAATCTGGAAATCGCAGCCTCAGAGTTGTGATCCTTTCCTCTAGTGAATGGCTGCTGTTTGCAAATTTTCCAGGTAAATTCGAGCCTTCATACTTCTTATGGTAGTTAAGGCATCAATACAAGCAACAGAGCTGAATGCACCTACGAGAACAGGACCCCTTTTTGCTTCCCTACCTATAGCCTGACTCCTAGAAAATCTCATGCACGTCTACATTTTAAAAACACTTTTTGCAATTTAAAATATTTAGAGGAATCATCTGCTTCAGCTGGCTCAGATAACAACTTTCTCCTGCCTGTGTTTTGCCCCCCATTCCTTTATTTATTTATACTTATACATCACACAAACAAGCACTGAATGAAACGAACACACAATACAAAACAGAAGAAAATGCAAAAACAAAATTACTAGGAAGTAAACGTAATAACATAAACTGCAATCGAAAATACAAAACATTATATTCTCCCCAAAAAAGGGAAAAGAAGAACGAAAAAGAACACCAAAAAAGAAGAAAGAGAAAAAAAAGGAAAAACAAAAAGGAAAAATAAATTAAAAAATTGACTTCCAACTAACTCCTTGTGGGTCTTTATTCCTCACATAACTGGTTGTCTGTAATGATTAATTTTTTGGAGAAATGTTCTAATTACCTGTGAGATTTCTATTCTAAGCTAAGCCAAGTATGAATCTGGGAATCAGTTCTCTTCATATAATTTATAAAGACTTCCCACTCTCTCCTTATTTTCTCATTAGAATAATTTCTTATTAAACCTGTAAGTTTGGCCAGTTCAAGATACTCTGACAGTTTAAGAACCCATTCTTTTTTTTGTCGGTGTTATGTTACTTTACCAATGTTTAGCAATTACTATCCTGGCCGCCGTTACTGCATCCAAAAATATTCCTTTGGTTTCTTTTGGGATGTCTGTTGTTAATAGGCTCCCATTCCTTAAAGGGTGAGGACTTGCGCAGCTCAGCCTATTAGCAAAGTGTTAGTCATTTAGACAGATCTGCCTTTCCACTCAATCAGTTCCTACCACATCAGAGGTCTACCCACTCTTTTACCTTGCTATTAAAAGAGCATCAGAGATGCTCGAGGCATTTGTTCTTTGCAGGTTGCAGTACAGACCATGAATCATACAACAAACGTAACTGGCTGATAAATGATAACTGTAATAGCATGTAAATTATAAATAATAATCTCCAAAAACATGCACATGGACCAAATCCAATGTGTGATATAGCATAAACCCAAATCAATCGATATACATACAATATGTCCATACTAACACTCCAAATTATGTAAGAAAATTCATATATGGAGGTACAATGTGAGGATGCAACAGTTTGGTGCCGTCCATACAAGTCAATTGATAGTTCCAAACGATGATAAAGCTTAATCCGGCGATAAAGCAGTGTCGCACCAGTCCAAAACATCAACTTGATATTTCAACATAGAATTATTGTCCCATTCGCAGAGTGAATACAGTAGAAGATAATATAATAGACAAGCAGAGACCGTGCAGAATTCGTATTGAAGTCTTCAGAGTAACCTGCATGTTCTCTGCTTGTCTATTATATTATCTTCTACTGTATTCACTCTCCTGATGAAGCCATAAAGGTGAAACAGGGACAATAATCCAGATATCCTTGTTCTTCTGAGTGCTCCGATTCTATGTTGAAATATCAAGTTGATGTTTTGGACTGGTGCGACACTGTATTTCTGCTGATGAAGCTAAGGAGATCTGAGAACGAATGCCCATCGGTAACCCTCTCTGACCTCTTTGGGTGTGCACACTTTTAAGAGGCTAGATAACCCTTTCCTACTGACTTTCCATTCTTTTGGAGTGCTTTCTGCATTACTGGCAGGAGTGTTTGCTTCCATAAATATGGATTCCACCAAAAAGGCCCAGCCACTTCAGAGTCCTGAAGATGCTTAATTACAAGGAAAGTAGATGTAAAGCTAGTCTTGGCTACTGCTCTTTTGTGGTTACTGCTGGCCATATAATGACATTCACTTTAGTCAAAAGTATAGGCAGCTGGTAAAACTTGGATAGCTTTTGGAACATAGAAGAATGTGAGGTCAAATGATGTTTCCAGTTTTCATCTTGCAGCAGAGGATATTGGGTAATTGTCTTTAGGCTAGTATACAAAGGCTTTTCTATGGCTCTTTATAGCTGTTTATAATTTAAAATTACCGTATTTTTCGCTCCATAAGACACACTTTTTTCCTCCTAAAAAGTAAGGGGAAATGTCTGAGCGTCTTATGGAGCGGATGTGTGGTCCCTGGAGCTGAACTGCCCAGGGGCAAAAGCAGATCGTGCTTATTTTTAAAAAGAGAGAGAGAGAGAAGGGGGTGTTGAAAGGAAGCCCGCTGAGCAGCTGCTCAGCAAACGATCGGGGAGAGAGATAAGGGAGAGAGATTCCAGCCCTGCCCCCTTGCAGAGGGAGGCTGTTTCCCCAGCAACATGTGACTGGCTGATTAGATTATCTGTCTGGAAACTGTAGAAATGCCTCCCTTCCCTGAAGCTGCAGAACTGTGAGTTAAACCCCATAAAACAGGGTTTTTCCCCTTTGTGAAGTAAGCTCAACAACTTTGAGCTGATCCTCAAAAAAATGGGGCTTTCCCCCTCTAAAAACTAGGTGCATCCTATGGTCAGGTGCGCCTTATAGAGCGAAAAATACGGTAACACCATTTCCCTAGCTCTCCTGATTGTTGGGTGGGGAAATATTTTTATGTTGAATACACCTAACTCTGGACCTGATCAGGTAATACTTTCTACCCCTTCCCATCACCAATGTTGTCTCAAGTCAGTTCAACACATGAGTTAAGAGCTCTCTGAGCTTAGCACCAGCAACTTCTGTGGTTTCTGTAGCTCTGATATGTACCTTATAAAATTGCTTGGGAGCTCCACCTTCACCTCTTCCCCTGTTCATGTATGTATACCATTAAATGGGGGTGGGGGAGAGAAAATCACCAAAATAAAGGTGGAACTGACCATCAAGTATATTGTCTGCTGGGAGATCAACTGGTGCTATGCAATCAAACTAGGCAGAGGGCCTTTTTGGTAGTTGTACCAGCGTGGTGTACTGGTTAAAAGCGGTGGACTCATAATCTGGTGAACTGGGTTCACTTCCCCACTCCTCCACATGCAGCTGCTGGGTGACCTTGGGCTAGTCACACTTCTCTGAAGTCTCTCAGCCTCACTCACCTCACAGAGTGTTTGTTGTGGGGGAGGAAGGGAAAGGAGATTGTTAGCCACTTTAAGACTCCTTAAGGGGAGTGAATGGCGGGATATCAAGTCCAAACTCCTCCTCTTCTTGTGGAATGCCTTCCCACCAGATGTCAAGGACTATCTGACTTTTAGAAGATACCTGAAGATAGCCCTGTATAGGGAAGTCTTTTAATGTTTGGTGTCCTACTGTGTTTTAATTTGTTGGAAACAGCTCAGCGTGACTGGGATAAGCCGGTTAGATGGGTGGCATATAAATAACAAATTATTATTATTATTAATTTATATGAAACAAAATATTTTAAATGTAAAGCTGATAAGTGGGGTTATATAGAAGTGTTTTGTTTTTGGGGTTTTTTTTAAAAAAAAAAAGCTGGTGTGAAAATGTGGAGAACTGAAGGTAAGACTGGATAAATGAGAAACCAAAACTGGAAAATTCACCCATCTGAGTGAATCTCAGCACTGAGGAGGAATCCTCCAGGCTTGCTGAGCCTCTTTTCCACAGTGGAGACCCCTCTACCATTTCAGAATGAATATTGGGTGGCTGAACTTTCTCCCAAACTCCTGGTAATTGTGATAGCCTCCTTCAGCTGATACATTTCCCCACAAATGGTGAGGAAAATGTAAATGACTGACTGACTGGAAAAGAGACCATATGGTGTATGGTCAGACCTCACCTGGAATACTGTGTCCAGTTCTGGGCACCACAGTTCAAGAAGGATACTGACAAGCTGGAACGTGTCCAGAGGAGGGCAACCAAAATGGTCAAAGGCCTGGAAACGATGCCTTATGAGGAACGGCTTAGGGAGCTGGGTATGTTTAGCCTGGAGAAGAGAAGGTTAAGGGGTGATATGTTCAAATATATAAAATGATGTCATATAGAGGAGGGAGAAAGGTTGTTTTCTGCTGCTCCAGAGAAGCGGACACGGAGCAATGGATTCAAACTACAAGAAAGAAGATTCCACCTAAACATTAGAAAGAACTTCCTGACAGTAAGAGCTGTTCGACAGTGGAATTTGCTGCTAAGGAGTGTGGTGGAGTCTCCTTCTTTGGAGGTCTTTAAGCAGAGGCTTGACAGCCACCTGTCAGGAATGCTCTGATGGTGTTTCCTGCTTGGCAGGGGGTTGTACTGGATGGCCCTTGTGGTCTCTTCCAACTCTATGATTCTATGGTGTATACCTGCATGAGCCCTTCGTAGCTGACATGAGTAATGTGTCTCATTCTACAAATGATATCTGAAGTTGTTAACAGATACAAAGTATTCAGGCCAACATATATTTATTACAAATTTGTTTTCATGGTGTATTTTAGTTCTTGTCCAAAGTTATATTGATAACTGTCCTTCCCAGTTAGTTAACCTTTTGAATATATATATATATATATATATATATATATATATATATATATATGTGTGTGTGTGTGTGTGTGTGTGTGTGTGTGTGTGTGTGTGTGTGTGTGTATAATCATAATATGAATGGTTACTCTGTGCCTCCTTAGGTATTCCCTCCATTGTATCTCACTTTCTCCTTAGCCAGGCCTAAATGAATTGTCCAGGTGTTAGAGGCCATGAGGAAAAAGACTTGATTTTTCTCTCCCTCCCCCCCCACGGCCCTAGGGCAATATATACTGGAGTAAAAATATCAAGTTTCTCCTTAGCAGAGTTGGGTGTTTATGAGCACTATTCAGGGTGACTGCCCCATGTGCTTTGTGAGCAGATTGCTGTAGTCTGAAATGCTCAAGACATCACAGAGGTTCAAATGTTGTCCGAATCCAAAACAAATATGGCAGCAAACACAAACCAGTCAGTCAAAATGTATATATAAACAGTAACAAGTTTCAAATTCGTGGTCTGTGCAATCATTGAATGGCAAAAAATGTTTTGGAGGTGCTTTTAGGGTGTGTGTGTTTTTTAAAAAGAGGGACAGTCTTTTCAAGTGAAGTTTTTGCCCAGTGATTTGAAATGAAGGGAATTGTCTCAGGATACAAGATGGATAACTTGGCCTTCCAAACTGAGCACCAATTGTTGTTCTACAAGTAGCAAGCACACACACAAGCTCTTATCAAGTATGAACATCTGGCACTCAGTGCAGATAGCTGGAAAGGTTTGGGCCTTTATTTAGATAATGTAGCATCAAGGAAGCCTAGCTTTTTGGGTGCACAAAATTTCAGGCTTTGCACCCCCTCCTGCCATTTTGGAGGGGAATTCCAAGGCATGGAATGGGCTTGTCTTGGAGCTGGGTTGAACCATGGTTGAACGCCATGGATGTTATGAAGCCGGAGGAGACATGGAGGCACCACCCATGCCAGGTATTTGGAGTCAAGCCCAGCTGCATGACAGAAGCGTGAAGGTGGAAGAACAGAGGTCTGGCAGGACTGCTTCTGTTGTATAAGCAGCAGGGAAAGATCAGGAAAAGGCAGAGGTGGGGGAGAGACATAAACAAGAGGAACAGAAATAAATAGCAAGATGGGATTGGGAGGACAGTTAGTGGGTTTGTAATAGGTAATGGGGGACGCGGGTGGCACTGTGGTCTAAACCACAGAGCCTAGGGCTTGCCAATCAGAAGGTCGGCGGTTCGAATCCCTGCGACGGGGTGAGTTCCCGTTGCTCGGTCCCAGCTCCTGCCAAACTAGCAGTTCGAAAGCACATCAAAGTGCAAGTAGATAAATAGGTACCACTCCGTCGGGAAGGTAAACGGCATTTCTGTGCGCTGCTCTGGTTCGCCAGAAGTGGCTTAGTCATGCTGGCCACATGACCCGGAAAACGGTCTGCTGACAAACGCCGGCTCCCTCGGCCAGTAAAGCGAGATGAGTGCCCCAACCCCAGAGTCGTTCACGACTGGACTTAACTGTCAGGGGTCCTTTACCTTTACCTTTTTAAATAGGTAATGGAAAGGAATGGGTTGTCATCAGCCATGCCTGATTATGAGTCAGAGCTCTTAAGCTCTACAGCAGAGACCCAAAGTGGTGGCTATAAGCCCTGTATTCTGGCAACAGAGCGGGATGAGAAGGCTCCACAACAGGATATATGTTGAGAACTTTGAGTCCACATGACAGCATTGAGAGTGAATTTTGGAGCTCTCTACCCATGGAAGAGACCCTCAGCCCTGTAAGCAAAAGAGTAAGAAGGGCTGTAAAGTCCTCCCATCTTTACCCGCAAAGCTATTGAAGTGAAGTGCATGCTTTTCTGTGTACGGTTGCCAGTTTTTCTTCTCCTGCAATGATTTTGCAAAGTTTTTTGCAGATAAAGTCGCTCAGATTCGGGAAGAGGTAGACTCCACCGTGGGAGCAGGGCCGGGGCGGGAGAGTGCTAGAGTCCTGTCTAGTCCAGTTGTGTGGGATCAATTCCAATCTGTTACTTCCGAGGATGTGGACAGGCTGCTTGGACGAGTGAAACCAACCACCTGTCTCCTTGATCCTTGCCCATCCTGGCTTATAAAAGCTAGCCGGGAAGGGCTGGGCGATGGGCTTTGCGGGGTGGTGAATGCTTCTCTTTGTGAGGGAGCCTTCCCAGACCCGCTAAAAGAGGCGGTTATTAAACCGCTTCTTAAAAAACCATCTTTGGATGTGGCCAATATGGCCAACTATCGCCCAGTCTCAAATCTTCCATTCTTGGGCAAGGTGATTGAGCGCGTGGTTGCTGAACAACTCCAGGCACGCCTGGAAGAAGCGGACCATTTGGATCCCTTCCAATCGGGATTCAGACCTCATCATGGGACTGAAACTGCCTTGGTCGCACTGGTCGATGATCTCCGGTGGGCTAGGGACAAAGGTGAGAGCTGTTTCCTAGTTCTGCTGGATCTCTCAGCGGCTTTTGACACCATCGACCATAACATCCTTCTGGACCGTCTAGAGGGGTTGGGAGCTGGGGGCACTGTTATACAGTGGTTCCGCTCCTTCCTCCTGGGCCGTGTTCAGAAAGTGGTGGTGGGGGATGAGTGTTCAGACCCCTGGGCTCTCACTTGTGGGGTACCTCAGGGTTCTGTCCTCTCCCCCATGCTTTTTAACATCTATATGCAGCCACTGGGAGAGATCATCAGGGGGTTTGGGCTGGGTGTTCATCAGTATGCGGATGATACCCAGCTCTACCTCTCTTTCAAATCAGAACCAGTGAAGGCGGTGAAGGTCCTGTGTCAGTGTCTGGAGGCGGTTGGAGGATGGATGGCGGCTAACAGATTGAGGTTGAATCCTGACAAGACAGAAGTACTGTTTTTGGGGGACAGGAGGCGGGCAGGTGTGGAGGACTCCCTGGTCCTGAATGGGGTAACTGTGCCCCTGAAGGACCAGGTGCGCAGCCTGTGAGTCATTTTGGACTCACAGCTGTCCATGGAGGTGCAGGTTAATTCTGTATCCAGGGCAGCTGTCTACCAGCTCCATCTGGTACGCAGGCTGAGACCCTACCTGCCCGCGGACTGTCTCGCCAGAGTGGTGCATGCTCTAGTTATCTCCTGCTTGGACTACTGCAATGTGCTCTACATGGGGCTACCTTTGAAGGTGACCCGGAAACTACAACTAATCCAGAATGCGGCAGATAGACTGGTGACTGGGAGCGGCCGCCGAGACCACATAACACCGGTCTTGAAAGACCTACACTGGCTCCCAGTACGTTTCCGAGCACAATTCAAAGTGTTGGTGCTGACCTTTAAAGCCCTAAATGGCTTCGGTCCATTATACCTGAAGGAGCGTCTCCACCCCCACCGTTCAGCCCGGACACTGAGGTCCAGTGCCGAGGGCCTTCTGGCGGTTCCCTCACTACGAGAAGCCAAGTTACAGGGAACCAGGCAGAGGGCCTTCTCGGTAGTGGCACCCGCCCTGTGGAATGCCCTCCCTTCAGATGTCAAAGAGAACAACAACTATCAGACCTTTAGAAGACATCTGAAGGCAGCCCTGTTTAGGGAGGCTTTTAATGTTTAATAGATTGCTGTATTTTAATGTTCTGTTGAAAGCTGCCCAGAGTGGCTGGGGAAACCCAGCAAGATGGGCGGGATATAAATAATAAATAATAATAATAATAATAATTATTATTATTATTGCATAAGAGAGCAAAATATAGATGGCAGAACTCCATAGCCTGGTCCTCCATACTGCTATGGTCACCAATGCCAGCAGCAGAAGATAAAAGTAGAAGTTATGGCCTTGTGAGGTGTGTTGGGAGTTGGGCTGGGATCCAACCAGCCTTGCACTGCACATCTGCAACCTGCTGTTTGTCTAGAGCAGGAAAAACGAGATGTTATATCTTCCTTCTGATCTCTGGCAATAGCCCTATGGAGGTGATTCTCTCTTGGTGCTGTAAGGGGGGAAAGTTGGGCCGGTGCTTAGTTAGGACCCTCCGTTTAGTCACCTTTTTCTGTTTTAATTAAGTTCCTGGATTTGCTAGATGGCAAGATCAGGCTTGTGCAGATGTGAGCCTACCCCACCCTCCCTTGGAGAAACTGAGCGATTTCTAATAGAAATGTCTCCCTGTGTTCTTTGCTCACATCCTAAACCTGTAATTTCCACTGCTGCAGCCAAGGACTATTACAGGCTGTTCAGCTGTTTCTGATTTCCACTTGCTTTACATTTATATTTTAGCTTCAGCAGGGCAAGTCACAGCTTGTCCTGCCGCAATTCCTACCTTCCAAAGGTCAACCTGCTTGTTACACAGAGAGCAGGAACAAATGAGCAGACTCATAAGGAAATGCTGGAACGTTCCTGTGGCTGTCTGGCTTCAGCAACCAGTTAAGCTAAGACACTTTTTGTTTTGTTTTGTTTTAAAAACCCAACACTTTTTACTTCTGTGTGATTTAGAAAGAAGAAGGAATAAGTTTTTTCAGGAGATGTTTGGATGAAGCTGGACAGCTTTTCAATCAATTTTCCACCATAGCAAGGAAGCCCATTGTTGACTTCTCTTTTGTTGCTGTCCATAGTTCTCTCTCTGATGCACTTACTGCGTCAATTTTTTTGAGATGAAAAGAAAGAGAAATGTTTGAACTGAAACCGATGTAGCAGAACAAGGGGCACGATAAAAATTACAAATTAATTTATGAGAGAGAGACACATAAAAACCATTAAAGTCACATTAGATTGTATTCTTAATTCAAATACAGATAATCCTTTCTTGATCAAAAATGACACCATCTGAAAGCAACATTGATTGATGGGGAAGCGAAGGCTTTAAATGATCTCTCATCTTCTCCCCCCACCAACCTTTTTGGGGGAAACTCCATGAATTGCTTTTCCTGCTGGTGTGCAAGTAGTCTTAGGGATTGCGAAGCTGGTGCAAAGTCACCAGGGTGGCATTCATCAATCAATCAATCAATCAATCAATCAATTAATCAATCACTTTATTTCAGCTTTACGCTCATAAGAACAACAGAACTAGAACAAATACACAGTACAATTTGATTAAAAAAATTAGAACCAGTAAAACTTAAAAGAGTACAAATTAGAAATAGATACTTTAAGGAATTTTCAGCTTCCAAACAGCAGTCCATTACGACGTTTATATGTCAAAACGGAAATAAAAATTTTTGCCATTTGTAAAGTTACATGCTGATCTGTATCTTGCAATAAAAAGGCCAGGCGAAAATCTGCCGGGTGCCCAGGCAACTTGTGGATTAATGGCAACAGTAAGTTCTTCCGGACAACACAATATAAAGGACATATAAATACTATATGGTGAAGTGTTTCGATCGATCTATTATCACAGGAACATAAAACCGAGACTTGGCCCCTAGAAAATCTACGAAAAGGGGAATTCGAAGGGAAAACATTAAAACGTGCTTTGATAAAGGCAAAACAATGACTGGCAATAGAAAGGGATGATAGGTAAGATGGCACATGAGTTGGAGAAATAACTCCCAACTGACGCAGGGAACATAGCCCCCCACCAAGCATAAGATTACGCTGCCACTCTATGTCGTCCAGTCTTTGGTTAATAATTTTCCTTGCTAAGGTAAGATCTTGGTTCAAGAGTTCTATGGGCGAGATTCCAATAGATAAAAGTTTAGCATGAATCTTATTGGCCCAAGGGCTGCTAAACTCATCGCGCCAAAGGCATTGGGCTAGATAGTAGTTAGGTAATCTAAACCAAAGTGTTAGCCAGTAACTAAAGACACGTTTCCACAGGAGTGTCTCTAAGGAAGGCATTCTCAATTTAACACGGATAGCCGCGTTACTCACACAGGTAGGAACTTTCAAGAGACGGAGTAAGAATTGATTTTGGATGATCTCCAGAGGGGAAAGATTAGCCAGGGCTGCCCAAAGTGGAGCCGTATAAGTAAGTGTGGCAATTACCCTTGCTTTGTACACCTTCAGCCCCGAGGGCACATGCAAGGCACCATCTGTAAAATAAAATTGAAGAAATGCATAAGACACGGCTTTCACTTTATTAAGGAGATATTGAATCTGTGCCTTCCATCTCATATTCTGTTGAAATAAAATGCCTAAATATTGGAATTTAGAAACTTGTTCCACAGCCACACCATCCAGCTTCCACGTATATTGTTTCCGGCTTCTAGAGAAGATCATTATTTTGGTTTGGGAATGATTTATAGTTAAATGGTTGGTTCGACAATAGGAGGCAAATATCTCCAGTGCTCTATTTAAACCTACTCGCGAGTAGGAAAGAATTGCCGCATCATCTGCATACAGAAGCAGCTGGCATCTATAGTCCGCAAGGCGAGGGGCATGAATGTTGGCATGTAACTCCTCTAGGGGAGTGTGTTGATTAGAGGGAGAACTGATGGGCAGGAGAGTTTGCCTCACTCCCCAGGGACAATGTACATCAACCAAAATGACCACACTTAGGCAACTAATTAAGTACAGTGGTACCTTGGTTCTCAAACTTAATCCCTTCCGGAAGTCCATTCCAAAACCAAAGCATTCCAATACCAAGGTGTGCTTTCCCATAGAAAGTAATGCAAAACCGATTAATCCATTCCAGGCTTTTAAAAACAACCCCTAAAACAGCAGTTTAACATGAATTTTACTATCTAACGACACCACTGATCCATAAAATGAAAGCAAAAATCAATGTGCTGCACTATAAATAAATAAGACAGTATTGTAGATGATAAAAAATAAAATTATTTTTCCCTCTGACCTGCACTGATGATAGTCATTGTTTGGATGGGGGGCTTTTATCCATTTCCGCAGTCACACAATCAATCAATCAGTAGCTGAACTGGGTTCCACACAGGCACAAAAACGAATTAACTGAAAGAGCCTCAAAAACAGAAACGCAAAATAAATAGCAAAAACAAAAGTTAATTCAGTCCGGAAGTCTGTTTGACTTCCAAAATGTTCGAAAACCAAGGCGTGGCGTCTGATTGATTCAAGCACCCTGGAAACAATAGCTGACTGCCGCATCAGATGTTCAGCTTCCGAAAAACATTTAAAAACCAGAACAGATACTTCTTCGTTTTTGGCTTTTGGGAACCAGGGCGTTTGAGTACCAAGGCGTTTGAGAACCAAGCTACCACTTTACAGGACCTGCCCTCCAATTCACCTAGTTATCCTAGTGGAGAGATGGCACTGTGCATGGGGTGGGGGGCACAGGGGGCCAGCCCACACTATTTCAGATGAAAGGGCCGCCGCCCCCCAAGTTCAATGGCGGCCATGTGCACACTCCGTGGGGTGTGCTCACATCACACATGCTCATGTTGTGGGGCATCCGCACAACACATCAGCATGGCCCACAGCATGTGCAAGCGATGTCAACACACTTTGGGGCATGCACATACGCCGTGATCATGCCATCGGGCATGACAATGTCATGTGCGGACCCCGCAGGGCATGCTGACATCACATGGCCCCGGGCACCCTCAATCGTGGAGGCAAGGTGGCATACGTGCTGTCTATATTGAAAGAATCACAGCCTCTTTTTGAACTATTGCACTAGAAGAAGAAGAAGAAGAAGAAGAAGAAGAAGAAGAAGAAGAAGAAGAAGAAGAAGAAGAAGAGTTTGGATTTGATATCCCGCTTTATCACTACCCGAAGGAGTCTCAAAGCGGCTAACATTCTCCTTTCCTTTCCTCCCCCCGCAACAAACACTCTGTGAGGTGAGTGGGGCTGAGAGACTTCAGAGAAGTGTGACTAGCCCAAGGTCACCCAGCAGCTGCATGTGGAGGAGCAGGGAATCGAACCTGGTTCACCAGATTACGAGTCCACCGCTCTTAACCACTACAACACACTGGTGCCATCTGGTCTAGAAACACTGGGAACAGAAGAAGGACACTTCTGAATCTATAGACTTGACACCTTAGCAGCATAAGATTGGAGAACAACATCTGGCATCTCAGTTACAGGCAGCACATGCAGTGTTTCTGTATATTTCCTCCTGGGTGTTCTGTAATGCACACCTTGGCCAGAGCATCCCTCATTTCACATTGGAGAAGGTGGAAGCTGAAATGTTTTGCTATAGTTTATAAATAGATAGCATTATGGGGACTAAATATAGCATACTGAGATATTAAAGTTTTAAAGCATCTGAGGATGCCTGGAAAAAATAAAGCAAAATGTGAGCACAACTCCACAGAATTTGGGGAGTTGGTTTTGCATGTTACAAGCCTCAGACCAGTGCCGGATTTACGTATAAGCTAAACAAGCTATAGCTTAGGGCCCCACTCTCTTGGGGGCCCCCCAAAAATTAAAGAAAAAAACCCTGGATGTACATTTCCAAAATATAAGATAAAAAACAAATAAAATAAAACCTACATACAGCAACAGTGTTTGGTGCTGTGTAGGCTCCTAGGATGTAGGTAGTGGGCCCTGCCTGCTCGCCTGCTCCCTAAAATATCACTGGTTTGCTCATTTCTATATCAATTACTTTGATAAAATTACCATCTCAGGACTATTTAATTGCTCATCGTCTAACATTGTGTATGCCATCATATGCCAACAGTGCCCTTCAGCTCTCTATATTGGACAAACAGGCCAAACCCTACGCCAAAGGATAAATGGACACAAATCTGACATCAGGAATCACAAGACAGAGAAATCAGTAGGAGAACACTTCAATCTTCCAGGACACTCTATACAAGATCTCAAAGTAGCTGTCTTATTGCAAAGGAATTTCAGAAATAGACTGGAAAGAGAAGTTGCTGAATTGCAACTCATTACCAAACTTAAAACCATGGAGAGACCTGGTCTGAACAAAGACATTGGATTCTTATCTCATTATACACGATAAAGCTATTTTTAACCTTCTCACCCCTTGCTTTTTCCTGTAAGACCAATTGCAGTCGTTAACAGTCGTCAACAGGTTTACCTCAGCTATCAGCCAATCACCCATTCCCACCACCCTTCTGAGTAATACCCCTCCCACCCTCTCACTATATATATAAGGGTCTGGTGACTTCTGTTTCAGTGTATCTGAAGAAGTGTGCATGCACATGAAAGCTCATACCAAGAACAAACTTAGTTGGTCTCTAAGGTGCTACTGGAAGGAATTTTTTTATTTTTTATTTTGTTTTGATAAAATACGTATTTTGTTATGTGCAAATGGCATTAGATACCTATTAGGTCCATAAACTACCATATAGCATATATTCAACACAAAAAGGACAGCTGGGCATATAAAGGGCCCATTACCTTCAGTAGCTTAGGGCCTCATCAAACCAGCCCTGCCTCTGACCAGTGATTCTTGATAGGTAGAGACTTGCCATGAGTAGTCATACAGAGGGCAGATCTACCAAACACAATTTGCTCTGATCTCTGAAACTGTACACTGAAGCCATATGTAACAGTATTGAGGAAGATTTGGTTTAAAATGTGTTTTGGGTGGTTCAATGATTCGAAGCTGTGCTGTATTGTTTCACAGATACCGTAAATAGCATTTTGTGTGAAAGCTTCATCCCACAATTGGAAGCTATAATTAAACCTTGACTTAGCCTTTCCCCTCACACTAAAGGTAAAGGGACCCCTGCCCATTAGGTCCAGTCGCGGACGACTCTGGGGTTGCGGCGCTCATCTCGCTTTACTGGCCGAGGGAGCCGGCGTACAGCTTCCAGGTCATGTGGCCAGCATGACTAAGATGCTTCTGGCGAACCAGAGCAGCGCATGGAAACGCCGTTTACCTTCCTGGCGGAGCGGTACCTATTTATCTACTTGCACTTTGACGTGCTTTCGAACAGCTAGGTTGGCAGGAGCAGGGACCGAGCAACGGGAGTTCACCCCGTCGCGGGGATTCGAACCGCCGACCTTCCGATCAGCAAGCCCTAGGCTCTGTGGTTTAACTTTAGACCACAGCGTCACCCACGTCCCATTTCCCCTCACACTAGAGGCATGCAATTAGGCTTGTTCATATTTATTTGTAGCTGTTATTATTGCATTTATATCACACCTTTTCTCCAAGGAGCTCAAAGTAGCGTACATGGTTTCTCTTCCCCATTTTCTCCTCACAACAATCTTGTGAGGAAGACTAGGTGGAAAGACTGACTAGCCCAAGACACCCGCATATCTCTGGGTACAGAGGCAGCACAACTCTGGAGAAAACAACAGGAAAAGTCTATCATTTCCATGCAAACACCATGCTGAAGTTAGTTCACTCCTGGGACTGAAACTGTTGATTTCTGATTTAGTGCTTTCTTTGATTAAGTAAATAATGGATAAAAAGGTAAAGGTAAAGGGACCTCTGACCATTAGGTCCAGTCGTGTCCGACTCTGGGGTTGTGGCGCTCATCTCGCATTATTGGCCGCTTCCGGGTCATGTGGCCAGCATGACAAAGCCGCTTCTGGCGAACCAGAGCAGCGCACGGAAACGCCGTTTACCTTCCCGCCGGAGGTGTACCTATTTATCTACTTGCACTTTGATGTGCTTTCGAACTGCTAGGTGGGCAGGAGCTGGGACCGAGCAACGGGAGCTCACCCCGTCGCAGGGATTCGAACCGCTGACCTTCTGATCAGCAAGCCCTAGGCTCTGTGGTTTAACCCACAGCGCCACCTGGGTCCCAAAAAATAATGGATACATCTACCAATTAAACCCTGTGCTTTATTACGCTGAATACCAAACTGGTTGCTAGAACCTGGTATCAGAATGGAGTGGCAGGAGGGTGTCTTTTTATTCACAGCACAGCACATTAGTTCTGAAGCACTGTGAAACTTTCAGGCAGCTTTCTGAAGCTCTGATTTATCATAACCCTTCCCAACCCCCTCCCTCCAAAAAAACACACAAAATGTGGATGGAGCAATTCCATGTGTGACTGATTGATTTAAGGGGGTGTTTATGTGAAGGAAGCTCTGTGGCACAGGGATGTTATTGCTTTTCCACCCCCTGCCAGAGAAGAATCTGACACTTTCTTTCTTTGCTAATATTTCTTTCTATCGCCTGTGGTTAAGGTTTATGGTGTCTTCAATATCTACTAGTGCCTGCTGGTTTGTTTTTTTTTACTCATGCTACATGCTCTGCTTTCTCATCAGCATGTACATCCAGAACTGCAGATTGAAGGCCAAATACTTCATCTGGTGATTTGCAAGTTTAAATGTCCTCCTTTTACTATTAAGGAACATCTTGCAGTGATGAACGGCAGTTCCATCTCCCACATATTCCGTAATGAACCTTTTGGGGTCAAAACTCTGCCTTGTCTTGATAGGATGCAGTCTAGGGTTCACGACTTTACATATTTGCATGTTGACTTATGGAAAGCTGTAAATGTACATGGAGCTCAGAGGTTGCAGAAGAAGAAT
Source organism: Darevskia nairensis (assembly GCA_034642065.1). Taxonomy (NCBI): domain Eukaryota; kingdom Metazoa; phylum Chordata; class Lepidosauria; order Squamata; family Lacertidae; genus Darevskia; species Darevskia nairensis. Next base: position 59,035 of record JAWWNI010000568.1, on the reverse strand, counting down.
TTTTAAACTGGATCCTTGTAGAATGCTCTCAGGTGGCTCTGAAAAGCAGTTTGCTATTCATAATGGGAAGAAGACAGCCACTGGCTTACTGATTGTTGTTGTTGTTGTTTAGTCGTTTAGTCATGTACGACTCTTCGTGAGCCCATGGACCAGAGCACGCCAGGCACTCCTGTCTTCCACTGCCTCCCGCAGTTTGCTCGAACTCATGCTAGTAGCTTCAAGAACCATCTGGTCCTCTGTCGTCCCCTTCTCATTGTGCCCTCCATCTTTCCCAACATCAGGGTCTTTTCCAGGGAGTCTTCTCTTCTCATGAGGTGGCCAACGTATTGGAGCCTCAGCTTCAGGATCTGTCCTTCCAGTGAGCACTCAGGGCTGATTTCCTTCAGAATGGATAGGTTTGATCTTCGTGCAGGCCATGGGACTTTCAAGAGTCTTCTCCAGCACCATAATTCAAAAGCATCAATTCTTCGGCGATCAGCCTTCTTTATTCAAAGCAAAATAAAATAAAAAAAATTCCTTCCAGTAGCACCTTAGAGACCAACTAAGTTTGTTCTTGGTATGAGCTTTCGTGTGCATGCACACTTCTTCAGATACACTGAAACAGAAGTCACCAGACCCTTATATATAGTGAGAGGGTGGGGAGGGGTATTACTACCCCTCCCCACCCTCTCAGTTGGTCTCTAAGGTGCTACTGGAAGGAATTTTTTTATTTTATTTTGCTTTGACTATGACAGACCAACACGGCTATCTACCTTTAGCCTTTATTGTCCAGCTCTCACTTCCATACATCGCTACTGGAAAAACCATAGCTTTAACTTTAATATGGACCTTTGTTGGCAAGGTGATGTCTCTGCTTTTTAAGATGCTGTCTAGGTTTGTCATTGGTTTTCTCCCAAGAAACAGGCATCTTTTAATTTCGTGACTGCTGTCACCATCTGAAGTGATCATGGCTTACTGGTAGGGGGTTCCATTGGGGCTGCAGCAGCAGCAAAAGAAACACACACCCCTCCCTAGGCCATGTCAGGCTGTGTTTCGGTGTGCATATTGTTTTGGGAAATGTGAATTTGGTAAGTTTGCCTTGAAATGTGAGCTGAATTTTCCCCTTCTCTCTACACTCTCCAGTTTCTGTCTCTGGCCCCTACTGAACACTTGCATTTTGTCCTTGGAACTTTGCCCATCTTCAATGCCGCTCTTGGGTGGAAAAAATTACCCCACCCCTGAGCAGCCAAATGGCAAAATATGTTGCAAGCACCACATCTAGTTTGGCCTCCTGTGGCCCCTGTTGTATGTGTATAGTTCAAGCTTCATGTCTGAGTGATTGGATGATTGACTAACCCAAGGCCTAAAAAACTCTAGAATCTCTAAAGGTAAAGGTAAATAATAAATAGACCATTAGATCTAGTCGGGGGCGACTCTGGGGTTGTGGCACTCATCTCGCTTTATTGACTGAGGGAGCTGGTGTTTCTCCGCAGACAGTTTTTCCGGGTCATGTGGGCAGCATGACTAAGCCGCTTCTGGTGAACCAGAGCAGCACACGGAAACTCTGTTTACCTTCCCGCTGGATCGGTACCTATTTATCTACTTGCACTTTGACTTGCTTTCGAACTGCTAGGTTGGCAGGAGCTGGGACCGAACAGCGGGAGCTCACCCCATCGCGGGGATTCGAACTGCTGACCTTCCAATCTGCAAGTCTAGGCTCTGTTGCTTAGAATCTCTACCCGCTTCCAATTCACTTTTTAAAAATTATTATTATTTACCCAATTCACTCTTCTGTGATGGAGCTAATTCTGTATCTTTCTTCTTAGGAAAAGACATCTGCACCTGCTGGGATATATGCAAATGGCCTTCCTTTGAAAGTAATTTTTTTTTTTTTAAAAAAAAATAATATTTATTAAGGTTTTTTGCAAATTAGTTCAGAAACATACATTCAAGGACATGCATTGGTTAAACTTTCTTGGGCTCCCCCCCTCACTAGGAGGAGCCTCTTTACAGTTCATTCCCCCCCTCTCACAGAGGTATACAATTCATTTTTGTTTAACCATACAGCCTTTCTGTCTATCTGGTCTTGTCCCAATCCCTGGGTCAAGCTTTTAAGATTCTAATGTTGGTCTATTTTGGACTTCCCCGATCCCTTACATTGGTTACATCAGTAAATCTTGTTACTCAGGTTTTCCTCATCAGTTAACACATATTTATTTATCTTATTTATCTAATGTCTAAATCTGATCATTATATTCATTTCATCTTATCTATTCACTTCTATTTCTGCTTTAGCCATTATACCCTTCTGTTCATTTTCTAATAATTATCTTCCCCCTCTCCCCTTCCCCAGAAAAGAAACACTGACTTAGTATTCACCTTACATTGTTAAAATTCCACATCATATTATAAGTCACAATTATTTTCCAGATCATGTTATACATCACATGTGCCATATCCTTAAACATGCCTAATTAATCCACCGGACTGAGAACATTAAAAGAGAAAATGTTTTTTCTCAATCACCCCTGTCCACGTCTTTCCTCGGTCCAGACCCAGGAGCCGTCAATTCTGGAGTGGATCATCACTTCATCTGGTTTCCCCAGCAGTTTCCTGCTTGACATCCAGTCTTTTCTTCCATATGTAGCTGCAGTTCCATTTCTCTTGCCATTTTTGTGTGACACTGTCCTTTGCCATTGAGAAAATTTCCTGGGTCTTTTCCTCCTTATCCTTCTTCTTCCCACGGTCAGAGGTTTCTGTTTGTTATGTCTCTCATTCTGTTCTCTGTCCTTCGCTTGACGCTTAGGAATGCACTCCTGTAGATGGCTGCCCCTCCGGAAATGCTTGATGATTAAGTCTCTAAACACATCCAGACTCTCATTGATTCCTCTCAGCACTTCCATAATCCCGGGTAGCTTTTTTAAAAAGTCACATATATTCCACAAAGGTTATTTTCCAACTTTCTTTTAATCTTCTTTAGCCAGGTTTCTCTCGGGGTTTTGGGAGAGGAAGCTCTTTAAGAACTTGTAACAAAAGTTTCCCCCGTTGGAATTTTGGCTTTCGCTTCCGCAACAATGTCTCCTGTTTATATTTCCTCCCAACTGCCGGGATCGACCTCCATATTTTTAGCAATGGCGGGGAAGGGACTCCCGTAATTTCTTCCCACACCAGTCCAAATTAAGTCCAAATTCCCTTCCCTTTTTACTCACGGTTCCGGATCAACAAATTTGGAGGAATCGGCGCGCTCCGCAGGGACGGTCTAGCAGCTTCGCCCGACAGGGATTGAACGGACCCTGGGGCTCCGCCGCCCGCCCACTTCGGGAGCCTTGCTCCCTGAGGGCAGGACCGGCGTCCAAGCCCTTGCGGGTCCTTAGACCCCGGGACGCCCTTCCCGGGGGTTTTGGGGGTCGCGGCGCTGTCGCGATCTCCCCTTTTCCTGGTCGGACGAGGGAATGTCAAGAGCGACATGTCCCCCCGACCATCCTCGCCGGCACGCCGACCGGAAGTCCTTGAAAGTAATTTTAATGACATCATTAGGATACAGAAACCTAGCGCCACATCCCCTGCCATAAGGGAATTCAGCCTTGGCTCATACCAGTTTGGAGGTGTGTGTGTATTTCTCATAATAGCCTTTAGCAAAAGCTCTGCTATGTACAAATGAAGTCACCTGTGAACATGGGCGGCAGCTTCAATGCTGAGAAAAGTTTCACGAAGAGGAGATCTCTCTGGCACCAATGTGAATGTGGTAGATCCTGATCCTATGGAGGTCTTGGTTTGTTGGAACAACATGAAACATCGATCAAGTTGATAGACAAGCCTTTATCTGTTCAGGGTAGGGTGCTCAAATTATTGACCCTGTACCTGGGGAAGGGTCAACATGGTGCCCACTAGATGATGTTGGACTCTAGGTCCCATCCTCCCCGATCATTGGCCAGGCTGGCTGGGGCTGCTGGGAGTTGAAGTCCATTGACATCTGGAGGAAAGCATGTTGGCTACCCTACATCTATGTTTGTACCTGATTAGATATTAATTTAATTCACATCTTACTAAAATATCAACAAGGGTCTCCTTTGAGATAACGAGGCAATGCAAGATAACTTAAAATTTAATAAACCATAAACTTCCACTCATAGTTAAAGCTCCCTCATTGTTCAGAAATTGACCGCCGTGATTAATAAAGATTCCCTCAAGAAGCAAAGGCCAACTTTGGCATTTAAATTTGATTTTAAATTAACACAAAAATAGTCTAAAACACGCACATTTGCTTGTAGCTTGCAGTCGCGATTATTCTGGGCCCTATCAATTAATCAGCTAAAGGCTTAGTGGATTAATTTGCCTATTAAAGACTGCAGCCCTAGCAGAAGGTAAGAACATGTGTCAAATGTTGAGAGGCGATTGATTATATGAAATTATTTGGTGAGAACATGTTGGTTACAATGTCCGCTGAATGGTTTATGTTTTGGTTAACCATAAAGCATTGCCTTGTTTTACTAGAACACTGTGATTTTCTTTTTACTGGACGAGGTAGTCCTGTCATCTTAATGAAAGCAAAACACTGGTAACAACTTTTAACATTTACACAATCCTGCGGCTTCCTTTAGCGCTGTTTGCAATGTGCTGCATGACTAACTCAAAGGCTAATCACAAAACAAGGGCTGCCAGAAAGCGTTTAACTGTAGACTTCGTTAACTATTCTTGCTACTGAAAGCAATTAGTGGAATGGATTTTGCCTGTTCTACACAAATCCCACCAGAAGGCTTGCTATTTAAAGCGACATGAATGAGACTGAAACAGACAAAAGGGAGGAGAGGCAGCTATTTCTGCCGCTCCGTAATGTCCAGTGATAAAAGACATGTGACACAAACCCTGGTCAGGTGTTGATTTCCACCAGGCAATAGAATTACATGAAGGAAATCAGGGACACACTGGCTAGCCCCTTTACAAACTACATTTCCCAGGATTCAATGGGGGAAGCTATGACTGTTTATAGTGGTGTGATACTTGGCCGACCTTCATACATTCGGAAGAAGACTGAAAGGTGCTTCATGCTAAGAACCAGGCCCAATCAGTGAAAGTTGCTTTGAGACTCTTTCAAATGAAAGTCCTTCCCCTCCTGTTGGTGGGCATTTCCCTGGGTATACGTCGGGACTTTCTTAGATTGGAAGCTATCCAAACCTGATTTCTTAGAGCCATCCTCAGGATCCCCCCTTCTGTAGCAGGGGCGGTCATGAGACTAGAGGTGGGTTGGCAGTCTTTTCGGTACGTGGCCTTGAAGACAAAACTCTGGCTATATGGCTCAAGTTATGACATTTAGCCTATGTCTATGACATTTAGCCAAGCTAAAGTGATCTCTCAAAGACTGAGGGATATCGCTAGGCAAGAGGACATTGCTCTTGTGAAACCTGGGATGTATTCGGGGGAACAGATATCTCAGATTTCACCAGCCCCTTATCTGGCGGAAATCCACTATGTGGAATACCGCAGGCTCCTTACAGCCGCTAGGTTAAACGTTCTGGAATCGGCGGTTTTGTGGGGAAGGTTCAGGGGAGTCCCATACGCCCAGAGACTTTGCCCCTGTGCTCTGGGAGTGGTTGAGTCAACTGAACATATTCTTTTGATCTGCCCATTCTATGCAGATCTTAGACAAAAACTTATAGCTCCACTCCTATGCCAACACAGCCCAGTAGACAGAGAAAGCCTGGTTTTGTATTTGCTGAACAAGTTCACTGGAACAACAACCTTCTCGGTGGCCAAATTTCTTTTTTTGGCCTTTAAGCATCGTAAGGCTAAAATTGACTGTATTGACATGGGTCTAAATGTATAATATACTTTTTGCTGTTTCTAAGTGTCACGCTTTTCCAGATGTTTAGACGTTTTAACTTTTGTATGGATGATATGTGCTTTCTGACTGACGGTCAAATAAATTTTATTGATTGATTGAAAGGCGCTTCTAGGCTTATATGGCTACAGGCAGGCAGACTTCCCCATGTGATTAGGAAGACTTCCAGACTTTATGTCGAATGCCTGCTAGTCAGGGGCCTGAGTCAATGCTTTGCAAAGTGGAAGAATCTGCTTCACAGTCAGCCAGTGAGGATCTGCCCACCCAGGAAATGCAGGCAATCACTAAAGCCCAGGGAAAGATGAAATAAAGTAATTGCGTGTGTAGACCTTTTAACCACCCCCTAGAAATAAATTCAGGGACCCAGGTGGCGCTGTGGGTTAAACCACAGAGCCTAGGGCTTGCTGATCAGAAGGTCGGCGGTTCGAATCCCTGCGACGGGGTGAGCTCCCGTTGCTTGGTCCCTGCTCCTGCCAACCTAGCAGTTCGAAAGCACGTCAAAGTGCAAGTAGATAAATAGGAACCGCTCTGGTGGGAAGGTAAACGGCATTTCCATGCGCTGCTCTGGTTCACCAGAAGCAGCTTTGTCATGCTGGCCACATGACCTGGAATCTGTACGCCGGCTCTCGGCCAATAAAGCGAGATGAGCGCCGCAACCCCAGAGTCGGACACGACTGGACCTAATGGTCAGGGGTCCCTTTACCTTTCTTTACCTTTACCTAGAAATAAATTCAGTCAAGACTCAAATTTTGGTTTGGTTTTTGGCAGAATTTAGGCCACAACTTTCTTGATTACAGAAAGTGAGTGGTTGCATAGGCTCTGGTTTGACTAGCTCCCTGCACCCTTGCAGGTAGTGCTGAGCTCTATCGTAGGTCAGCCAAGGGGTGAACACCTGGAACAGTAGAAAGCAGAGACATACTAGTCCACCATCCAGATGCCCCCTTGGACTTTGGCACGGGCACAACCCCTCTCAAGGTTGACAAAACCATTGAGTCCCTGGATCCCTTTACTGGAATACCCTTTGCATAGGGGTGGCGAGACCCTTCTGCCACCCCTATCACCTGAACCAGAGCCTATCCGCAACCTTACAAGTTGTGACGATTTGCTACGCGGCAGGCGAAACCCAAGTGGCCACAGGCAATCAGCCAAGTGGGGAAAATTCCTGCCGTGCCCCTGTCCCAATGACACACGACACACGACGGCATGGCAAGGTCAAGTGTAAGCCCTAAATATAGGGAGAGGTGGGCGGGTGTTCTGATGCAGCAGCCCCAAGAGGAAGCTCGTGGGTGCCTGCAAGGGCTTAAATAGGTCTGTCAATGCCCTTTGCTTGCGTCCCATTGGTCAGATTACACCCAGCATCGAGGGAGTCATAGCTGTCAACTTTCGGATTTGAAAATAAGGGATTCTTTCAAACTTTCAGATTTGAAAATAAGGGATGCCGCAAGGGCCGTGCAATGGCACCAAGTAGCCTCGCCACCCTGCGCTCCAGAGGCTGCGCGTGAATGGGTGAGCGAAAAAGTGAGCGCGTAGACGGCAAGCTGTCTGTCTGGTTGGGCGTGAGGGTCTGGCTGCACAAGGCATGGAAGCTCCGCCCCCAGTCGGTCTCAGACTCCTTATTGGCAGCCGAGCAACGCAGCTGAGGAGCCTCCCTGGCCGGCAGGGAGGGAGAGGAGCTGCTTCCTTTGAAATCCGGGAAATTTAAGGGATATCAACAATCCGGGATAGCAGCGGGAAACAGCATTGGAATAAGGGAGTTTTCCGCAAAAAAAGGGAGGGTTGACAGCTATGCGAGGGACCTACCAATAGGGTGTTGTGACTATCCAAATGATGCCACCCGCAACACAGGGTTTGGTTGCCAGGTCGCACTGCAACATGTGCCCCCTTTGAGGGAGGACCTGATTTTCTCCCGTGGGCCCTTTTCACATCAGGAAACAAAGGCAGCTGGGGAGACTGCAGAGTGCTGGATAAGTTTAGTGGAGAGGGGGGGACCATCCATACCACTTTCGGGTATCTTATGAGGATAATGTAAGCTCCAAACCCCACATTAGTTTAGACAGCTCTTGGCCACAAGGGAACAAAATAAGACAAGATTCCTGAGTCAGGTTGGTTTGAGATCACTAGTGGGACTTTGTCAAGAAGAGGAGCCAAACACAGCATAAACATAGACATGTTTCGAGTTGGTTATGCTGCTCTGATTCTTTCCCATTCCTGATACTGGATTTTTGAAACCATAAAGGAATATGTGGAGAAAGCGGTTACATTCCTTTCCCCCTCTGCTGAGCTAAGATTTCTTTTGTCTGATATTTGAAGGGATTGGTAAACGCTGCGCAGTTTGCCAAAAACCCTCCAACCTAAATCTAAACCATTGCTGCTGTGACAGAAATGCACATCAGGTCCAGAGGTTTCATCTCTGCTTTAAATAAGTTGAGAAAACACTTGAGGTCACATGGATCGGATAAATCACACACACACACACACACACACACACACACACACACACGCACACCACCCCCCGCAGATCTCTCTGAGCTACCATTACCTCAGGAAGGTCTCCTGATTCCATCAAGCGTTCATTATCGCGATGAGTGGTGTCAGTGGGAGACTGACCCTTTTCCCTTCTACCTGCCAGCTTGTTGAGCTACTCTTTCCCCAGCTAAATAAATGCCACGACCACACGGCTTTTCTTTCAAAGGAGCTCCATGGGGAGGGCAGGAGATGAACCCATCTGCTGCCTTTCATCTCAGGAGGGCACCATTAAGAAACCGTTTCTTAAGCCATAAACCAAAAACAAGCCACGGGTTTCATCCAAACCCTCATTTGTTCGCATCATAAAACTGCCACACGGCTTGGCACATTGAGCCACGGCTGCCTCTTTCCCCCTTTTCAGAATAAAGGTTATATTTGTGTGGCCGGGTGGAGACCATCTGACCCCAGGCGCCCCCCAGGAGGAATAATGACTCATGATAATATGCTTTGGGATTAAAATTGGTCACAACTTTATTAAACTTTCAGATGTACAGTAGGGAGACCTTGGCTTAGGCATTGGGCGTTTATCCCTCCCAGACCCCGGCCAGGGATCTGGGGAACATCAGGGTTATCCAAACTGTGTGAGGATTGGGCTGGCTCTGGAAAATGTATGTTTAAGCAGAGAGCCCGCCCCCCATTTCGCCGCAACAGGGGAGAGCACTGACAATCCGTTGGCGTATGGCCAGTGACTCCCAAACAACTCCTTTAATGGGGAACCCTGGGATCGCTGCCACAGGGGGACCATAGGTCACTTCATGAAGGTCGCTTCATGCCCCACCCCCATTGAGGGAAGATAGACTAAGGATTCCGCCCAAGGCCTGAAACCGCCAAAGTTGTGACGTTTTTGCTACGGGGAAGGCAAAACCTGCCAATGCAGGGAAATTCCTTCCCGGTCCCTCAACAGCAACCATCAATGACCATAGCAGCACCTGCATACCTGTAAAGAAGAGGTTAACCTGTAAAAGGAAGGCGTAAACTGGGGGGGGGGCAGGGTGGGAGTGTTGTGATTTTTGTCCAAGCCGAGCGGCAACTGCTGCAGCGAGGACTGGTTTCACTTTTGCCTGTCTCACTGAACCGTGAGAAAGCTGCCTTATCACTTCCTGTATGGAATGTTTATGTATTACTGTACTGTTGTAATCCGAGCCTTCGTGGCTAGTCCTCAAGCTGGAAGGACGGCATTATGGCAGCTCCGTCTTAACGGGCTGGCAGCAGAGAATCTCTTTGCACTATTACTACAATAAATAGTTTTAGCTTTATTAATGGCTTGTCTGTGTTGTTCTTCAAGCTGGGAACAATCACATATTACTGCGCCACTGGACTCTCAGTAGCCGGGGATGTGCGCACACGGCTTTGCTCTGGCTTTGGGGGAGTCTCACAAACTGCCCCAGGTGGGGTATATGCTAACAGGGAGAAGCTCTGGAGCTGACTGAGGACTCCCAGGTAAGTTCCACCCTCTCTTGTGTGTGCAGGGTGGTCCTAACCCTACCTGGTCAACACCCCTGGCAACACCTCCCCGGCTGGGATTGGCTAACTGTCTGAGGTTAGGCAAGAACCTCCAGGTATCCAGCTTGGGGAGGCAAAGCCAGTTTGACTTGCCGGGGATCGTGTAGGGTCAGGGGGCTGAGCGCGACCCCGCAAAAAGCGCCCCCCCATTTGAAGTGGGGAGAGGTCATTGCTATCATGGCCCAAAGCTATTACACATTTGGAAGGAAGGCGTCACTGCATTTGGTTGCTGCTAGAATTATCTCCATTTAGTGCCCCCAACCTTCTGTAATATTTAGAGGTTTTAAAACATTGCCAGTAATATTTGGTCCTCTCTGCTTAGGACATGCTCAGTTCTAGATATATCATAAATATTTTTTTTCTATTCTGAATATTATATTATTTCTTCATTCTTGGCTGTCCTTATAAACATAATTTGTGAACAGATTTCGTTCTTTGCATCAACATTTTGGAAACAGAAGTCTGGCCACAAACTTGGTAGGCCTGCTTGATTAAATGTTTGCAGAATTTTGTTGTAAACACAGTTTTGGCTGGCAATTAACATTTTAAAATGATCTCTCTCTCTCTCTCTCTGTGTGTGTGTGAGAGAGAGAGAGAGAGAGAAAGAGAGAGAGAGAGAGAGAGAGAGAGAGAGAGAGAGAGAGAGAGTGCGTTTCATTTAAAGACAACAATTTAGCCAACAGACCAAGTGCATGATCCTGCCAAAGTTAAATACTATGTAGTCCTATTAACTGAATAGAAGAGATCTAAGCAAATGACTAACTCTTCCATTGAAATCAATAGGACTGAGAAGTGCTTTGCTTTGACTGAGTTGTGCCAAAATGTACCAGGGTCCCCCTAGAATGGAGGTAGTCACCTTGGTGCCCTCCAGATATTGTTGGACTACAACACCCATCATCCCTGACCATCCCTGCCTGACTGGGACTGATGGAAATCCAAGACCAGGCCTTCCGTAGAGGGTAATGTTCCAGTTTAGGAGCCTGAGTGTGCTCACATTATCAGAGCTGATGGATATTCAGTCAACTCTACTCTCAGCCGTGGTTGCTCCTACACTGGGATGGCCTGGCCTCACTTGTGCATGTTCTTGTCCTGACTACTGCAATACGCTCTATACCTTGAAGATGGTGTACAACACTTATGGGCAACCATTTCCCCTCAAGATGTTGTAGGACTGCAACACCTTGGCGATACTTGCTCGGGCTGATGCAAGTAAGAGCTGTTTGAGAGTGGAACGAATTCCCTCTGAAGGTCATGGACTCTCCTTCACTGGAAGTTTTTCAGCAGAGGTTGGATGGCCATTTGCCATTGATGCTTCAGTTGAGATTCTTGCATTGGATGACCCTTGGGGTCCCTCCCAACTCTACAACTGTATGGGTCAATGAGTCTATGAACATCTGGAGGGCCAAAGGTTCCCCACTCCTGATCTGGGAAGTGGGGAAGCATGATAGGACCATGTGCCACTGGTCCTGAAAGAAGAAGAAGAAGAAGAAGAAGAAGAAGAAGAAGAAGAAGAGTTTGGATTTGATATCCCGCTTTATCACTACCCGAAGGAGTCTCAAAGCGGCTCACATTCTCCTTTCCCTTCCTCCCCCACAACAAACACTCTGTGAGGTGAGTGGGGCCGAGAGACTTCAGAGAAGTGTGACTAGTCCAAGGTCACCCAGCAGCTGCATGTGGAGGAGCGGAGATGCGAACCCGGTTCACCAGATTACGAGTCTACCGCTCTTTTTTTTATTAGTTTTATAAGAATACAATAATAAAATTCACACATTTATCTTTACATCTTATACCGTTTTGGTTTTTTATAGCCATGACTTCCGTCAAACTTTCCTCATGATATTCTAATATCTATTCCTTATAACTATATTTCCTTAATCAATCATTATTTTATATTATTACTTTCTAAAAATTAATCACTATATCTTCGTATTAACAACAATATTTCTTCTTACTCTATAAAGCTTCTTGCAGTCCTACCAATGTATTCAATTGAATACAATTATCCTTTAAATAGTCTGCAAATTTAGTCCAGTCTTTGATGAACTTCTGGTCCCGCTGTTCTCGGATTCTCCCCGTCATCTTGTCCAATTCTGCATACTCCGTTAGTTTCACAATCCATTCTTCCTTTGTCGGTGTTTGTTATTGTTTCCATTTTTGTGCTATTAATATTCTCGCCGCAGTCACTGCATATTGGAAAAGCTTAAAATCTTGCTTTTTAATATCTGTACCTGTAATTCACAATAAAAAAGCTTCTGGTTTTTTTAACAAATGTATATTTCAACATGTTCTTAATTTCACCATATATCATATCCCAGAAGCCTTTCACCCTTTTACACTCCCACCACATATGATAAAAGGTACCTTCTTTCTCTTTGCATTTCCAAAACTTATTATCAACCTCATATATTTTCGCCAGTTTGACCGGTGTAATGTACCATCTATACATCATTTTTAACACATTTTCTTTTAGTGCATTACATGCGGTAAATTTCATTCCTTCCTTCCATAGTTTCTCCCAGTCATCTAGCATAATATTATGACCAAAATCTTTTGCCCAATGTATCATCACTGACTTCACTTCCTCGTCTTTCAAATGCCATTCCAGCAGTATTTTATACATTTTTGACAATGTTTTATAATTAACGAGTCTACCGCTCTTAACCACTACACCACACTGGCTCTCCACACTACACATGGCACTAGCTGCCAGTGAGCACTAGTGTTTTCTCTGAATGGCAGCAGCAGGTCCTTCATATCCCTTGATGGCAGGGGATTAAACTCACACATAGCATGTGAGCTGCTGCAAAATTGTGGCCCTGATTCAAATGGAATTTCTAATGAATCAAAGTTCTCCTTCCTTCCTTCCTTCCTTCCTTCCTTCCTTCCTTCCTTCCTTCCTTCCTTCCTTCCTTCCTTCCTTCCTTCCTTCCTTCCTAACATGGAGCATTCAGAGAGACTCAAAGTCTCCCTTGTTATTTCTTGCGGAACTTGTGTTGGCATTACACATTTTGCATTTGTACAATTACAGAAGGAGGGTGTATTTGGACAAATGCAAAAGGGAGCAAAGTTGCATTTGAGGTCTTCTAATGTAACTAGATCCTAATGCAGGACCTTTGTGTGCCAATTAACCTTTTGCCACGACTGGCAATGCCCATAATATTTGTACTCTGTCAGCGGTTGAATGTTGGAAGTGGAAGTGTTCAGTTAATATTGTCAAACTGAAACATGGACAGCCACCCTCAGTCTTTGGAAGGGTCGTTTGTTGACTCAGAGCCAAATGGTGTCAACAGCACAGCAGAGAATTGTCACTAGCTACTCTGGACTATCTCAGGTTTGAGATTTGCTGATAGCTTATCATTATCGGAAGCAGAAGTGCAATTTAGGTATCAAGTCAATCATGACCAAAGAGATTGTTAGTCCATCAAATATAGGCTAGCACAGAAGGAATCCTACTTCCATACACCCACCTTCTGGAGGGAAATACGTCAATCAGGCCAAGAAAGGAGAGTGTTGAAGGATTTGCTTTCAGATTTGTTGATGGCCATGACGTCGCTATGTTTTGCGTCTTTGCTTCATGGGACTTTGACATGACGTAAAATGAAATGCTGGAATTGTATGTAGTTTGCTGTCCATGTAACTGATCATTTGCTCCCTTTGCTCGGCCCGACAAGTGATTTCTGTGTGATCATCAGCAACAACAAAAATACAAATCTTCTTTTATGTCTTCATGCTTCTTCTCTTAAGTCTTTCAAGAGATTGAAATGTTGACACCTGTCTGATTTTTCCCTTCAAATCATTCAGGCCTATTACTCCTTTGTGTACCACCAAGGACACCTGTGCCTTCAAAGTAACAGTCATGGATTCAGGAAAACTCCCAAACTATGAAACCGCTCCTGCAGAGGCCCATCTAGAGGAGAGGATCACACTTCAAAATGACCTTAACAGATTAGAGAATTGGGCCAAAGCAAACAAGATGAATTTTAACAGGGAGAAATGTAAAGTACTACACTTGGGCAAAAAATAAAAATAAAAAAATGAAAGGCACAAATACAGGATGGGTGACACCTGGCTTGAGAGCAGTACATGTGAAAAGGATCTAGGAGTCTTGGTAGACCACAAACTTGACATGAGTCAACAGTGTGATGCAGCAGCTAAAAAAGCCAATGCAATTCTGGGCTGCATCAATAGGAGTATAGCATCTAGATCAAGGGAAGTAATAGTACCACTGTATTCCGCTCTGGTCAGACCTCACCTGGAATACTGTGTCCAGTTCTGGGTACCACAGTTCAAGAAGGATACTGACAAGCTGGAATGTGTCCAGAGGAGGGCAACCAAAATGGTCAAAGGCCTGGAAACGATGCCTTATGAGGAACTCTATGATTCTATGATCTAGAGCAGGCAGCTCACCACTCAGCTGGTCAGAAGAACCACTCGCCAACAGCATTTCAGTCTTTTCTGGATAAGCTTCAGTTTATTGGTCCCCATCTAGTCCATTACCACAACCAAGCAACAATTCAGCAAATCCACTGTCTTATCTGTAGAGAGAGGCACCGCCTTGGGCCCAACATGGAGTGGGTGGCAGGCAGGCAGCATCACGAATTTAACAGCAGATCATGACTCTGGTATACATGCCTATAGATTGCTTTGAAAAATGGGGCTCAATTAAATCCAATTAAGTACTTGTGCTATGTTTTAAACTAGGTAAAAAATTGTTTTAATTTTGTCATTGGTAACTCTACCAGCTAGCCCAACTACCAACTTTGCTGACTAATCCATATTTGTAAAAACAGTGCAATATAAGCCTTTTTTTTTTTACTTAGAAGTAAGTCTCATTGAATTCAATAGGACTTACTCCCTAGTGATTATGCTTAGGATTGCAGCCAAAGCTTCCTTACTTCAATAGGCCTACTTTTCTGTCACTTTTCAGAAAAAAATGATAATGGAAATTTTAATTTCTAAATTTCTTATTTATTACATAAATTGCAATGGAAATCCATCTCGAATGCATTACAAGGAATGTGATTTATTCCGTGCTTATTCTGTCCTGCCTCAATGTCTATATTTTTCTATATATCCTTCAGATTATGGGTCCAGATACGGCTAAGATATTGCCTCCACCATTGAAGCTCATGATCCCACCAAGGATATATATTTAATGAGTTCCTTGCCAGTTTGTTTCTAAATATGCCTTCCTGGATCACATGCCACTGTAAAAGTAATGGAACTCACATTTTTACTAACATGTCTTTCAGTTGAAGGTGATTAATGGCCATCTCGTGCATGGCCTGACATTGACAAATTATGGTGAATTTAAGCTTAGTCTTAACCTCCAGAATAATAGTTGCTTTTTTGTGAATGGTCCCAAGAGTTGGTCTGTTTAAATAAATAAATAAAAACACTACACCTAGTATATATTAGCATTCAGGGACAGCAAACTGCAGCCTACGGGGTGAGGAGGGTGGGTGGGTGGGCTGGATGCTTGAAGACTTAAGATGCACACACTGGCAATAATATCATCAAAGTTTAGACCAGGGTGGGGAGCAAACATCTGGCCCCCAGGTTTAATTCAGCTGCTAGGCCTTCCCATTTGTCCCATGAGGCCATTGTGTCCAATCCATGCTACCCCCTGCACACCTGTTGTCCTACGTGAAATCAGGTGTGGGGCAGGTGTGCACCTGACTCAGTGCGCAGAGACTGTCAGTCTTTATCTTTATCTTTATATCTTTATTGTCATTGTACAAGTACAACAAAATTGGATTTAAATAATAATAATAATAATAATAATAATAATAATAATAATATTTTAAAAATCATTTTTCATTTAAACAATTGTTTCCCCAACCAAAAATGTACTCAACACGAGAAACAGCAGTAAAAGCCATACGAAACACTTAAAAATAAGGGAGAGCACTGAGCAGCCGCTGCGTCTATGCGCGCCGCCATCTTAGAACTCTTATAACTTAGAACTGTTATAAAAAATAACAGAAATTTAAACAAAAAACAAAAACAAAACAAAACTGAGCCCTCTCTGCCAAGCAGCGGCGGCGGCAGCGGTCCTTTATAGCAGTGTTTCTCAACTGGTGTTCCGCGGCAAGGGTTAAGGGGGCGTGGAAGGAGCCGCTTTGCCCGGAGTCGCCTTTGCAACGCGGGCGCATGAGAGCGGCGGTGCAGAGACTCATGAAGGTGTTCATGACGCGGAGGATCCCCCCGGAGGGGCTGGCGGCCTTGAGTCGGACCGGAGAGTAAGTGGGCTGGCTGGGAGACGGGCTGGTGGTGCAAGGGAGGAACCCCCCCTTCTCCCCTTGGGAAGGTTGCCCGGCTGCTCCCCGGACTCTCTTCTCCGTCTGCACTTGCTTACACGTACGTGTGAACCCAACGGCCGCTGTTTCCTTCTCTTGCGTGTGCACCTTTGTGTGTGTGTGTGTGTGAGAGAGAGAGAGAGAGAGAGAGAGAGAGGCTTTTTGTTTTTGTTTGTTTGTTGCTGTCTCTTTTTTGTATCCGGATCTCGTTGTGATTTATGATTTATGGTCGTGCATCTTTTAAATGTTTTATTTAGGACGACCTTTGTTACGTTGTTCCTATGTATTACCCCCCCCCCCCATATCGTAGCCGCCTCAAGCATGGCTTGAACTGTGGAAAGGCAGCGTACAAAAATAAAATTGTGGGTGGGCGGCTTACTAAGCAAAGCAGGCCTGTCTGTAGCATTAGACCAGGGATAAGAAACTTGCAGCCCTCCAGAGGTTGCATCCCTCCCAGCCAGCATGCCCAATAGTCGCAGACAATGGGATCGATGGTCCCAACAGTAGTTGCCGGGCCATTGGTTTTCCATCCCTGCATTGGTCCCAGGGTGTATAGTAAAGGTAAAGGGACCCATTTAGCGACGTTGCCGCCGTCATTTTGTGGGTGGTGTGCCGCGAGATTTTTTTCATGAAACAAGTGTGCCTTTGCCCAGAAAAGGTTGAGAAACACTGCTTTATAGAGCCCACCAGGCCCCGCCCTAGGCCAGGTGGTGAGTGGCCGGACTGGGGCCCTCAGGCGCTGAGCAGGGGAGTCCTCCTGGGTGGTGGCAGCCGCAGCAGTTCTTATAGGCCTGTCAGTCAACTGGTTAGTGGAGCTTGCAAAGTCCCTTTCAAAGCGATCTGCAAGGCAGTGCTTTCAAAGAGGCTTCTGAAGATCCAACACTTGGCTGAGAGATACCGACCTTCTAGGCTGAAGAATATGGTGGTGGTGATTGATGATGGAGCCCCCCAAAGGGTAATATATCACTTCTGGTCACCAGATGACCTTCGCCTTCAAAAGAGAGAGAGAGAGAGAATCATCTGAGAAGCCACTACAAGGTAGCAGAGTGAGAAGCCCTGCTTCTCTTCTAGTGCTTCTAGAAAAGTCAGTGTTGTTCTACTGGTGTTGCCAACCTCACATTTCCTGATGGGAGAGGCACCACACAGCACCAAAGGGAGCTAAATGTCGCCCTTTCCCTCCTTTGTTCTTGCCAGCAACTTATCCTGAGCAAAACTGCTTGGGGAGCAAGCCTCAGAACAGAACAAAAAGTAAACTCTGTGTTGACTCTACTGCTACTAGGGTAGTAGAGGTTTGCTAGTGGAAGATCCACCAGCAGCTTTTGGATTTTGCATAGACACTGCCTGTTGTCTACACCTGCATTTATTTATTTTTAATAGAAAAATATCATGGTAAGTCAACATCATGGTCCAGTATTTCAATAACTCTGTTTAAATGTCATCTCATCCATGCCGTCAAAGAATGCGTGAACAGATGCAGGTTGAATCCTGACAAGACAGAAGTACTGTTTTGGGGGGACAGGGGGCAGGCGGGTGTGGGGGACTCCCTGGTCCTGAACGGGGTAACTGTGCCCCTGAAGGACCAGGTACGTAGCCTGGGAGTCATTTTGGACTCACAGCTGTCCATGGAGGCGCAGGTTAATTCTGTGTCCAGGGCGGCTGTCTAACAGCTCCATCTGGTACGCAGGCTGAGACCCTACCTACTCGCAGACTGTCTCGCCAGAGTGGTCCATGCTCTAGTTATCTCCCGCTTGGACTACTGCAATGCGCTCTACATGGGGCTACCTTTGAAGGTGACCCGGAACTGCAATTAATCTAGAATGTGGCAGCTAGACTGGTGACTGGGAGTGGCCGCCGGGACCACATAACACCGGTCCTGAGATAACTACAATGGCTCCCAGTACGATTCCGAGCACAATTCAAAGTGTTGGTGCTGACCTTTAAAGCCCTAAACGGCCTCGGTCCTGTATACCTGAAGGAGCGTCTCCAACCCCATCGTCCAGCCCGGACACAGATCCAGCGCCGAGGGCCTTCTGGCGGCTCCCTCACTGCGAGAAGCAAAGCTACAGGGAACCAGGCAGAGGGCCTTCTCGGTAGTGGCGCCTGCCCTGTGGAACGCCCTCCCATCAGAGGTCAAAGCGATAAACAACTACCTGACATTTAGAAAATACCTGAAGGCAGCCCTGTTTAGGGAAGTTTTTAATCTGTGATATTTTAATGTATTTTGATATTTGTTGGAAGCCGCCCAGAGTGACTGGGGAGACCCGGCCAGATGGGCGGGGTACAAATAATAAATTATTATTATTATTACAAACCCCGACACATTCACCTGCAAAATGCCTCCATCTCTGCCAGCTCCATCCCTGACTTTGGGGCACTGAAGGAAGATTCCTCATAAAATCTACTGGACACAATTGGCATTCTCTCCGTGATCACCAATCCTGTCAATCAAATTCCAAATCCTTTGCAGGGCAGGGGCCGTCTAATTAGGCTCTGCTGAATGCAGGAAGAGTATGATAAGAAGTACAAAGATCTGAGATTGAAGTCAGCAGAGATGGGAATGTTGGAATTGAGACTACCATGTGCAGTCACATCTGCCGCACTTTCTCAGATGAATTGCAAAATGGGGTTTTGTTCAACCAGGGTTCAGAAGTTTATTTTTCCAATTCTGGGTTATTTTCACCCTGCCTGAGTTCAGTGTGTTCTCAGCAGCATGGAGGTATTTGCAATGTGTGTTTATGGTTTCTGAATGTTTGGTAGTAGTGATTACCTTACATGTGCCATATATGTTTTTCACCTGTCATTTTGCTAACGCCTAAAATAAATGCATAGGGACGCGGGTGGCGCTGTGGTCTAAACACAGATCAGATGGTCAGCAGTTCGAATCCCCACGACGGGGAGAACTCCCATTGCTCGGTCCCTGCTCCTGCCAACCTAGCAGTTTGAAAGCACTTGTCAAAGTGCAAGTAGATAAATAGGTACCACTCCAGCGGGAAGGTAAACGGCGTTTACGTGCGCTGCTCTGGTTCGACAGAAGCAGCTTAGTCATGCTGGCCACATGACCCAGAAGCTGTCTGTGGACAAATGCTGGCTCCCTCAGCCAGTAAAGCGAGATGAGCACCGCAACCCCAGATTCGTCCACGACTGGACTTAACAGCCAGGGGCCCCTTTACCAAAAATAAATGCATGTAAAGTAAATGGCATCTGGACAATTTCAGCTCTTATTGCATTCTTCGAAATTATATGAGAAATTTGCGGTGTTGTATCTCATCTCTGGTTACATTATGTCATATGGTTGTTTCACTGACACCCAAATGATGATCGAGTATATAAGTTAGATATTGGATATTAAGAATTGTCAGGTAGCAGGCTACAAAGAAGTAAAAAGTATCACTATACTCACAAGAAGCCAATCTAAATTTGAAAAATCAAAAGGAAGCTAATATCCAAAATGGATCTGAAAAGATATGTTTGCTCAAATCTATTATTACCTTATTGCATTGAGAGCAAAGCATTTATTTATGCTGGTGCCATCTTTTTTTGTCTTAAACCATGCCATGGGATTGTGTTTTGCTAAACACCTCTTGGGAGACTGTCTTCACTGTCTCAGTAGTGCTGGTTCCTCCCTGTCTGAGCCCAAAACGCTATAATTAAAGGTTCACATTCCTCTGACTGCTTTTAGTTTGTTGACAATAAATTGTCAGTGGTCCAGCTCTGGAGTTCTGGGGAGCATGTATTTAAAAAGCCAGCGGAAGGAAGGAACCCGGCTGATAAGAGTAGCTGGTCTGCAGTTGCTATTCTTATGGTCAGAGAAGAATGTAAACTGTTGCTGTTTCAAATTAAATTAAACTGACTGTCCTTTTCTAAACACAAGTGGGGATAAAATGTATATCTCAGGGTTATTGCATTGCACCATCAAAACAAAGCTGGCGTAATGGCTCACAATTGGTGGATCACAAGGTCATCTCAGCGCCGACCATGTTTGATATCTTGTAGTAAATGATGAACTGGGGGTGATAAAATCTGGATCAAAAGTGGTTGGATGTGAACAGTAACAAGCTCTTACATACTGCTCAGATTAAGCACTGAGAGCTGAATGATGCACATATTCTAAATATTAGTGTTTGCCTAGCTCCCATCGTTCATCAACAGTGTTTAATTCTAAAACCACATTTGGCCTAAGAGCATAAGCGTTGCTTTACTGGATCAGACCAAGATTCACAGTCAAAGAACGGCCAAACTGTGCCCCCCCCCCGATGCTGTTGGACTACAAAGCGTGTTCTCCCTCACGGAGAGCACGTGTTGCGGTGGGGGCTAGCAAGCCACCTCCCCTGTAGCTGGGGGGAGTTGGTAGATGCCCACAGCTTGGATTGGACCTGGTGATGTTGCTGGGGAGATTTATATGTTGCAATTTGTGATGGACAGCCCAGCGTCCTATATATTGGTCAGCACCAATTATAATTTTCCAAAATAATATAGTCCAGCCCCCCACAAGGTCTGAGGGACAGTGGACCGGCCCCCTGCTGAAAAAGTTTGCTGACCCCGGTGTAGACAAAGTCAAAGGTTGAACAGATTTCTGCAATAAAGGAAGGGTAACAGTAGCCCATTATAAGCTGACAGAACTCTTTTCATCAGTATAGAACTAAAAAAGATGTTGAGATGAAACCTCTTGCTCTTCTTCATTGATCATCATTGCCTGAGGCCAAATATGAAGTGTGACGGCCTAGATATGGCTGGATTTGTATCACATTACCATTTCACCGTGTTCCCAATTCCGCAAGCCCTATATAACTTGCATTTCTCACAGCAGAGGCCCTTTATATTGCTTGTAACATTCAGCGTCATGGAGAATGGGTGACCGCATACTGTATGTCTGCTTTTCAACTCAAAGCGGCCACAAACAGATGGGTTTCCATGAGGCTTCATCTTTTATGACAGAAGTATCATATATATTTTAGGGCTTCACATTTCTTTGATGGGAAAGGTGAATTGCTTTAGCAGATTTGCTTCTTGGCTGGGCGTGCATTCAGTGGGTCTTTAATTGAAATCTTCGCAACTTAAAGATGGGCTATGGGTTGCGACCTGTTGCTCACAGCGCCTTAAATCACAATCAATGTATTGTGCTTGGGAATCCCTATGATATTGCTCTGTATTGTGCCATTATTTTCACAATAATTCATTTTGGTACAGTTGCTTTTTTAATGGCTCTCCTCGGTACTCATATAAATATAGGTTAATATATATATTTTTATAGTTATGATTTTGCACCCCTTAGCTCAGCACTCTGTGTTGGGGATCCACCCACACTGCTGTATTTTTTTTAAAAAAATATATTTATTGGGTTTTGAACAAAAAACAAAAAAAACCCTTAATAACAAACAAATACATAATACATAATACAAAATACAAAAACACAAACATACATTATAGTTTCCCTTTCATTATGTCAATCATGTTGGGGTGTCTTCCTCACGTCCCCCTTACTGCGTTTCATTGTCAATCATCTTTAGTAATTTCTTGACATCTTTAAATATTATTTGTTATTATCACTTATATCCTTTTCTTGTATTAGTCTTAACCTAAAATCATAAATCCATATTACTTAAACCTATTTTTCTCCTCTGTAAGCTGTCATTTCTTCCAACTTTTTTTCAGTCTTTAAATCTTACAATAGTTCTTTAAATATACTTTAAATTTTTTGCACCGTCTCCTCCCTCTGGTCGCGGAGTTTCCCGGTCATTTCGGCGAGTTCCATATAGTCCATCATTTTCATCTGCCATTCTTCTATCGTTGGTAAATCCTGTGTCTTCCAGTTTCTTGCAATCAGAATCCTAGCTGCTGTTGTGGCATACATAAAAAAAGTATGATCCTCCTTAGGGATTTCTTGGTTCACCATTCCAAGTAAAAAGGCTTCTGGTTTTTTGGTAAATGTGTTTTTCAACACTTTTTTCATTTCATTATAGATCTTTTCCCAGAAAGCCTTTATCCTTGGGCAGGTCCACCACATATGATAAAATGTCCCTTCCACATTCTTACATTTCCAACATTTATTGTCCTGCAAATGATAGATTTTAGCAAGTTTGACTGGGGTCAGATACCATCCGTAAATCATTTTCATAATGTTCTCTCTTAGTAAATTACATGCTGTAAATTTAATTCCTTTCTTCCACAGTCTCTCCCAGTCTGCCATCATGATGTTGTGTCCAACATCTTTAGCCCAGTCTATCATTGCAGATTTGACCAATTTATCTTGCGTATGCCACTCTAGCAACAAATTATACATTCTGGATAGATTTTTTCACCCACACTGCTCTAAATCTGGCAGGTGTTATGGAGGAGAGGGGAGGTACAGTGGTACATTGGTTCTCAAACGCCTTGGTACTCAAACAACTTGGAACCCAAACGCTGCAAACCCAGAAGTAAGTGTTCCGGTTTGCAAACTTTTTCCGGAAGCTGAATGTGCTCCATTTTGACTGTTACGCTTCCAATTTGAGTGCCACACTTCTGTTTTGAGTGTTACGCTGAGGTTTGTCTGTTTTTGCTATTTATTTTGCGTTTTAGTCTTTGCTGATTTTTTGCTTTGTTTTTGTGACTGTGTGGAACCCAGCTCAGCTACTGATGGATTGATTGTGTGACTGCGGTACATTGTTTATTGCTTTCATTTTATGGATCCATGGTCTCGTTAGATAGTAAAATTCATGTTAAATTAATGCTGTTTTAGGGGTTGTTTTTAAAAGTCTGGAACAGATTAATCCATTTTGCATTACTTTCTATGGGAAAGCGCGCCTTGGTTTTGGAACGCTTTGGTTTTAGGATGGACTTCCGGAACATTTCTTGCTATGTTTGAGAACCAAGGTACCACTGCATTTTTTATTTATTAAATTTGTATTCCACCCTCCACCTGTAGATCTCAGGGCAGTTCGCAACATAAAAATACAAGATAAAAACACAAAATAACTAATAAGAACAAAAACAACCAATAACCCCTCTTTCCCATACCCCACCAGTAACTCTGGATGTGAGTTCAGGTCCTATTTTGGATCACCTCTGCTTTGATAGGCATTGCTTGTTGCCCCCTGTGCCTCTGCAGTTCATGCTTGTGAACACACACACACACACACACACACACACACACACAAGCTCCACAAAATGAATGCCCATTTCACAGAAAAAATATTTGCGTGTCAAGGTCCCCAAGCCACCCCCCTAAATAACTCACACTACACACCGTAATTTAAGTTTAAGGTTTCTGGCATGATTTTGGCCACAACTTTTATTAAAATACAAAATGTGAGTGGTTGCTTAGGCATTGGTTCCAACTAGCTGCCCCCTCCTGGGGGCAGACTGACATCCGCCCGGTTAGCGGAAGTCAGTAAAGGGAAAACACTTTGGGAAGAGAATGGGGGTCAGGGGCCCGGGCCCTCGCCTCTCCCCAAATGTTCCCAGGGGCTCTTGCATGGCCCTAGCCCCTGACCAGGGGGTACGGACAAAAGCATGATGAGCCCCTGGATTCCTTTAACGGAATTCCCTGCGCAACAGCAGCATTGGAGGGGCAGCCACAGCCAACCCTGACCCCTCCACCAACCAATTTTATAACCAATGCCTAACCGCCAACCTTACAAGTTGTGACTAATTGCTATGCAGTAGGTGAAAACCAAATGGCAACAGCCAATCAGGCAGATGGAAAATTCCTACCAGGCCCCTACCAGGCCCCTACCAGGCCAAAAGCAGACGACCCCATGACAGACATAGCAAGGTCAACGCGCAAGCCTAAATAAAGGGAGGGAGGGTGGGTGATCCGATGCACGCAGCAAAGAGGGCCGCATGCTGTTTGCACTGGGAATATATAACCTCTGAGCTGTCCATCAGAAATTGCTACATGACATTCTCCCCAGCAACCCGCAGGGCCCAATCACCTGCCATGGTCATCTATCCTAACCCGCCCAGCAACAGTGGGGTGACTTGTTAGCCCCCACCGCAACACATGCTCTCCATGAAGGAGAACCCGCTTTGTGAAATACGTGTCCCATCACTCTGGTTTCATGCTGAATGGAGTCCATGGCAGACACTGGAGAATTGCCCGTTATTAGCAATGATCCAGTCCAAATTTATATGCATATCAAGGTTTGTAAGGTATGATTGTGGCATCGGACCTCGTGGCGAGACCACCCAGCATGTAGGAGTGGTGGGACAATACTCTTTGTGGGGGCAATGGCCCCCAACCACATGCTAAATTCACTACAAAATGCTGAAGTAATGCTTTTTTGATAGCACCATATGGCCCCGATTGTGCACAATTGATGGAAGGTGACATTTGATATCCCTTTTTTCAAATAGTTTAAGCAGTGGAACACTTCCTGATTTGTAGCAATCAGTGCCAAAGAATATGGAGAGTTTAGCAAAGCCGCTTAGGATGGGGTGCAATGTTTTTAGGTGTACGAGCGTTGCTTAGGAGATGTGCATAACATTTTTATTCCAAGCTAGGAATAAAAGGAGAAGGTGGAGAAGCTAATTATTAAAGAACCAATGTGGGGCTGGTAGCATGTGCTTTGAAGAAACCTATAAGGCAACAGCTCCTGCCAACCTAGCAGTTCGAAAGCACATAAAAGAGCAAGTAGATAAATAGGTACCGCTGCAGCGGGAAGGTAAACGGCATTTCAGTGTGCTGCTCTGGTTCGCCAGAAGTGGCTTTGTCATGCTGGACCATAGCTGTCAACCCTCCCTTTTTTTTGTGGGAAACTCCCTTATTCCAATGCCGTTTCCCACTGCTATCCTGGATTGTTGATATCCCTTACATTTCCCGGATTTCAAAGGAAGCAGCTCCTCTCCCTCCCTGCCGGCCAGGGAGGCTCCTCAGCTGCGTTGCTCGGCTGCCAATAAGGAGTCTGAGACCGACTGGGGGTGGAGCTTGCATGCCTTGTGCAGCCAGACCCTCACGCCCAACCAGACAGCCAGCCTGCCTGCCGTCTACGTGCTCGCTCTTTCGCTCACCCATTCGCGCGCAGCCTCTGGAGCGCAGGGTGGCAAGGCTACTTGGTGCCATTGCACCGCCCTTGCAGCATCCCTTATTTTCAAATCCGAAAGTTGACAGCTATGTGCTGGACACATGACCTGGAAGCTGTCCGCCGGCTCCCTCGGCCAATAATGCGAGATGAGCGCACAACCCCAGAGTCGGTCACGACTGGACCTAATGGTCAGGGGTCCCTTTACCTTTATAAGGCAACAGACACATCTGCAATCTGATTATTATTTGCTGTTTTGCCTGCCCCATAGCTCGAGTCAGTAAGCAGAGTCAGCAATGGGCTTGTCTAATTTCTGAAACTGAATTAAAGGTTGGTGGGGTTTTTAAATGTATCTTCAGGATGAATGCCACCTCTAAGAACTTTGATGGGATAACTTTACCCGTTATGTTAATACAATCACTGCAGGTGAACAGGGTGAAGTTGGTGCAATCAGCTAATAAGCACACATGATCGATTAGTCATAGATAATCGCTTCTGGTCACAGCCAGTCATTTACTCAGTAAAATGAATGCATTACTGCTGAGCTGAAACAGGGAGTGTATTTTGTAGGTGGGGAAATGTTTAACATGCTGACACGCAGGGGCGTAGCGTGCCGCTTGGCTGCCAGGGGCGGCAAGCCAAGTGGCACCCCTGGGGGAGGGGCGTCGCTCCGTGCGCATGACATCACGATGCGCATGCGCACGGAGCGACGCCTCTGCCCCTTGCCTCCATGCCGTGGCGCCACAGGCCAGCCAGCGGCAAAAAAAGCCGCTGAAAGGGGGGGGGGAAGGAAGACAAAGCAGACGCTTTCAAGTGTCAGCCCCTCCTCGCTGGCCCGCCCCTCTCCTCCATGCCGCCCCTCTCCTCCCTCCCCCTTGCTACGCCCCCTGCTGACATGCAGACCTGGTCATAATCTGCAATATTACTAGACTTTTTGATAGTTTTGCATACCTCTATGAAAGTGTGCATAACTGTTTTGCTAGAATTTCAAATAATAGCTATCTCCGGCGTGTTGGAGAAGGCATTGGGCTGGATCATTGGCATGCTTGTAAAGAGAGCATTTTTGTGGGCAAGCCTACAGATGTTTGGCTGCCCTCCAATGAACCTGAAGAGGGGAATGGCAGAGAGTTACTGCTGAGGGACATTTGCATGCCAAGGATACTGGAAACCAAAAGGAGACCAGGAGGAAAACGGAGAGCCATTGGGGTACCTTCCAGTTGCTGTTGGACTCCAACTCCCCTCAGTCCCAGCCAGCGTGGTGTGATGGCATTTGTAGTCTGGAGGGCACCATGTTGCCTCTCGCTGTATTAGATGATGGATACTAGATAATGAAGATGAAAGTGGTGGAAGGAAGTCCTGTGAAAATCCTACTTGGAACAGAAAAAAAAAGAGGAAACCATTAGCAGTGACTTTGAAACAGGATCTCCTCTGTAATGTACCTTGGAGGAAAACATGTTTGATATACCACGGAGGGTGACTCATAAGTAAAAACAAATCCTCTCAGCCCTTTTCCTATTGGTAGGAAGTTTAACTAGAGCATCTCCAACTGAACCTCATAAGGCATTTTGAGGGTGAGAATCCAAAATACGTATCTTGGTGCTCATCCGGCTTTGGCTGCCCAGACCGTAGCTAATCTTTTAAAATCTTCTTGTTGTTTGATTTAGCCAAGGCATGATATTAGGTCACAAAATAATTGGAAAAGAACAAAGCCATTTGCTCTTTTTTTTTCAGAGCCTGAGGAAATGCTCAGTATTTTGTTACATGAGTAACTCATGAAACATTTCCCCATCTTTTCCTTTAAAAAAGAAAAGAAAGATGTTGTTTCAGCTCATGCCTAGTCATTCTTTAAGAAACAAAGTTTCCCCAAAAATATGCAATTTCCCATTCTCCAGTTAAGGTTCAGAAATGCAGCACAGAGTGATGGGTGCAGAAATTCTTGATGAGTCCAAATATGCTCAGTGAATCCAAATTGAGTTCCATACTTAAGGCTGCAAGAAGCAGCAGCATAGATGTGTCTGAGTTTCTGTAGGAGAAGTGAGAACAGTCTTCCAGTTGCTCAGATGAAGGTTGACCAAGGATTGCTAGTATTGCCGAGAAAAATCTGTCAACATCACACACATCAAAGAACTACAGGTGCTTCCAGAGTGCCACTATTTTCAGGTGGAATTCAATCACGCGCTGGCAAATTCAGATGGCAGAATTAGAGGTCTTGGTAGGTCTTTTTTAAAAAACAAAACAAAAAAAACATTGCTTCTCCCAAATCCCTGAGAGGCCGGCACCCTGGCGCAACGTGCCACTAAGCCCAATGGGAAAGACAGCTCTGAAGGTGTATGAAAATGCAGAGACCAGGGCAAGGTCTGCACGAAATTGCACATTACATTGTGGTGCACATAACATGTAGAAATTATACTAGGGCTATGCTTTGCAAAATATTGTTGGCATGCTTTGCAGAAATGTGCATAATGGGCAAAACTACATGAATAAATAAGTTGATGAGGAAAAATCCATACTAAAATGCTGGTGAATTTAAATGAGGACTTAAAAGAAAAAAAAATCACAATCTGATGTGGAAATACAGAGTACTTAACTTAATATTGTAAAAATAACAAGCTGAGAGAGACCAACATTGACAGATTCACCGAGCCCTACATAAATCACTCTGAATTTATGTGTTTAGAAGATACAAACACACACACACACACAACAACAACAACACCCATGTGTATGTGTAAGAGAGAGAGAGAGAGAGAGAGAGAGAGCGCATGAATGAGACACAGCCAATACTGGACATGAATCAGCTTTTGGTTTATGCTTTTGAAAACGAATCCCTCCCTATAAGACCACTTGGGAAAACCAAGATGGTATCTGATACAAATGAAGTTTTAGTGATAGAAAATCCCAGGCAATTGCGCTGTTCGCCTGAGTCATCTTTTAAATATTTTGAATATACGTTTCCCCCCCTGTCTGCCCTGTAAGAGCTCTTGGGTATTTAACTTTTTTTATTTTATTTTATTTTACTGGCAATGATTACACTGATGAGTATTCCATTTGGAAGATTAAAGCGGGACATGCATTTCAGACAAAACGCAGAGGAGACCTGGATGCATTAGTCAAAACCTCTAGTTAATTATACTGCTACAGGGAATTATCATCTGTAAGGTGTGGCAAGAAACGATTCAACAACCATGCTTAATTCACATGCATTTAGAGGTCGGCAATTTTTTTCAGCAGGGGGCTGGTCCACTGTCCCTCAGACCTTGTGGGGGACGGAGTACCTGCTGCCGGTACTCAAACTCCTTCATGGTGAGGGCGGCGGCAGTGCTGGCGCTGGCTGGCCTCTCACTGAGTGACAGCGGCAGCCTCTGGTGCAGCCAGGACCGCCCGGCAGGCAGGAAGGGAGAGCAGCCGGGGTGCCCGGCAGGCTCTGCCGCTGCGTGTCAGCGGCGACTCCAGAAATGAGCCCACCTCAGTACAGCGCGGAAACTGATTGGTCAGTCCCCGCACCGTGCTGAGGCAAGCCCTGACGTGGTCCTTCACTCGCTGAGCCGCCGCCGACACAGCCTTCCTGCTTCAGCACAGTCGCCAGAAGAGCAAACCCCTCCCTTCCCATGTTGTTCACCTTTCTCATCTTCCTGGTCAATTTTCTGGGATTCTAAAATGTTCTTTGCTTTTCAGGCTTCTGCTTTAACAATGTTTGGTTCCCTTCACTCACACTTTCACCATATTTTGCTTCTCCTGTATCTCCTGACCTTGCTATGGTTGCCATATTCAGAGTAGGGGAGGAACTTGCCTGTAGGCAAATTGGCCAGTCTAGAGGTTCTGCCTTTGGTGGTTAAGGCATTGGGTGGAATCCTAGTCTTCAAGTGTGCGGTGAAGAGGTGCATCACCCAGGACTGTTCCAGCGGCAATCCAATCATTTTATTACGGTCAACGACCAGTATACACACACATACACACAGAATTACATACAAATCAGCTGTAGATATAGATTAAAATCGGTCTAATGTTAACTAAATGGGGGTGACCATCTTGCTATTAAAATATGATTAATAATCATTGCTTTATAAGAATTAAAATTAAGATAATTATAAGAATCGACTGGTCAAAGAATAGTGTTGCTTAACCCGAAAAAAACAGATCCGGAGCCTCTTATTTGCACTGCCCGAAGCTTAATTGCAACAACGCAAAACTTTGCCACTGCGGTAGTGACCTTAGAATTGGAATCAGAGAGTAGCCAGAACATATAGTAGTCTTCAGGCCATCCCGGGTACTCCCTTCATAGGGGGGAGATAAGTTCATTCCGTAAAATCCTATAAAAACTGCAATGGAGAAGCACGTGTTCTGTTGTCTCGACATCACCGGCGTTGCATGGGCAGAGTCTGTCGCCCAGTGGAACCCGTCTATACTTCCCATCCAAAATGGCGGATGACAACACATGATGATGGGCCAAAGTGAACGCCCTTCTATGGGATGGGACTTCGAGCTGGGTTAGATACCTAGTTCCAGTGGCATATTCAGGGCACACCATTAAAGGGGTTTCAGTGGATGTCCCTGCCCAGAAGCCAAGCATGGGGGACATGGGCCATAGGGCGTCCAGGAGTGGCCTTGACTGACATCTTGGAGAGGCCATAATCCTGGCACGACCTTGCAGCGGTTCCAGCCACAGGGCTGGAGGCAAGAATGGATATATACCCAGTGCCTGAGCCAAAATTCCACCTACATCAATAATCAACAAAGTTGAGGCCATTTTTATTTGTTGTTTGCCTCAGTTATTAATTCATATTTTTTTTGTCAAATCATTTTTATTAAGGTTTCCAACACAACACAATCACATTGAAACATTCCAAATTACATTTCAAATTATTTATCCAATTATCAATAATAATAAAAAAAGAAAAATTCCAATTCTGCCAAATTATTATTTAAATTTATTTTGAGGTTTCCCATGCTTCAAACTCCAGAGTTATCTAATCAACTATTCGTCCTTGCTTTTTACCCTTCCTATATTTTCACAGCCTCTGATGTATTCCAGCAAGCAAGATAAATCAAAACAATGTCCCTGTGTGGATTTAAGTCCATATTTCATCACCATACGATCGCCTTGCCCCTTGATACTCTGATTCCAAAAGTCAAATCACGGACAGTCGCCATCTTCGTTCAGTCCCGATAACATCCAGACCTCTTTTTCCACAGCTGTTGTTCACCCGTCTGCTTTTCACTTATACCTTTCCAGGAGAGCTTGCCAATTATATTAAAAGTTCGTATATTAGTTATTAATTCATATTTTACATGTAGACACTGACCCAGGGGGTGGGCAACACTGCGACTGGGATTGTTTTCTGTTTTGTTCACATGCATGAACTGTAATTCTGTATTTTGCACTTGGTTTTATTTTGTAAGTAGTCACGAGGCTGTTCTCTAATATATGATGATCACCACCATCATCTTATGGGAAAATAAATTGGCAGGCGATTGTGTGGAGAACCAGCCATGCCTCTTTCAAGGGCTTCTTCCAACAATGCATCATTGCCACAATAACCAACCTTGCCAAAAGAGCATGAATTATGCTTTTTGTAATGTTAATTAATCTGTTAATCAATCAGTACTGAATTTATAGAACAATTTTTAACAATTTTAAAGTGCTTGGCTCTCCATTTTACCACCTAACTTTGGTCCAGTAAAAGGCATTAGCATATTTATTAACCCTGATGAAATCACAGCAGAGTTGATCACCATCCATCTAAATACTAGCTTAGCTCTTTGGTTGCATAAAGGCAGGCATATTTTTCCCACGACGTTGTCCATGCATGGACGTAGTACCCTATTGTTAGTACCCCTAGTGCATCTTATACTTCCTATTCTCCCTTGCCTGAAACTTAGTCACGGTTAGGTTCAGTCTTATTTCGAAATAACTCTTTAAATTTTATTGCTTTTCTAAATAGGCATGAAAAAAAAATTCTGGGAAGATACCATAAAAACAAGAAAAAGCCATTTTTAAGGCTTGAGTTCATGCACTAGGCAGAGCAAGCCAAAATATTCTAGAGTTTCTTCAGTGAAACGTTCTTGGAATGCAGATTGTTATGGCCATAATTGTTGTTGCTGTGATTATTGTCCACTTAAATAGAAGGAATGGTAAACTCTGATTCCATCGGGAGTGAAATAACATACGACGAAACAGTCCATTTTGCTGAGTGCAATATTTATAGAGTTGCCAAGTTAAATTTTATAAAATAAGGTCCAGTCATTCTGGGACAGTGCTGTTGGAAGAGGTGAAGACCATGCAAATTTTCTCTTATCTGTAGCCTTGCCATAGCTGTCAACCCTCCCCTTTTTTGGCGGGAAACTCCCTTATTCCAATGCCGTTTCCCGCTGCTATCCCGGATTGTTGATATCCCTTAAATTTCCCGGATTTCAAAGGAAGCAGCTCCTCTCCCTCCCTGCCAGCCAGGGAGGCTCCTCAGCTGCATTGCTCGGCTGCCAATAAGGAGTCTGAGACTGACTGGGGGCGGAGCTTGCATGCCTTGTGCAGCCAGACCCTCACACCCAACCAGACAGACAGCCTGCCGTCTATGCGCTCGCTCTTTCGCTCACCCGTTCGCGCGCAGCCTCTGGAGCGCAGGGTGGCAAGGCTACTTGGTGCCATTGCACTCGCGGCATCCCTTATTTTCAAATCCGAAAGTTGACAGCTATGAGCCTTGCCTCAAATTCAGCTGCCCCAAATAGATTTGAGACAAGCAATGGTTGGCAAGAGAGTTGAAGGCAGTGTGATATGAACCTCGATTTACCGTGGTGTAGGCACTAGGGATGGACTGGGCAATTACCGGTAATCCTGTCCCATTACAGTCTCACTGGTGCTCAGTAGGCCTAGCTCCATCCCATCCCATTCTGTGCAGGTGTTTTTGAAGATGGCACAAAATGTAATTTAACATTTTATAAACACCTTTAACACACAATATTCACCTTTTAAATGTAGAATACACACTTTGCAATGCTTTTCACCGCATTCATCCAAATGGATTTTGCACTCGCCTTTTACATAAAATGCACATTTCTCTGGACACTTTTTGCACGCTGAAGCTATGCCACAAAATTGACAGAAGCGCATATGGTGACTGGGAGCTGTGTTCCAACCTCCCAACAAATTCAGGAGTGTCAGATTGAGTTGGCTTGCTGAGAAAAGCCGACCAAACAAATCCGGCCCCCTCCCCACAAGCCTCTAGCAGGCACTTGTTTTTAATGTTCACCTATCTTTCCTGGTTAAGTAGGTGGTGTGGCTATTTAAAGTCATATAAACACACACCTGCCAAACCTGCTTGCCCAGAGATGGCAATGAGGCAAAGGCTCACATTTAAAGTGCACTTATCAGGCACATCTACACTTCACCTCATCCCATGCCTAGAAAGCATGGGTCCAAGTGGTTTCCCCCTTTCCCTTCTTCTTTCCCAGTGAAAATCCACTCTTTAGCCCTAAATTGGAACATAAAGCAATCCATGGGAAACCCAATTGCCATTTGTTCCATGGGAAAACAAGAAGACGTGCAGGTGAGCCCTAAGTCTCATGGTTCTTTTTTTGGGGGGGGGTAATTTTGAGTCAACATGTTTCAGAGAGTGGAAAGAAAAAATGGTGCACTGGAAGGAGCCTGGAGAACTGCTGCCAGTCAGTTACACACAGTAATTTAAGTTTAAGGTTTTTGGCATGATTTTGGCCACAACTTTATTAAAATACAAAAATGTGAGTGGTTGCTTACGCATTGGTTCCAACTAGCTGCCCCCTCCTGGAAGTAAAGGGAAAATTTTGGGGAGAGAATGGGGATCAGGGGCCCGGGCCCTTGCCTCTACCCAAATGCTCCCAGGGGCTCTTGCGTGGCCCTGGACCCCGACCGGGGGATATGGACAAATGCATGACGAGCCCCTGGATTCCTTTAACGGAATTCACCGCGCAGCAGCAAAATTGGAGGGGCAGGCACAGCCAACCACATCCCAACCACCAACCAAATTCATAACCAATGCCTATCCGCAACCTTACAAGTTGTGACTAATTGCTACGCAGGAGGCGAAAACCAAATGGCAACAGCCAATCAGCCAGATGGAAAAATTCCTACCAGGCCCCTGCCCCAAAAGCAGACGACCCCATGACAGGCATAGCAAGGTCAACACGCAATCCTAAATAAAGGGAGGCCTCCCTTACGGTGGTTTTGTGGGGAAGATATAGGGGAGTTCCATATGCTCTGAGATTTTGTCCCTGTGCCCTGGGAACGGTTGAGTTAACTGAACATATTCTTTTGACCTGCCCATTTTATGTAGATCTTAGACAAAAACTGATAGCCCCACTCTTATGCCAACTTAACCTAGTAGACAGAGAAAGACAGGTTTTGTTTTTGCTGAGCAATTTTACTGGTACCACAACCCTCTTGGTGGCCAAATTTCTTTTTTTGGCCTTTAAACGCCGTAAGGTTAAAATTGACAGTCTTGACATGGGTCTAAATGTATAATCTACTTCTCAGTGTATGTTTTAGTGTAAAGCTTTCCGAGATGTTTAGACGTTTTAAATTTTTGTATGGATAATGATTGTGCTCTGACTGACGGTCGAATAAACTGTATTGATTGATTGAAATAAAGGGAGGGAGGGAGGGTGATCCGATGCACGCAGCAAAGAGGGCCGCGTGCTGCGTGCACTGGGAATATATAACCTCTGAGCTGTGACGTGTCAGCAAAGGGAAATCCCATCTGGGGAGAGTTATGGAGGCTGGGAGCAGAGCCCTCCCTCTCCCCAGAGGTTCCCAGGGGCTCTTGCATGGCCATGTCCCCCAAACCGGGGGTTCGGACAAAAGCATGTCAAGCCCTTGGATTCCTTTAACGGAATTCCCATCACACCATCATCTCTTTGGAGGGCGACCGCCCTTCCAGCAACCAACATAACAAATGCCTAACCGCCAACCTTATAAGTTGCGACTAGTTGCTATGTAGTAGGCGAAAACCAAATGGCACCAGCCAATCCGCCAGATGGAAAAATTCCTACTAGGCCCCTGCCCAACAGCAGACGACCCCATGACAGGCAATAGCAAGGTCAATGCTAATAAACAGGCCTAATAAAACAGGGAGGGAGGGTGGGTGATCCGAAGCACGCAGCCAAGAGGAAGGTCGCACAATGTGCTGACCAATATATAGGACGCTGGGCTGTCCATCACAAATTGCAACATATAAACCTCCCCAGCAACACCACCAGGTCCAATCCAAGCTGTGGCCATCTACCAACTCACCCCAGCTACAGGGGAGGTGGCTTGCTAGCCCCCACCGCAACACGTACTTTCCGATAGGGAGAACACGCTTAACCAGCAAGCAAAACAACCTAGCAGCTACATGGGACAAGCCACAATGTGTACCTTGGCCCACTTTTTGGCCGCTACACACATCTGATGGGCTTTTGTGGAGGCCTGAAATAGATCATGCCATCTGCTTGGGACTTCAAAATCTGGAGGAGGGAGAGGTGTACCACCTGGCAAACCACAATACATGGCTTTGTGGGCTGTGTTCAGTCTAGTGACTCACCAGCACTGCAGGCC
Source organism: Darevskia nairensis (assembly GCA_034642065.1). NCBI lineage: Eukaryota > Metazoa > Chordata > Lepidosauria > Squamata > Lacertidae > Darevskia > Darevskia nairensis. Next base: position 24,328 of record JAWWNI010000568.1, on the reverse strand, counting down.
TGATGGACCACTCCGGAAGGGTTAAAGTTACGCAAGATTATACAATGAAAGGGAAAAATTCTGCATAGGCCTTGCTGTTATCGGTGAGTCTCGACCTCATAATATATGTGGGCTCGAAGGCCAAATTAGTAACACAGCTTTGGGGTTTATATTACTGCTAATGGAAGTTCTCAACATATGATACATTTATGTGGGGAATCTCTTAATGACTCCCACTCTGCATAAAACTTGTGCTGTGAACAGAGAGTCCTGTTTGAACAGCCTACATGAAGAATGGGGCCTTCGCATATCTCTTGCCATGGGTCTGAATTTCTCCCTCTGTCGCAGTCTCTTTCTTGGGGCAGCCAATAAAAGCCTGAGCCCTGCTGCCTGGCTTGGGGTAAACCCATCTGCCTGGACAGAAGGTTGCTTTGCTCTTTTGAGAGGGCAGCCTCTGGAAAACTGACCTTTGCATGGAGTGCATCAGCCATTTCTATGACTTATGGCTTTTTTTCTGTTTTGGTTGGATGATTCAGTTAAGAGAGAAACACACACACACACACACACACACACACACACACACACACACACACACACTAAGCTGCCCCGCCGCCCCATTTTGGCTAGGAGGGCACATCTGCTTGACCTGAGGTTGCCCTCCTTTGCCTACAAAAGGTTACAGAGAAGCTCATAAAATCCAGGCCTCTGGGTGGACTTGTGGAGGGCTGCCCCATTGCTCTTTGGGTGACACAGAATGAATGAAAGGAAAACCGTTCTGACTTTACATGCCCCCCAAATGCCATAAAACAGTGCATAATATAATAATTCCAAAAGGACATGGGACAAGATTTGGATGTTTAGCATCTTTGTTTGGGGAAACTTTGTGTGTCGAGGTCCCCAGACCACCCCTCAAATGAAACATACTTCACACAATAATTTTTGTTTAAGGTTTTTGGCATGATTTTGGCCACAACTTTATTAAAATACAAAATATGTGAGTGGTTGCTTAGGCACCTTTATGACCACTACTCCACAGTAGGATTTATATTTTCATGATATGGCTAGTACGCGTTCTCTTCAAACCTATTTGGTATGTATCTTGTTAAATTGTTGATTTGTTTTCACAACCCTATATCTGTATTAATGTGTGGGTCATCGCTGGTATCATGATCATTAATATTGTTTTGTAGTTGTGCTGAAGAAGACTCCTGCGAAACAGTTTTGATTATCCGGGATCGCTGTGCACATTACTACTGGAACTACTTGGACGTTATTGCTACAGTACATTGACCGTCTACGTCTTCTCATGAACATTGTTATCTCATTTCATCTAGAGACTTATATTTTATGTTTTCAATGACTTTGTTTATTTCTTGATATATATTGAGTTTGTTTATCGAAGTGCCTGATATAGTCATTGGTCATTACGTGTTGCCCTTATTGCTGTTGTTTACTGTTTGCGACAAAGGGGTTATTCATTGTGTTACTAGGCATTGGTTAAGACTATCTGTCCCGCTGGGGACAGAACTGACATCCATCCGCCTATGGAGTCAGTAAAGGGGAAAACACTTTGGGGAGAGAATGTGCGCCCTTCTCCCCTAATGCTCCCAGGGGCTCTTGCGTGGGCCCTGGCCCCCTACCGGGGGATACGGACAAGCATGGCGAGCCCCTGGATTCCTTTAACAGAATTCCCCGCACAGCAGCAGCATAGAAGGGGCAGCCACAGCCAACTCCACCCCTTCTAGCCTTGGAGGGGCAACCACAGCCAACACTGCCCCTCCAGCAACCAATTTAAAACCAATGCCTAACCGCCAACCTTACAAGTTGTGACTAATTGCTACGCAGTAGGCAAAAACCAGATGGCACCAGCCAATCAGCCAGATGGGAAAATTCCTACCAGGCCCCTGCCCCAAAAGCAGACGACCCCATGACAGGCATAGCAAGGTCTACACAGAGGCCTAAAAACAGGGAGGGAGGGTGGGAGATCCGATGCACGCAGCCAAGAGGGCTCCTAAACCATGTGCCATACAATATATAGGCTCTGGGCTGTCCATCAACAAATTGCAACATGTAAATCTCCCCAACGACACCCAGAGCCTAATCACCGCAGTGGCCATCCATACGATCCCGCCCAGCAACAGAGGGGTGACTTGCTGGCCCCCACCGCAACACGTGCTCTCCATAAAGGGAGAACACGCTTTGCTGTCTTTAATACCACAAAATGAGAAACATACTGGAGGTTAAGAAGACTCCTATTCCCTGTACTGAACTTAATATCCCAGGCACACATCTTATTCCGAAATGTTACAGGCAGCATAAATATTCCATCAGCTGCATAATTTTTTCCAGTTCTTCAAATGGTATTCATTTTCTTATCAGAATACCACTGCCTGCTCCCTGACTTCCCTCTCTTACTTTCTCTCTGAATCATTATGCCTGCAATCAAAGGTAAGGAAGTCGGTGAGCTTCCTTATTCATAAGGATCCAAGGAAGAAATCTGCCCAGCTGCAGACCATGCTCCTCTGGGTAGCAGATTAAAGCAGTTCCTTGTTCAGAGCAGATTCAAATGTACAGAAGAAGGGAAATGGTCCAGTTCAGCTAAGATATTTTAAAAATAACATTGAATCTGGGCAGATGAAGAGAGAAGAGTTCCGCTTAGGAATGGACACTAAGCGGTTTCTACACCTAAGTTTTTAGAATCTTATGATGCAGAATGATTTGCAGCCCTGTATGTCTACTGGTTTGCCACCTGTTCAATCTGCACATTTGTCCATAAAGCGTGTTCTCCTTCATGGAGATCACGTGTTGCGGTGGGGGCCAGCAAGTCACCCCTCTGTTGCTGGGCGGGATAGTTTAGATGGCCACTGCCGGGATTGGGTCCTGGGTGTTGTTGGGGAGATTTCTATATTGCAATTTGTTGATAGACAGCCCAGAGACTATATACTGCTGGGCATGCAGTGTGATATCCCTCTTTGCTGCGTGCAACGGATCACCCGCCCCCCCTCCCTAATTTTAGGCCTCTGTTTATGATCTTGCTATACCTGTCATGGGGTCGTCTGCTTTTGGGGCAGGGGCCTGGTAGGAATTTTTCCATTTGGCTGATACTCTGGTGCCATTTGGGTTTCGCCTACTGCGTAGCAATTAGTCACAACTTGTAAGGTTGGCGGTTTGTTGTTGTTGTTCAGTCGTTCAGTCATGTCCGACTCTTCGTGACCCCATGGACCAGAGCACGCCAGGCACGCCTATCCTTCACTGCCTCTCGCAGTTTGGCCAAACTCATGTTAGTAGCTTCGAGAACAGTCCCCAACCATCTCATCCTCTGTCGTGCCCTTCTCCTTGTGCCCTCAATCTTTCCCAACATCAGGGTCTTTTCTAGGGAGTCTTCTCTTCTCATGAGGTGGCCAAAGTACTGGAGCCTCAACTTCAGGATCTGTCCTTCTAATGAGCACTCAGGGCCGATTTCTTTAAGAATGGATAGGCTTGATCTTCTTGCAGTCCATGGGACTCTCAAGAGTCTCCTCCAGCACCAGAATTCAAAAGCATAAATTCTTCGGCAATCAGCCTTCTTTATGGTCCAGCTCTCACTTCCATACATTACTACTGAGAAAACCATAGCTTTAACTATACGGACCTTTGTTGGCAAGGTGATGTCGGTTGGCGGTTAGGCATTGGTTAATTACTTGGTTAGTGGAGGGGTCAGGATTGGCTGTGTCTGCCCCTCCAATGCTGCTGCTGCGCGGGGAATTCCGTTAAAGGAATCCAGGGGCTGGCCATGCTTTTGTCCGTATCCCCCGGTCGGGGGCCAGGGCCACGCAAGAGCCCCTGGGAGCATTTGGGGAGAGGCGAGGGTCAGACCCCCGGCTCCCATTCTCTCCCCAAAGTGTTTTCCCTTTACTGACGAATGTCAGTTTTGTCCCCAGCAGGGCAGATAGTCAGAACCAATGCCTAAGCAACCACTCACATATTTTGTATTTTAATAAAGTTGTGGCCAAAATTATGCCAAAAACCTTAAACTTAAATTTCTTTCTGAAGTGTGTTTTATTTGAGGGGTGGTTTGGGGACCTCGAAGCGCAAAACAGATATTCGCCACACAGGTAAACTGAATCATTTAATGACGGGTGCTTGAAAGGATCTCCTTTCTCTACTTCTTTTTTCCTTCTTCTTCTAGCACATTTTTGAGATGGTTGTATAGCTGATGTGCAAAAGGCAACCTGAGGCTAGTTAAAATACATGACCTACCACTAAAACCAGACACTGCTTTTGATTATGTCTCTCTCTTCTTCTTCCTGTATATCGTATTCAAGTGGGCTGAGTGATGTGAAGTATGGGACTGAAGACTCTTTCTGCTTTGTTTTGGGCAATTATGTAATAGCTTTCTCCTCAAGACGAATGCTTGTCTTGACTTCCAAAAATAAATGCTCTCAAAGGTATGAAGCACAAGAAATATATCTTTTAGAGTGTTTCTGCAGTAGGGAATGCCGTTTTTCTAGGCAAATCAGTACTGAGAGTGCTTGAATGAGGCAATTGCTTGCACAATGGGCAAACAATAGGACGAACCATGATTTCCCTACATATAATTTTCTCTTATGAGTACTATTGTTTCTGTGCATACCATCTAATCTGAGTATGACTTATTTATATTCAACTTCATCAACCTTTTATTGGCATCACATACAAACATCGAAAACAAATCAATACAGAATTACCACTTCCCCAGTGGCACAAAACTTTGATAAAAAAAAGGAGGCAGAGCAGTCTATCGTCACATCTCTAGGTCTCCAGGGAGAGACTTATTTATATCATGTGTTTCTATCTCATCTTTCCTCCAAAGAGCTCAAGGCGATAGTCATTGTTCTCCCATCACCCTCCATGTTATCCTCCCCAAAAGCCTTGCAAGGTAGGCTAGGTTGAGAGACAACGACTAGCCCAAGGTCACCTGCTTCTGCTTCATGGCTGAGTAGGGATTTGAACCCTGGTCACCCAGATTCTTGTCCACATTTCACACACATTTTGTCAGGAGTGCATACAGGAGCCAGGCCCTGGGACCAACAGGGCTTCGCAGGACTGGGGCCTTCCTCAGTTTGTTCTGGAGAGGCAAGGCACAGGTGAGGTCTCTTGGTAACTCGCCGCACCTGGTGGCAAGAGCCGGGAGGGGATATAGGTCAGCATTTCCCTTCGGCTCTTTGCAACGGCAACGCGCTTCCTGCCTTGCTGCATCTGGCCCCTTGTTTCCTGCTTCCTGGTCCCCGGACCTCGTCTTCTGGACTCCTTGCCTCTCAACCCTCGGACCTTAACCTTTGTGACTCCTTACCTCTTGACCCTCGGACCTTAGCCTTCATGACTCCTTGCCTCTCGACCCTCGGACCTTCGACTTTGTGACCTTCTGCTCCCTGACCCTCGGACCCCGGGTTTCTGGACTAGTATTTCTGCTCCCACCTCACCATCTTGCCCCCTGTCCTGACGTCCTCTGCCGGGACTTCCCTCACCCATAGACTGGACCGTGACACATTTGTTATTTGGGGCAATTCATCTCAAAATAAATGAATGAAAACTCAACGGAATGGACTCCATGGACTTCACTTTTCCAAAATGAGTATCCACCCCTAGCACAAGTCAGGGAACTGTTGCAAATCTTTAGCATGAGGACACACTTTTCTGGAGCATCTTGGTGCGGAAGTGAACCAGTGCCTGAGATGGATAGATGTACCGGTACCCGTCAGATGTATATTGATTATAGCCAGTGGGTTAATCATTAAGGCAGATGTTGCTTCATCTTCAGGGGCTCAATAGTTAACAAAAGAGTTTAAGGAATGAGTATTAGGGGATGTTACTAATTCATTGTGTACACTGCTGGCTTGATAAGCATTGAGTCAGACCATGAACTCAAGTATGCATATGTATACTTTTGCTGTTTTTCAGCCTTGGTGGTTTTTCATGTTTTTAGATTAAATTTTTAAAAATAAAGAAAACAACCAAGTACTCTGTTCCAGAAGCTTAATTAAAAATGGGACCTGTGTCAAAAATCTATTGGTGCTGTAATAATCTGCCAGTCCTGTGCATTAAAAGCTGAGAGTAAGGAACCGCGGGATCCATTATATTCCATTTAGTACTTCAAAGTTTATTTGAAACGAGGCTGTACAAATAAAGGCTTTTAAACCTTAGCAAAGTAAATAAACTTTTCTTTTCTTTTCTTTTTTTGCATGGCTGGAAATAAACAGACCTGAAACAATGTAAGCGTTTGTGGGATTTTGAGCTTGTGAAAACATACATGATCAGATGGAAAAAATTAAAAAGGGAAACTCTTCTCCTTGTTCCATCATTTATTATCCAACATCTTCTTTTTAGAAAATGCACTGAGCAACTCACTAGTTTGGGTTGAGTGAAATGGCCCACTCTCCCAGTGGCAAATGGCAGTATCTTTCTTTTTGGGGGTAACGGGGGTGGTTTCGTTGATCTTTGGGGATGTGGATGACATTTTTCAAATGGCGTCAACAGTCTGATGGGGGAGATGCTTTTTATGGCAGTAAAGGTACCGTAAAGGTAAAGGGAGGGACCCCTGACCATTAAGTCCAGTCGTGACTGACTCTGAGGTTGCGGCGCTCATCTCGCATTATGGCCGAGGGAGCCGGCATACAGCTTCCGGGTCATGTGGCGAGCATGACTAAACTGCTTCTGGCGAAGCAGAGCAGCACACGGAAACGCCGTTTACCTTCCTGCTGGAGCGGTACCTATTTATCTATTTGTCATTGGGTGCTGGTTATGGAAAGCTGCAGCCCCTATGCCCTCCCCCCAAAGGAGTAAGCCCAGTTGGAACATATGGATTGTTTACTGTCAAGTACAAGAGTGGGCTGACAATCTTTTAATATATATATTTTTAGATTCAGTCTAACGTACCCCTTTCGTATACCTAGCTTTCTTCTGGAGTGACAACCACCTCCAAGTATTCCACTTGCCAAATTCTGTTTTCAGAAAAGGAGTTCTTCTTGAGCTCATGTGTTAACTGACAACAATCAGAAAATGTTTGTGCTTTTATCACACCTTTCACCATACTTCTCATTAAATTCTGGTGCAATATAATAGGTCAATCCTTGAGTAAGACCAAAACCTATGTATAATCCCCACCCCCCTCGTATGCAATAAGCACCAATTGATTATTATATAAAAATACCTTTCTGGACAAACTGCTAATCTTATAATTTATAACTTCCTGATCAAATTATATAAAACATCTCACTATAGTAAACTCCAATATGGACTATTCTTCAGATTTTTCCTGAATAACACTTTACGGGGGAGGGGATCGGGATCATTTTTTTTTTAAAAAAATATGTCATTCTTAAATGATTTCAAAAAATATTTAACTTCTTTTAATGAATAACCAAGTTAATAAAGGAAATCAACTTACTATAATTGATTATCACCAGTAAATACTAGAAAGTTCTTGAATCAACATCTTTCTCATATGAGAAAGTTATCAACCTTAAAAACAGATTAAGGGAATCCTGTGGGATAGCTCAGTCGGTAGAGCATGAGTCTCTTAAGCTGAAAGCCGTGGGTTCAAGCCCCACATTGGGCAAAAAGATTCCTGCAAAAGGTCCTCTCCAACTCTACAATTCTATGATACTCATCTATTACAATGTAAATAATTGTTCCTTGCACACACACATCATTAAAGAGAGATGAATAGCACAATCCTAACCATGCCTAAAGGTAAAGGGACCCCTGACCATTAGGTCCAGTCGTGTCCGACTCTGGGGTTGCGGCGCTCATCTCGCTTTATTGGCCGAGGGAGCTGGCGTACAGCTTCCAGGTCATGTGGCCAGCATGACAAAGCTGCTTCTGGCGAACCAGAGCAGCGCACGGAAATGCCGTTTACCTTCCCTCCAGAGTGGTTCTTATTTATCTACTTGCACTTTGACGTGCTTTTGAACTGCAAGGTGGGCAGGAGCTGGGACTGAGCAACGGGAGCTCACCCCGTTGTGGGGATTCGAACCGCCGACCTTCTGATCGGCAAGCCCTAGGCTCTGTGGTTTAACCCACAGCACCACCCGCGTTCCTTTGGTGGCAGTAGCTCTCTCTATTTCCCGTTATTTCAAGCAACGCAGTTTTGCTGCCTTGAAGCTGTTGCTGGAGGAGGTGGCAGCACCAACAGTGTTCTTGGTAGCTCCCCAACCAGTGGCTGCCATCTTCCCTCCAACCCACACCCTGCCTCTTCTACTGCTGCATCATGTGACAACACTACATTTTTAAGGGGGTTGGGACAAGAAGCTTCTGTCATTCATTGCCTCCGAAAACACAAAAAAACCTCCACACATGGACACAGCCAGTTTCTAAGTTCAGTTTCTGACATTTTCTATCCAGCCCTAATTTTGATACTTCTAACTACGGATGTAGTCAATCAGTCACTCGGTTTATTGTCGAAACAAAATAAAAGAGTTCCTTCCAGTAGCACCTTAGAGACCAACTAAGTTTGTTAGTGGTATGAGCTTTCGTGTGCATGCACACTTCTTCAGATATCTTATCTACTGGAAGGAACTCTTTTATTTTGTCTCGACAATAAACCGAGTGACTGATTGACTACATCCGTAGTTAGAAGTATCAAAATTAGGGCTGGATAGAAAATGTCTGTTAAGAGAAAACATTATGAAAACGATTTACAGGTGGTATTTGACCCCAGTCAAACTTGCCAAAATCTATCATTTGCAGGACAACAAATGTTGGAAGTGTGAAAATGTTGAAGGGACATTTTATCATATGTGGTGGACCTGCCCAAGGATGAAGGCCTTCTGGGAAATGATTTATAACGAGATGAAAAGAGTGATGAAAAACACATTTGTTAAAAAACCAGAGGCTTTCTTACTTGTAATGGTCAACCAAGAAATACCAAAGGAAGATCACACCATTTTCATGTATGCCACAACAGCAGCAATAATATTGATTGCAAACTATTGGAAAACAAAGGACTTACCAACTCTAGAAGAATGGCAGATGAAGATGATGGACTATATGGAACTTACCGAGCTGACAGCGAGACTCCGCGACCAGAGGGAAGAAGCGGTGGAAAAAGAATGGAAGACATTTAGGGAATATTTGAAAAATTATTGTAAGATTTAGAGATAGGAACATGCTGAAAGAAAGGGTAATTTACAGAACAGTAATAAGAATAAATAAGTGAAAATATGATATATGATTAGATAAGTTTGGATAGAACTTGAGCAAGAGAGATATATGTGATAAGGTTTGATAAGATAGCAAAGAGATAAGATATAAAATTTGATTAAGATAGCAAAGATAGAAGTCAATAGTAAAAACATAGCATTAGATGATGAGAGGAAATTGCTAAAGATGATATATAATGAAACGCAGAGGGAAAGACAGGAGGAAGTCAATCCAAAATGTTAAGGAAATAAGAAAGGGAAATTAAGATTAATGTGTGCATTTTGTATTTTTGTTTTTTATGTTGTGTGTTTTAGATTGTATTGGGATAAGTTGTTTGTTATGTGTGTAAAATCCAATAAATACTATTTTAAAAAATAAATAATAATAATAGGTCTCTAAGGTGCTGTGGGTTAAACCACAGAGCATAGGGCTTGCTGATCAGAAGGTCAGCGGTTCGAATCCCCCCGCGATGGGGTGAGCTCCCGTTGCTCGGTCCCAGCTCCTGCCAACCTAGCAGTTCAAAAGCACGTCAAAGTGGAAGTAGATAAATAGGTACCGCTCTGGCGGGAAGGTAAACGGCGTTTCCGTGCGCTGCTCTGGTTAACCGAAAGCGGCTTAGTCATGCTGGCCACATGATCTGGAAGCTGTATGCCAGCTCCCTCGGCCAATAATGCGAGATGAGCGCCGCAATCCCAGAGTCGATCACGACTGGACCTAATGGTCAGGGGTCCCTTTACCTTTACGGTGCTACTGGAAGGAATTCTTTTATTGTGTTTTGACTACAGCAGACCAACATGGCTACCTACCTGTAACTCGGTTTATTGTGTTTTAGCAAACAGCCAATATCAGTGCCGGATTTACGTATAAGCTAAAAAAGCTATAGCTTAGGGCCCCACTCTCTTGCCCCCCCCCAAATATACTTCTTAATTGTATTGCACTATTAATATACTTCTTAAATGTATTTCATTTCAACAATTACTTTGATAAAATACATGTTTTGTTATGTACAAATGGCTTTAGATGCCTATTAGGTCCATAAATTACCATATAGCATATATTCAACACAAAAAACAGCGACAATTTGTTGTTGACAAAGGACAGCTGGACATATAAAGGGCCCCAATACCTTCAGTAGCTTAGGGCCTCCTCAAACCTAAATCCAGCCCCAGCCAATATACACAAAGGATTGCAGTAGAAATTCGATCCAGCTCATCACATTTTAACGCCTACCTAGCTAATTCTCAACTGCAAAGCAATATGCAACATACCTTATGAAATGTACACTTCCTTAAATTTTTGCGATGCAGTTTTCCAATTTTAAAAAAATTGCACATTTAGGAAATTGTGCTTAATAATGCATATATTTATGAAAATACACTATAAAATGCATTTTATTAAGAGAAAACTGCCCACAAATTGCAGGGAGAGAATGTGCATATTAAGAGACCTGCATGCTAAAAGGCTGGTGAATTTTCACGGTCACTTTTTTATTACTATTATTATGACAAAGTGATGAGGAAATGTAGGCTACTGAGATTGGAAAAATGAGACACTCGACTAACCGAAATTGCCCATTCCTACTTTTCAAACTGGCTTCCTCAGGTGGCGCTGTGGGTTAAACCACAGAGCCTAGGGCTTCCTGATCAGAAGGTCGACGGTTCGAGTCCCTGCGACAGGGTGAGCTCCCGTTGCTCGGTCCAGCTCCTTCCCACCTAGCAGTTCGAAAGCACATCAAAGTGCAGGAAGGTAAACGGTGTTTCTGTGTGCTGCTCTGGTTCGCCAGAAGCGGCTTAGTCATGCTGGCCACATGACCCGGAAGCTGTACACCGGCTCCCTCGGCCAATAAAGCGAGATGAGCACAGCAACCCCAGAGTCGTACACGACTGGACCTAACGGTCAGGGGTCCCTTTACCTTTACCTTTACTTTTCAAACTCCCTTCCCTGTGCAGATAGAGATCATATGCACATGCTGAAGCCGGCTTCTATGAATATATGTCTAGCTGGGCTTACATATGTAAGCAGATGCTGCATACATAATTCTTCTGTCAATTCAGTTGTCAGAGCTGTGTGCACGGGGAATTCTTCAAAAAGCAGTCATGGCACCTTTTGGGGGGAACAGAGGAGATGGATTTAGTGCTCCTCCCTTCCCTCTGTTTGCTGGACTGATGACTCATGCAATTTCTGCTTTCAAGGCAATGTGTGAGCCTCTTGAGTGTGTGCAGAAGATGAAGCCGCCATATGAAGCTGACGAAAGGAAGAGGCATCTGCTTAGTGTCATTCTTCCCCCCTTCTAGTTGTTTGTTTGTTTTTATCAGTCTGGAAATCTCACAACAGCTTGCCTTCTTTGCAATGTTTGCTTACGTTCGGCCGTGTGAAATATAGCAGCTTATTTGGTTCCATTTGAAATCCATGCTAAACTGAAGGCAAGGAGATATTTCCTGAGTGTTGCCTAGGGGATAATTATAGCCCCAGCCAGTTTCAAGTAAGCAAAGGATTTCTGGGTCCAGGCTCCAAATTCAGCAGGAGTAGCTGCTACAATAGGGACGCGGGTGGCGCTGTGGTCTAAACCACAGAGCCTCTTGGGCTTGCCGATCAGAAGGTCGGCGGTTCGAATCCCCGTGACGGGGTGAGCTCCCGTTGCTCGGTCCCAGCTCCTGCCAACTTAGCAGTTCGAAAGCACGTCAAAGTGCAAGTAGGTTCCGCAACCCCAGAGTCGGTCACGACTGGACCTTATGGTCAGGGGTCCCTTTACCTTTACCTTTAGTCAAGTGAAGAAATGAGAGGCTATGAGAGAAGGTCAAATGGAGGATGGAAATTTCTTTAAATCCTGATATTAAGCTTTTCCACTCTACCCCCCAATACCCCAGAGGACAGGATCACACTTCAAAATGACCTTAACAGATTAGAGAACTGGGCCAAGGCAAACAGGATGAATTTTAACAGGGAGAAATGTAAAGTACTACACTTGGGCAAAAAAAATGAAAGGCACAAATACAGGATGGGTGACACCTGGCTTGAGAGCAGTACAAGTGTAAAGGATCTAGGAGTCTTGGTAGACCACAAACTTGACATGAGTCCACAGTGTGATGCAGCAGCTAAAAAAGCCAATGCAATTCTGGGCTGCATCAATAGGAGTATAGCATCTAGATCAAGGGAAGTAATAGTACCACTGTATTCCGCTCTGGTCAGACCTCACCTGGAATACTGTGTCCAGTTCTGGGCACCACAGTTCAAGAAGGATACTGACAAACTGGAACATGTCCAGAGGAGGGCAACCAAAATGGTCAAAGGCCTGGAAACGATGCCTTATGAGGAACGGCTTAGGGAGCCTGGAGAAGAGAAGGTTAAGGGGTGATATGATAGCCATGTTCAAATATATAAAAGGATGTCATATAGAGGAGGGAGAAAGGTTGTTTTCTGCTGCTCCAGAGAAGCGGACACGGAGCAATGGATTCAAACTACAAGAAAGAAGATTCCACCTAAACATTAGGAAGAATTTCTTGACAGTAAGAGCTGTTTGACAGTGGAATTTGCTGCCAAGGAGTGTGATGGAGTCTCCTTCTTTGGAGGTCTTTAAGCAGAGGCTTGACAGCCACCTGTCAGGAATGCTTTGATGGTGTTTCCTGCTTGGCAGGGGGTTGAACTGGATGGCCCTTGTGGTCTCTTCCAACTCTATGATTCTATGATTCTATGATTCCTTGACCTTGATGAGAAGTGAGGGTGTGATGGCCTGGGATTCAGACTCAGATGCTGAACCTGAGGGATCCCAGCCTGCACAGGATTCCCCGCCTCCAGAACCAGCAGAGCTGGGGCTGGGGCCTGAGTCTGAAGGGTCCTCACCTGTGCTAGATCCTCAGGTGCAGGCATCTGCTGAGTCTGCTCTGACTCCTGATGGGATGGAGGACCCATTGCCTGCAGGTGCTCCACTCCCAGCCCTGTCAGGGGAAGCTGAGGTTGCCTCTGGGTCCGGTAACCCTCCAGCCTCTCCTGAGCTGCAGTGGCTCAGGGCAGAGAGGCGAAGGGAACTGAGTTCCCGCAGGAGGAGTGCTCGCCTCCAAGCCAGGAGAGGCGAGTACCCAGAGGATCAGGGCCGCCCTATGCCTCGGGGCAGATAAAAGCAAGCCAGCCAGCCCCAGCCCCAAGTTGCAGGAGCAACATTGTTGCTGACCAGTTCTTGCCAGTGTTCCTGCTTGAAACCTGTCCTGCTTTCCTGCCTGAGCTCCTGACCCGCCCTGGTTCCCTGCTTGCCTACCTGTTCCCGACTTTGCCTGACTCCCTGCCCTGCAGTGACTACGGACTGCCTTTACGTTGCACCTCTGACCATGGACCGGACTTGGACCTCACCTTTCGGGTAACCCATGGGACCATCACAAGATTTTTTCTTTTTGACATGGAGCTAGCAATCCAGACTATCTAAAAGAAATCCAGGAAGAAGGAAGATTTCAGCTTGAATGAATATTTTATAAATGTGAATGAAGATTATTAGAGGACAAGTAGTCAAGTGAAGAAACGAGAGGCTACGAGAGAAGGTCAAAAGGAGGATGGAAGTTTCTTTAAATCCTGATATTAAGCTTTTCCACCCATAACTCCACCCACCCCTCATTCCCATCTCATTCCTTGACCTTGATGAGAAGTGAGGGTTTCTACTAAACACATGTTATGAAATGTCATGAAAGTTTGCTTCCCACTTCTCCTACTCAGGGCAACAATGGACTGGGAAACTCTCCATGTCTTTCTAGAGGCATCTGGATGGTTGCTGTTTGGAATCAATAAAAACTAGATAGATCTTGATTACTTTTGTCTGTTGCATATTGAATGGCTCTGCAAACGGCAGTTTCCATATTTTTCTCAAGTGTGTGTTCCTAGTGACTGTCTAGTGCAGGACAAAGTTCATGTTTAAACTTGTCAGGATCCCAGAAACTTATAAAGGACAGCTGTAGCGCTTACACAATTGTTTTCCTCCAGTAAAACGGAGGTTTGTGGGTCATGGATATTAATTGCAACTTAGCCCGGCATATACAATACACTTGGTACAGTTCAGTACAGGCTGTTATGCTTGTTTGTGGAGCAGTTTGTATCTTTCTACACAGCTCCAGTAACATATTTGTGAGAAAGAGCTTCCAAGGGAGTAGTTTTATGCTGCAGATGCAGGTGTCGATAAACTTGCAACTAAAGTGCAAATAATAAGATCGCATTCCATAAAAACAGCATAGGGTTGGAAAATAAGGAAACTGCAATGTGGTTTATTGGAACAGCCAGTTCCAGTGTCTCAAATGAGTAACATGATGGCTACCAAGCTCGCATGTTTTCTTTCCTCCCCCACAAGAATGTACCTGATGTTCTCAAATACGAAGGAAAACACCCCAAGACACTTAACATTGTGGTCATTGACCAGAAATATGTGGTTTGTGTTCTTCTGAATTCTTTATGTAAATCCTATAAAAACAGATCGAGATCGAGACTGAGCTGTGAAAGTCCAACCATAATCCTAGGCAGAAACATAATTCTACTTTGGAAGGGGCTTCTTCGATATTCGGGAGCCACTGAACTGGACTTATGCAATTGCAACTTTTTGCCTTTGTGAGAGAGGCCTAGATGTCCCTGTTCAAGGGTAATAGAATATGTAATCTATACATACATGGGTATATGGGGGATTAGAGGATGAGGAGTACCTCTGGGGAGGGATATGTTGTGCTCATTCTTGGGGTAGCTTGTCTACCTTTGGTCTCCACCCTGCACCATAGCTGTCAACTTTCGGATTTGAAAATAAGGGATCAGCAGCCTCACCTGTCCCAGGGACAGTCTACGGTTCTCAGGGACAGTCCACACCACGGTAATCCCCCCAGGCTACAAATTAATTTACACCAGGCTACACACCATCATCTTTCCCCACCTCAGGGTCTCTTTTCCAGGGAGTCTTCTCTTCTCATGCATTGATTCAGGATCTGTCCTTCCGGTGAGCAGCCAGGGCTGATGTCCTTCAGAATGGATCGGTTTGATCTTCTTGCAGTCCACGGGACTCCAGCACCACAAATCAAAAGCATCAATTCTTCATGGGGTGATTGATCAGGTTCACTCTTTTGGCTCTCTGGCATCCATTAATGACTTCTTATACAAACGTGTTGCAGGGCTTTGCATCCTTTAACACTCTTTTGGAAGGAGTGTATTTGTGAGCTGGGCCAGAGTGGTTGATTTTACATGCAAGCAAAGCACAAACAGTGCTGTTGTCTAATGGCATCATATTCCCGTATTCCAGCGCCGTTTTTCGCTGTTTCCCTTTTTTGGTGGGAAATTCCCTTATTCTAGCGCCGTTTCCCGCTGCTATCCCGGATTGTTAGATATCCCGTAAACTTCCCGGATTTTAAGGAAACAGTTCATCTCCCTCCCTGCCGGCCAGGGTGGCTCCTCAGCTGCGTTGCTCGCCTGCGTTGCTCACCAATAGTTACAGAGAATAGGATGTCATTAGACAACAGCACTGTTTGTGCTTTGCTTGCATGTAAAATCAACCACTCTGGCCCAGCCCACAAAAAAAGAATTGACACTTTTGAATTGTGGTGCTGGAGTCCTGTGGACTGCAAGAAGATCAAACCAATCCATTCTGAAGGACATCAGCCCTGGCTGCTCACCGGAAGGACAGATCCTGAAGAATTGCATGAGAAGAGAAGACTCCCTGGAAAAGAGACCCTGAGGTGGGGAAAGATGATGGTGTGTAGCCTGGTGGAAATTAATTTGTAGCCTGGGGGGATTACTGTGGCGTGGACTGTCCCCGAGAACCGTAGACTGTCCCCGGGACAAGTGAGGCTGCTGATCCCTTATTTTCAAATCCGAAAGTTGACAGCTATGCATCCAGTGCTTCAGCTGCAGCATCCTGCACCTCACACCTCCCTCCTGAATGTCTCTCATCTGATTAGCAACTCCCTTTGGCTGGTGAAATCTAACAGGGCGAGGTGGGAATAAAGCACACTGGCATGATTACAGTCTGTAATCTTTCCCCCCTGGGTGGGGATCAACCTGCCTGCTTTGAGGTCTTCTTAATTGTCAAGAACCAAAAACAGAAAACAGCCATTCATTACAGCAGAAGTTGAAATGAATGTAAATTAAATGTTAAATAGAAAGGGATAGCACTTCTTCTCTAACCCCTCCTTGCCGCGGGCTAACAGCAGCTGAGATTCAATTTCACTCTGTTGCTCATTCCTAACACCCTTTGGAAAAATACGGACAGTTTGCAGTTCCACCCATCCACACATACTTTCCAGCACTGGCAATTGTTGACGAGCAGGGCAATTTAAGGGGGGAAAGGCGCTCAGTAAGCCAGATTGAGATGCTATTTCAGTCTGCAACAGGACCGACTCAAATGGGATTTATTTATTTATTTTAATAATTTTTTTAGTCATTTTAACACAAATGCATACATACCGAACACTACATATCAATAACAAACATAAAGCATAAAAAAGCAAGAAAAAAGAGAAAAAAGAAACAACACAAAATATCAATTAATATTCATATAGTCCAACTTCTTAACATTCTACCATGACTTCCCTCGACCTCCTCCTACTGAATTTCACTTTTAATCTATTTTAGTAATCTAATCTTTTCTAATAAACTTATTCATAATTTCCTAATGTCTATTTTCAATCCTTTTTAAAGGATTTATCAAATTTCTAAAATTTTGCCAAAAACTTCTTTCTAACTTCCCTAAGCTTATAGTCAATCAATTAAATAAAACAGTATTTTTAAGATAATCTCTAAATTTCTTCCACTCTTCTTGCACCAACTCTTCCCTGTCTGCAACAGGACCGACTCAAATGGGATTTAAGCCACCTATGTTCGAATATTTCAACAAGAGCTGTGCTGAATTTGCAGTCTCTGAAATTTTCAAGATTAAAGCAGGGCTTTCAGAGCTGTAATAATAATAATAATAATAATAATTATTATTATTATTATTATTTATTTATTTATTTATACCCCGCCCATCTGGCTGGGTTTCCCCAGCCACTCAGGGCGGCTTCCAACAATAAAATACAATAGTCTATTAAACATTAAAAGCTTCCCTAAACAGGGCTGCCTTCAGATGTCTTCTAAAAGTCTGGTAGTTGTTGTTCTCTTTGACATCTGGTGGGAGGGCAGGACGGGTGCCACTACCGAGAAGGCCCTCTGCCTGGTTCCCTGTAGCTTTGCTTCTCGTAGTGAGGGGACCGCCAGAAGGCCCTCGGCGCTGGACCTCAGTGTCCGGGTAGAACGATGGGGGTGGAGACGCTCCTTCAGGTATACAGGACCGAGGCCGTTTAGGGCTTTAAAGGTCAGCACCAACACTTTGAATTGTGCTCAGAAACGTACTGGGAGCCATTGTAGGTCTTTCAAGACCGGTAAATAGAAACAACTCTTAGTACAGTAATTTGCAGCTCCTATTCATGCCCCAGTGAAATGTGCTGCTGTCCTGGGATTACGGCAACACAAGTAGGGGGGCACGCATGAGAGCCCTGGACTCACCATTCCCATCCGGCTCTGCTCCACCCCATAGCGCTTCCTCCACGGAGCGGGGTGGTCTGAAGTGAGGGCCCTCTCAACTTCCCTGATGGGGTCCAAAGGAAAGTAGCTTGGCTGCAGAAGTTGCCGGAAGGAGGAGAACAAGGCGCCATCCAACCATCTTAGGGGCTCCACTTGGCATTTGTGTAGGGAAATAATGTTAAAAGGCATATTGAAAACACGATTTAAATAATATTTAAATGTAGTGGATGTGTGTTTGTTTTCAGTTTAAAAATTGCAGATCAATCCAGAAAGCGAGTTCTCCAGAGGAGAGCTGGTGTTGCGGTGGGGCAAAAAGCCACCTCGCTGTGGGTTTGGCTAGCTGGCCACAGCTAGCTGACCGGAACATGTTGCTGGGCAGAAGCACATGTATACATTTTGATTGACAGCCCAGCGTCCTTTAAAAAGAATCTGCACGTGGTATGACTTCCCTCTTTCTGAGAACTTCGGATCCCCGCCCTCCCTCCCTGGTATAGGCGTGCGTTGACCTTGCTATGCCTGTTATGGGGTCGTCTGCCTTTGAGGTGGGGGCCTAGTAGGAATTTTTCCATTTGGCTGATTGGCTGGTGCCATCTGGTTTTCGCCTACTATATAGCAATTAGTCACAACTTGTAAGGTTGGCGGTTAGGCATTGGTTGTGTTGGTTAATGGAGCGCAGTGGCCCTCCATAAGTGATCATGGTGCATGGGGAATTCCGATAGAGGAATCCAGCGGCTCAAATATGCTTGTCCTAACCCGGTCGGGTTGCAGGGCCATGCATGAGCCCCTGGGACCTCTGGGGAAGGGGAATGCGACCGCAGCCCAGCCTCCATTCAACTTTCCCCAGAGCGGGTCCCCCCCCCCCGCTGACGCGGAGTCAGCTCTGTCCTGCCGGACAGCTAGTCTTTCGCTGACTAGTGGTCAGCTCTGTCCTGTGGACAGATGAACCAATGCCTACGCAACCACTCACGTGTTTTGTATTTTAATAAAGTTGTGGCCAAAAACATGCCAAAAACCCAAACAAAAATTTATGTCTCTTGTGTGAATTTATTGGTGGTGGGTGGCTTGGTGACCTCCACATGCAAGAGGAATGGATGAATACATATGAAATTCACAGACCAGAAATATGCTGATGGGACTAGCAAGGGGCACCTCCTTCCTATGCATCTGAACCTTAGGGAGCTTTTCATAACAGGAAGAATAGAAAGGCTGCCGTTTACAGAAGCTGAACCATTCAAACAGCCGAGAGAGATGAGTTTTCAAGCTGACATCTTAGTACTATGGATTCCTTCTTCTTCCCCACTCCATATCCGGATAGTGTTATTGAACTGATTTTGGATTGTCTGCTAAGTTGGAATGCTTCTGATTTTTAAAATATGATAATTTTGTTTGATGCTGCTATATTGTTGCCTTTATTCTGTTGCCTGCTTAAAGAGGTGGTTTTTTAAAGCATAAAATTGCTTTAATTGAACAAGAATTTGCCACTATGTCAATACAATGTTTCTTGCCATCTCTATACTATTTGTTCAGTTCTAACTTTGCAAAGATGGAGTATAGGAAGGAGGGATAGACAGCTTGATTTGGAGTTGTTACCTTTTTTACCTTCTGCTATATATTTCCTTGGTTTGCTTGATGGCTGTCAACCCCAAAATCTGAGATCCGAGTCACTCTGTTTCAGAAACAGCCTAGCCAGAGACATAATATAGGAGATCTGCTCTCCTATCTCGATTCTCCAGTTTGCCTGAGAGTTCTGGATAAGTCAAAAGCTTGCAATCTCTTTAAATAATTGGTCATCCTGTAATAAGGTTTCGCCTTCAATAATTTTGGAAGTTACTTTGGGGTACAAAAACCAAATAAGGAAGCCTGCTGGAGGAAAAAAATAGTCACTCTAACTGGATAAATCTGGATACAAAGACTGCTGTAAAGCCGAGAACTGCAGTCTGAGAGACTAAATTTAGCTGCACATTCTTGCAATAGCCATCAATGCCTGCGAATTATGGAATATGTGATCAAAGGAGATTGAGTCAATTGCATTCCCTTTGGAGTATGTGAAATTAATGGGCTTTTGTGCGAGTCGATATAAAATACAGAAATAAACACACTGTTATTCTGAGTTTCAATGAGCCTTTCTGCAAAGTCATCTGGTTGTGGGAAGGGGAATGGGATCACTTCCCATATCTTAACCATGGAGAATCAATCAACGCACAGAGTGCATGAAACCTTAGTGTCATCTAAGAAGTTTCCACCCATGTGGAAGATTCACATTACATGAAACCTATATCACATGAATCAGCTCAGCATAAAGCCACAGTCCCAGATGGTTTAAGTCCATGTACCTCTGAGAGGGTTTTCACTGAGATCTCTAGACTGATCTCGTTCCTTGTGCTTTAACACTCCTCTTCCTCAGCCATGCTCAGAGACGTTCCATTGCTGCTTCCATAACCTACAAAAGAGGCTATGAGATGTCACAAATTACTATGACAATGACATACCCTTGATTTTAGGGATGTGGGTGGTGCTGTGGGTTAAACCACAGCCTAGGGCTTGCCGATCAGAAGGTCAACAGTTCAAATCCCCGTGACGGGGTGAGCTCCCGTTGCTTGGTCCCTGCTCCTGCCTCCAGCTTCTCTGGGGTGCGAGCCTAGACAGTGTGTAAGGAGGTCCTGGGCTGTGGTCTAAACCACTGAGCCTAGGGCTTGCCGATCAGAAGGTCGGCGGTTCGAATCCCCATGACAGGGTGATCTCCCGTTGTTCAGTCCCTGCTCCTGCCAACCTAGCAGTTTGAAAGCACACCAAAGTGCAAGTAGATAAATAGGTACCGCTCCGGCGGGAAGCTAAACGGTGTTTCCGTGCGCTGCTCTGGTTCGCCAGAAGCGGCTTATTCATGTTGGCCACATGACCCGGAAGCTGTACGCTGGCTCCCTCGGCCAATAAAGCGAGATGAGTGCCACAACCCCAGAGTCGTTCGCAAATGGACCTAATGGTCAGGGGTCCCTTTTCCTTTTTACCCTTGATTTTTAATTCATTGATAAAACTAATGGACAAAACTAACCACCATTTCCTATGAGCAGTGTTGGCAATCTTATAAACCCCCTTCTTGATTGCCTAGGGAAAAGCGAGAAAAAATGATATTGAATCGGTAGCAGCTAGGACAAAAATTGGAACGGAATACTATTGAAGAGTCACATATATTTCTATTTCACCAAATCACAATTTTCAGCCCAAAAATAAAAACTGAGAACACAAAAACACACACTTCTAAGGTGTACAAGATTCCTCACATCCACTGATAGCTATACACCAACAAGCAAGTATAGCTTCCAATCAGTGTCCATGATCTTCAGTTTTTTTCTAGTCCACTATTATATGTTTTCTCCAGTCTGCTGCAAGACTCCTTCCTAAAAGAGAAGTTAAAGTGTAATATAAATAGTGCTTTATAAAAACAAACAATTCTAATGCAAACTGGCACATAACAGATTTTTAATGCAGATGTTTAGTTATATCTAATTACAAGCTCTTTTTCACTGGATAAATTCAGCACCATGAGAGAGAGAATTCTGCCATTCATTATGCTAGTAATATGCAGTCTTTAGTGAATATAGTCTGCATTTACAATAATCAGGAGAGATCAAGACTTGGCACAGGGCAACAAAGTATCACTTTATGCTAAAATTTTAGCATTCATATACACTGCACAACATTTTTTTTTTTATTTTAAACACACAATGGAAGAGAAACAGGCTTATTTTACTGACTGCAGCTGATCAAGCTATGAAATACAGAAAATGCAATATGGAATTTCCATGATCTTGACCCCTGTTGTTGCCTTTTAGCAAGAAGATAAAACTTACAGATCCTTGGTAGACCCCACTTCCTACCTCCTTCCATTGTGAGAATTATTCACTTATTACTGCTCTTTGCCTCATGTTCTTTAACCAGTTATTGATCCATAAGAGGAACTGTTTTCTCATCCCATGACTGCTAAGCTTCCTCATGAGTGAGGGACTTAATCAAAAGTTTTTCTGGAAGTTTTAAGTATCTAATAGAACACTCCTATACACATACTGGGACACGGGTGGCACTGTGGTCTAACCACTGAGCCTAGGGCTTGCCAATCAGAAGGCCGGCAGTTCGAATCCCCATGACAGGGTGAGCTCCTGTTGTTCAGTCCCTGCTCCTGCCAACCTAGCAGATTGAAAGCATGCCAAAGTGCAAGTAGATAAATAGGTACCATTGTGGCAGGAAGGCAAATGGCCTTTCCGTGCGCTGCTCTGGTTCGCCAGAAGTGGCTTAGTCATGCTGGCCACATGACCTGGAAAAACTGTCTGCAGACAAACACCGGCTCCCTCGGCCTATAGAGCGAGATGGGCGTCGCAACCCCAGAGTCGTCCGCGACTGGACCTAACGGTCAGGGGTACCTTTACCCATACCTATCCATATACGCTCTCAGAGAACTCTAGAATCAATTAGACAGAACTTGCTTAACAGAAGCCATGCTGGTTCTTCCTTCACCAAGATTTGCTATTCTATATGTTTGCTAATTTTGTCTTTAATAATGCTTTCCACCAGTTTTCCAGGAACAGATATAAACCCAACCAGTCTGGAACTTCCTGAATCCCCTAAGAACCCTTAAAAAATAATAATGGTGGTACATTTCTTAAGAAAGCCTTCTTGCCTCTAATAACTTCCTTGACTCTGCTTGTTAACAACATTGGCATCTTGGTGTTACGGTTCCTGATCTGTGATATGAGATTCTTACCCATCACTAGAATCACTAACTGGAGAGGACTCCAACTGGTCATGTGAAATGGAATCCTTCACTGTCCGCAGATCTACTCCTGAAAGTGTGAGCAACGTACCAAATCGCTGAAAGCAAATACTTCTGGGTCTGGTGCTATGTGATTCATGCTACTGGGCTGCTCCCATGTTTTCTCCCACCTTGTCCATCTTCCAGGTGGCTAGAGCACATCCTCTAGGCATGGAGGCTGGTCACATGCACAACCACACAATGGGGCAAGACTATAAGCTTATATGGCATGAATTTTGCGAGTTGGATTAATTGATATAAACTGTCTTCAAAAAAGCCCGCTGTGACAGAAGAGGCATTTGCTGGAATAAAGGTAGGCTAAAGGTAAAGGGACCCCTAACCATTAGGTCCAGTTGCAGACGGCTCTGGGGTTGCGGCGTTCATCTCGCATAATTGGCCGAGGGTGCCAGCGTACAGCTTCCGGGTCATGTGGCCAACATGACTAAGCCGCTTCTGGTGAACCAGAGCAGTGCACGGAAACACCGTTACCTTCCCCGGCGGAGCGGTACCTATTTATCTACTTGCAGTTTGACGTGCTTTCGAACTGCTAGGTTGGCAGGAGCAGGGACCGAGCAACGGGAGCTCACCCCCGTCACGGGGATTCAAACCACCGACCTTCTGATCAGCAAGCCCTAGGCTCTATGGTTTAACCCCCAGCGACAATAAACTTTCTCAATGAACATAAACTATATTTATGTTGCAGAGGGTTGGACTAGATGACACTTGGGGTCCTTTCCAACTCTACCATTGTATGATTCTTTGATGAAGGTGGATTTAGAACTTCAGCTTTCTTTTGCTCTGGATACCTGTGACATTATTCAGAAAAACATGAAATAGAACCTCAATGTACTGTCATCCCAGATTAACACACCAGATGTGTCAAGATGGCGGAAAGTGAAATGAGTATCCTGATTGGTAAATTTGGAATGGGACAGAATTGCCAACCTACACTTCTTATGAATTGTATTTCTGGATCCTTTGTCCACAATAAACAGATAGCTTTTAATGGGTGAAATAGGTCCATCTTTTCTCAATCCCAAAGGGCAAAAGTAAATTTCACATGCTGTATGACAAATCACTTACGATCTACTTGCTATTTGAATAATGTATGAAATACATAATGTATGAAAAACGGGAAAACCTAAAGTGTGATCAAGTTGGGTTTATGAATGGAAGCAGGGGTGCCAACTTGAATAGAATATTGGCGGGGGCAGATAAGCCCCACCCACATAATCGATCACAATGGTGCACACACACCATTTGAATGGCAATGTCCTTCAACTTTGGGGAGCCTGAACCCCTCAAGTATTTTATTGGGGGGGAGGGACCTTGGCCCTAAGAGTTGGCCCCTATGAATGGAATAGCTGGATGTAGGAATGAAGGGGGACACTGAGAGCCAGTGTGGTGTAGTGGTTAAGAGCGGTAGACTCGTAATCTGGTGAACCGGGTTCGCGTCTCCGCTCCTCCACATGCAGCTGCTGGGTGACCTTGGGCTAGTCCACACTTCTCTGAAGTCTCTCAGCCCCACTCACCTCACAGAGTGTTTGTTGTTGGGGAGGAAGGGAAAGGAGAATGTGAGGCACTTTGAGACTCCTTCGGGTAGTGATAAAGCGGGATATCAAATCCAAACTCTTCTTCTTCTTCTCTTACCAAAACACTTACCAACGAGGACACGGGTGCAGAGCAGCCCCAATATAGGAACTAAGGTCATGAATGGAGGATCAGTCTAGGTTTGACGTGATACAGAGGCAAGGTCAGGCGGTAGTGTGAGGTCAGGATCACAGGGAAATTCAGGCAAGGTGCAGCACAGCTAGGGAACTAGAATCAGAAGCAAGAGATCTGTGCTGCTTCCAGCAACTGGAAGCCTCAAGAGGG